>PEKF01000002.1:0-326861 GCA_003073195.1 Ramalina intermedia
CAATAAATACGATTAAAATTTAATTTTATTTATTTATTGATTATTTTTAAATATCAATATATATAATCTTGTTTAAACCCCGGGATTTTACGGTTATAAAAAAAGTTCTTAGCCTTAATACGTACCGTTAACGTCGTTGCCGCGGTAGCCGGGTTATAAACGGGCCTCTTATAGTCCTCAATTCGTAGGTTGGGACCGTCGTCGCAGTCGAGGTCCCTTACGAACCACGGGCCCTACACATGCGTTGAGACCGAGCAACTAGAAACGACAACGATTACGAATACGCTAAAAGAGCCCCCGGCTATAAATACAGAATAGAGAACCAATAGCCAGCATGCGAGCACGGTCTCAATAATCAGGCAGATAATCTGTTTCTTCCTCAGAGTCTAGCGGAAACCCTTTTACAAATCTCAATAATCTTCTAATCAAAACAAATCTTCAAAGGAGTTTCTTGAGTAGTTCCACGCATGAATCTCCACGCATGATTCTCCACGCATGAATCTCCACGCATGAATCTCCACGCATGAATCGCTGTTGAAATGCAAGAATGTCTACCCGGATCCACCACACACCTTTCGACTGCTCATATGCTTCCATTTCAAATGCATAGACAATTGCCGCCGTCTAGGACCCTCTTCACTGCCCCTTCCCTCGCATCCAAATTCCATCACAGACCTCTCACCGCAACACACAGCGCATAACAGACGCTGGTGGCCACCGTCGCCATGTTGCATCTGTAGGAAACCCTATGGTAAGTGAGGAATTCGTTGGTCAAGGCCTTGAGTTCTGGCGACTTGGAACCGTCTTTTTGAATCGTCTTGCGATCACGGACGGATTCTGGGACACGATTAGCCGTCACCTTGGTGTCGCGAGCATGGTGGTGTGATGTAGCATCGCATACCAAAATTGATCCTGCCGTCGTCTTTCGGCTCGGAATCCATAACACCACGAAGTTTCTCCTCGCGGACGGATTCTGGTACTCATCATCAGCTTGAACTTGCAAAGTGCGTAATTCAGGCCCAAACCACGCCGCCAACGCACCTAGTTGTAACTTCCACATCGTACTGATGGTCTTCGGCGCCACGTACAATACGTTCGTCGCGGAAAACACGAACATCATCGTCAACGGCAGCAGGATGGTTAAGCGATCGCCTCCGTCAAATAGACCTTGCACGGAAGCTGAGCCTGGGAACAGAGTGTCCCCTTGACGTCCTCCCGGATAAGTCAGTGCTAGGAGTATGCTGACGATCATCTGTAGATTGAAGTACATTGGCCATATGGCGGACTGGAGGATGCGGAATTGCGCTCGGTTGAGGGCCTTGGAGGAGGTGATGTTTGCGATGAAGGATTCTATGCAGGTTGAAGAATTAGCGTTCTTGCTTATGGCTAAGAATCGAATTATGAGACGGGTCTTGGGAGAAGACGGATCCTCCTACTCCCAGGACATTTTCTGTGACGCAGACTCGATGATAAAGAGGAAAATCATCCCAGAGAAAAACGTACGGTAGATTTGGGCGCCAAGGACGAAGGCTAGGCTGTATGGGAGGTTAGCTGACTCTGTTGGGGTTCAGTGAGGTGAGGGAGCAAGAGGATATACTACTGACAGAGAAAGGTGGTAGAAGACCAGATTGGTGAAGAGAGAGGGAAACGCCATTGTGATGTTGTCGAATCGTTAGTTCTTTGAGTTGTTGATGGTATGGCAGTTCTGATGTTGGCGTTAAGAATGTGTTCAAATCCGAGGTTGGACACGAGTGTCTGTAGGAGTGTTAGGAGGGGTTGAGTCTGTGAATCGCAACACTAAGGCGCATCACGTGAATACTGGTGTCAGCAGTGATAAGAAAGGTGATCACACTCCGATTGGAAGACGGAAATAATCGGGAATGTTTCAAGAGGCTTCACAGCTGTTCTATGCCTCGCCAAGGCACTAGGCTTCGTGAACGTAGCATAGCAGCCCATACTTCGTCACCAAAAAAAGGGAAATGAGCGGGGGGCATCGTGACTTCCCATATATCAATCTGTAATTCCCATATCTGTTGTCAATGGCTAGAAAATACCGTAAAGGAGCGTATACCATGGTAATCTGACCTCATCAATATGAATGCTGACATCACCGTCGGACTTTGAACTTCGAATAATGTTTCCTAGAGGGGATAGACTACCCAGCTCGGCCGGCAATCATACCTCCGAGTTGAGTTGAGCGACAAACGTAGCCAAGCGAGCTGAAATCCGCGCGCATGTGATGAGAAAAAATGTCTTGAGAAATATATTCCGCTGGCAAAGCAGGCAACCGCATTGATTGTCCTTCTCAATTCATGACATACTCGAGCCATCCCTTTCAGATAGCATTATAATCTTCAGTCATTCTCTCTCTAGTCTTATAAGAAACATGCTCCCGCATAGCTAGACTTACCAGGCCACCAAGGATACCTAGGCCCAACGACATAAGGAAGACACCTCCCAGCGCCTCCATGTGGACCTGTCTCACTTCCCCTCTCCATTCCATGGGTAGTATCTTGATCGCATCAAGACTGTCCCTCAGCCTCCCAGTCACAGCTGAAGCACCCTTTCTGTCCTCAAGTTCCGCCCACAATCTAGTCTTCAGTATATTCTGGAATACCGCAGATGCAATCGTGATACCAATGGCGCTGCTTGTACTTCGAAACGCATAAGGAGCCGATGTAATGACAGCCTATTCTTTATGATCCACGGCACTGATGAGCGCGAGGAGCGTGGGAGCAAACATACCACTGTATCCTGTTCCGGACATCAAACAGGCAAGCATAGGCTCCTATGCCGGTGTGGTCAACGTGAAAGGTGAGATTATAGCATATCCCGAAGAGAAAATGATTTGCATACAGACTTTAAGGATACAATGCTCTTCAGACCAGCGCATAATGAGTCCAGTGCATATACTACCGATAGCTTTGCCTACAGACTGATGTATCAGTCTTGCTCCCGCTTGAGTCGTTGATAAGCCTTTCTTCGACGAAGTAAGTCCCGCTGTTGTCATCCTAGGGAAAACGGCTGGCAATGGCAAGGCCATGGTTCTCTACATGAGCGTCTGTAAGAGCTAAAGCGATGGGGCTTCTATCGATATTCCTCCAAAGCTGGTCAGAGAGAGTCCCGGTTTTGCCCCCCCAGTCAGACGCATGGTTGAGTGTTGGAGTGTCATAATCCAATCCGCCATAATTGCCTCGAGCATATTGGGGGTAACATAGCACTCACTAAACGAAAAGCGGCCAATGTCCAAGTATCTCCCAACCTTGATGATCAAAAACACATTCAAGGAAGGAAAATGACCAGACGTTATCGAGCGCTTACAAGGACATTATCTAAATGCAAGACCACTGACCGTAAAAACTTGTTGGATTCTCCTGTGGCTTTCAAGAGAGAAAAATCGAAAGATTCCCCAAAACGAAGGCTAAGGAGGGGTGTAGAGTGTTCGTGTCTCAGACAAAATCATCGCGGTCCGTTCTTTACCATTACTTGTGCCTGGTGATTGGTAGACGATCATGTTCAAGTCCAGGCCATTTCAGAACTTCCGCGGTCAATTCCGTTCCTCAGACTCCTACGTGCTTGAGATGCGTTTCTCCCACCTCCAATGCTTCCATCATGTCGTTTATCATGAATTTGTCTCTTTCCAAAGAGTGCTGTACACTTTCGTGGAATAGCGGGATCAGGAAATCAGGCCTATTGTTGTTAGTCTCTGCTATTTCCTGCGGTGACGTTGAATAATTTGACCATCGCTAACTTACACCGATCTAGGTGTACCGTAGAGCAGCTTTTTGAGCAAGGTTCCTGAAGATTCGCCATTATGCAAGTTTGTTTGGGCAAGATGCACGTTCCTACGATGTGTTCTACCACATCAGAGGCCATAGCGGCTACGATTCGCGCATTTTAAAGTATGAAACGTGAATATTCCGTACTGTGCGGGTGGGGAGTGAACCCTTTTAGCGCAGAGGCTTGGGGCTCTGGATGCTTGGCGCACCCTCACACCGCTCACGACTCATATAGCTACTCATCAATCATTCATACCAAATTACTCATTTCCCAACAAGCATGGCTGTCTACTAATCCCATTCATGCGGGGTAGCCATGAATTCTGTAACATAGGTAATTTCGCATTTATCTTACCGTGTTTCACCCTAATCTGGCTGTTTGGGCCATGAACAATTCAAGGGGCACGGGTTGTCGTATAAGCGCAGAAGAGTTAAATATCAATTGTCCATCTCTTATGATGCCCCTCCTCGTTCCATTATTCATTTGTTCACTGTTTGCAGAGCGTTTTTGGTCTTGTACTTTGCTCTTTCTCGCTGTGCAAAAATGCCTGCAAAATTGTGTCGCGCAGTCGCGCTGGTCGCGCTGTTATCCTCCGTGGCCGGCCTCCCACAAGGGCAACATCCTGGTTCCAGCACCAATACGCAACCATCAGCAAATCTTTGCGGTAACGATCAGCACATCATCCTAGAAGGCACACCATGGCTAGTTGCCAACAGCATGTACGGCGCTGGCTCTATGGTTGGTACATCTTGTACATACTACGACCACATAGAGACATCGGTAGGAGGTAATCCGCAGGTTGTATGGAGTAGTACGACGCATATCCAGGATGTGGACGGCACGTGAGTCATCTCTTGTTCCGAGATCATCTGAAAGGCCTTGGGCTGACTCGTTGACTCCAGCGACAATGTTTGCAAGGGGTATGCCAATGTCGGGATAATCCAAAACCTTGAGAACAGCATCTCAAGCATCAGCTCGATCCCTGCGACTTATGATGTAAGCCTCAAGCTCTAATTCATGCTGAATTTGGATCCGGAGATAGCCATCGGCATTTCCATTTCTCGGAAGTCCTTGGTCGATTATGTATGTCACTAATGCGAAGAATCGGCAGTGGACGCGAACCAATAGTTCTCCTTTCAAAGGTACGTGTGATACTCTGTAAGTAGGATGCAGTCAGCTAAGAGCATTTCTAGGCAACATATGCTTCGACTTCATCCTCGGCAACACAAAGGGAGACTCGACCTCGAGCTCCGCACAAGAACTTATGCTGTGGCTCGAGTGGGAGGGGGGACAACTTCCCATCGGTTGGGACAGTGGTCCGGCGGCGACGATCGACTCCCTCTTCGGTACTTCATGGAAAGTTTACGAGGGAGTGAATACCGGCAATGGCATGACGGTGGTAAGCCCTTTCTAGAGTAGCCTTGGATGTTGCAGGATTATCCTGTCCGAACAAAGATGCCCTCTAGCGCATGCGCTGACCCCAGAACCAGCATAGCATGCTGCCTGATACGCAGTTCTCGGGTTCCTTTGCCGGAGATCTGAAGGACTGGTTCGAAGCGCTGGTCAGACTTGGAAGGTTCTCAGATGCGACTTATGTGAACATTGGTAACGCTGGGTAAGTCTAGATTGGTCATGATCTCAAAGACAGAGCGACTAATGACTTGTGAAGCTCGGAAATATTTTGGGGAGACAGCGTGCTGAAGGCCAATTTGGGTGTGCAGATCAACTTGAGCTGAGCTCAACCTATTGTTGCACCTGTCCAAAGCCTGTCATGTTGGGAGATGGCTTAATTTATACTAGACGTATATTATCATATTCTTTTAAATCAGAACGAGTGGCAGGACAAAGATTAATGCACTCATCCAGCCAGTGTACTGAACGTTCTGATAGGGGTGCTCTATCACCACCCTGTCACCCAGCCCGCATTCAAAACCTCCTTCCATTCAAGTGTTTCGCTTAGTTCGAATGGGACAGCCCCGTAAGCGGGGCGATAGTTCACTGCGTTGGGGCATGGCGCGCCAAAAGAGTATGAAACGCTGGCGGTGTAAGTGATGAGTTTCATCCATTTCCGTACCAATTGCTCTCAACAATGGAGATATTCTATATGAAAGAAGTAAAGGTACACAAATAATTTAACATTTCATTCAATAGTACCTTTTTTGAGTCTTGAGTATTATTGGCAATTGGGGTAACTCTTGGTGTTTGAATCTATTACTGCGATAAGAGGTACACCGGCAATGCGATCTCCTCAATTAGTCTTGTGCCTACCGAATGGTCGACTTGTTTCTTCTTCGTACTTCATGCCTGCCTGACCCAATTATGTGCTCACTCGACTGCAGGAATGCCTCAATACATTGCCGCCACAAGACGAGAAGATCCCGACAATATAGTGGAAATCATCTGGGCTGCAGTGGACGGATATCATGCGTCAAATCATTCAATTCTCCTTATCCATGGACCTTTACCCGCAGATCGGGAGGCCACGGTCTGAGCCTCTAAGGACCGAGCCTGGGAAGATCATGAGGGCGATCCTTCGAGCCAGTGGGTGTACGTGCGTGATGAAGCCTCCGAGGGGGGTGGTGGGAGGATGCCAATGCTATATCTATACCGAGAATCCTTTTCCCAATGGTACGCCGCACATTGAAGCTGTATGGTGGCCTGAAGTCGAAGAGAGAAGATTCGCCAGTGAGGTCGTAAGGCAATCTTATAAACCGAGAACGAAGTGGATGAATTATCCACACGTAGGCAGGCTCATGCAAGGTGATGGTGGTGAAATCAGGTCTGAGTCTATTGTGCGTACTTCCACAATTCCGAAGACGACGCGTCGGACGGACATTGATGAAGTGGGGTCTGACGAGGATGAATCACCTCGGATTTGATGGTTGTATCGAGGCGACCGACACGGGCACGGGACTACATGCCCAGCACGGGTACCGTTGGGTCCAAACCGTTAGTGTCAACATGGTTCGAGAGCATGCGAGCGATGAATGGTGAAAGATGACTGAAGGTTTGATGCCCGTCGGTGGTACAGCTATGTGAAGACCTTCTGGGGGGAGGTGGGGGGAGGTGAGACAGATGTGTAACCGGTCTCACATTGCTTATCCTCAAGAACGTAAAAACGGGGCTCGAACTTACTTGAACAAGTGTCTTCGAACTTATCTCTTCCGTCTCTCAAGACTGAACTAACTATAACATCGTTTTCCTTATATCTCGATTATGAGAGAGAGTGTACTACGACCTAGACCTGGCTATGATACCTTTCTTGCCTCTTCTTGGCTTCTCTTGACCTTCGCCGTCTGATACATGTAACTGGTGGTATCAGTGTCCAGGCCGCTCGCCATGGGATCATTCATACTGTCAAAGTAAAAGTCAGTCTGCTCGAATGCTACCCCAGTCTTTACTTCTTCAAGTTGTAGCTCAATGTACGCGCTTATCATCTCATGACAGCCGATTGCTATAGGTCCAAGGTCGCAGGGATCATCAAGTATTGATCATGGATGTCGAGGCCGCTAATGGACTTCACCAAGTTAGCGTGTCGAGGTTGCTTGTCCTAGGCTCTTTTCAAGAAGGTTCCAATGAATTTCTTGCGGAGGATGACTTCAGATGATGAATCTTAATTCCATTCCACTGCAGAGGAAGATGGACCTCGCTCGCGACCACCACTCTCACTGGGTCACTTCGCTCCCGTCTACAACGAATTGACACTACTTTCCTTTCGAGGATTGCAAGCTATTCACGCCATCACTCACTTGCTTCTCTTTAACTTTGACCTCGTGACAGCCGGGCTGACCACCTCCGCCTTCCCCTTATCATCAACATCAAATATGAACAGATCAATCGCGATTCCTCCATAGTGTCTCTGATCCACAATCAACCAATCAAAGTTGATTGCGTACTGCCCAGTGAATGGTCCAATGGTCAGTTCACCCGCCTGTGTGTAACCATTGGTTTGTGGGTTCGTAGATGCCTGGAACGCCACTTGGCCGGCGCCATTTGATCGATTCTGATTGAGTATGGTGGGCAACAGTCTTGGTTTCACTCCCTCGAACAGGTCTGAGGCGAGGACATCCGTCCCATTGGAGATCCAACTGGATATGCTTAGGGCATCCAAAGGAGCGGCCTTCACGGTCGACGCATTGAAGACGACGGTCAAAGAAGAATTGAGCTTCGAATCAGTTGAGACGTACGTCCCAACCAAGTTCCGCGTAGCTTCAGCTGCAGCTTGTGCCTCCAAGGCAGGCAAGACGGCTTCAGTGACATAGTCAAGGATTGTGTTGGCCGCATGACTTCGAACAGTCGCGTTCGAATGACCGTTGAGCATGCTGAACCCCGCACCGTAGTCGGGAATGACGACGGTGACGCCACCATAAGACCCAGAGTCACCAAGCTTGGTGTAAAGGTCTGTGACCTTACCAGTGGAAGGGTGTATGTACCGTTGGATCTCCCATGGCGCGCCAACAGAGTGTGTGAGGCTGGCTGTGTGAGCGTTTGGTTTCATCCATTTACGCGTGACATTTGTATGAAGGAGTGTCGAATTGAGGAGGCTGGTCCCGAATTTAGCAAGGTCGTTGATCGTGGAGAAGAGGCCACCTGATGGGGTCGTGAAGCCGCCTTCTAAAGAGAAGCCTTGGGGATCTGCAAGGACCGACCGAGCAAGTTCGGCTTCACCAGTTGGGGCAGTGGCATTGGAGGAAGTCATGCCGAGGGGCTCGAAGATTGAATCGTGATAGACGGCTTCGATAGGATTGTTAGTGATGTTTGCGATGGCGAGCCCGAGTAACATGAAGCCGCTGTCGGCATAAGCTGGACTAGTCCAAGGCAAAAAACTCGGCGGCTGAGAACTTAGACTGGCAATGAAGTCATTCGTCGGACAAAGAGGATTTGAGAAATTTGAGCAGGGTCCCAGGACGTTGAGCTCTAGGGGTGGAAATCCGTATACTACGGAGGGGGCTGCGGCCGCAGCCTTCTCATCGACTGCGGCTTCAACAGTAGACGTGAAAAGGAGGTCTGAGACCGGCCATCCGATTTGTGGTACTCCGGCAAGTTGGGCTGCGAGTGCCCCAAGCGTGATTGCATCCCATCCAATGGACAGAGCAGGAACTTTCCAACGAGTAAGGAATCAGCGATGGTCACGTTGTTAAGGTAGGTAGACGTCCCAATACGCCAAAGCCCGGAGGAAACTTAGAGGAAGACAGATTGAAGCACAAAGACTTGACTCACCGTCATCATCGTCGCTCTTGTCGGTAGAGATCGCCAGCTCGGGAATGAAGTCCGTGATGGGACGATTCCAGTCCTCGCTTGATAGCTCAATCATGCCTGCGTACACGGTGAAGAGCTTGGAGACACTCGCCATCCGGTATATACTATCTCCATCGACTTTGTGTGTCCCATTTGGAGCCTTTACCACCTCGGGTGACGCATAGTGGTATTGCAATTCTGCAGCGGCTCGATCATGGATTGAAAATAGACCGAGTGAAAAGGTAACGTTTTCCTTCCTCACGGCGCAGAATTAGCGTCTTATTGCACGAGTGAGAGAGGTTGTTGGGCCTTGGTCATAGCAATAAGACCGAGTATCTTTCAGCGGGGAAGGAATGGGTGAGACTGTGTTCAAATGAAATGATCTCACTTACTACTCCGGACAGTGGTGCTGATGTAGCATCATGGTTTCCCTTTAGGTATTGTTCAAGGGTCGAGGTGAGGTTGTCCCAGCCTGCCCGGACAAGGCTATCACTGCTGCTTAAGTCTCTGGGAGCAGGATATGTGGGCCCGAGAAAGTCTGTGTTGGCGCCGATGACGAAGACTAGGAGCAGGACAAAGGCCTTGGAGGAGAAAGGCATCTTGATGTTTAGCGCCGGGTAGATCTTTCGATTTCAAAGATCGGACATGAAAAGAAGACTGGGAATATCATGTGGTAGGAAAGGGAGGTACTGTAAAACAAAAGGTACCGCATGATTATATATCATCGGGCAGAGACTGCTCAAATTGCAAGAAATCTCCACGGCGCAATAGTATACCTCTTTGAGCCTGGCTTGACAGAGTCGGACTGCTTACCATAATAAGCACTGCACAGTTGTTACTTACTTCAAGCTCAATCTTAGTTGCTGCGCATCATTGACCAATTGAGTGAGGCCAAAGCTTTAGTATTCTCAGCGGCGCTAACCGGAAGTAGGCCTATCCAGCGCTTTTGCCAAGGTTGCCAATGCGGCGAGAGGTTACATGATCGTGACTTCAGAATGAAAGCAAGTGTAGGCTGTAAGCACCGAGCATCGGTGGATTAACAGGGTATCGTCTTGGCTGACGGCCGTGCTGCGTGCTGGCAATGCTCCGGATCAAGCACCTTCAGCCTAATGCCCCCGTGCCCCCACAGGCTCAACGCTGGACTGGAAACAGCCGATTTTGCCATCCTGCTTTGGCCTATCGCTGTCCGTGGCGCTGCTGAGAGTTTCGGGCCAAATTTCACCATTCTCCATGTTACCTTGTGCGCCCAATCAGCGGTCGTCCTTGACGGAAAAACAGGTCGATGTCGGACGCGGAAACAAAGCCATAATTCCAAGGCGAGGGCTATCTGAGCCGCGCCATGTTCAGCCCTTCGGCTAATGGAACATCTCATAAAACATTGCAGGGGCGCGTTCCAGCACATGCATGAAGCGCATCCTTGCTGAAGTACGCTACTGCCTTTGGATGAGTTTGAAAGCATCAAGTCCAAGTGCGAAAAAATCATCTTACCTTGAAGTTTTCAATAATCTCACGCTGAGGGACCACTCTTCCAGCGATTGCGTTAGCAAGTGCCCTGGATGCCTTTCATATGCTTTGAGATGTCGTCTTTCAATTGGGCTTCATGTGCATCTGCTTCAGCAAAGTCTTCAGACTGTCTGAAATGACCGAAGCCCACGATCATCTGCCCCCTTACAATTGTTAGATCTCACGAAGATCGGCACAAGGAGCGATGATCAATTTCCTGGGAAAGCCAGCGATGGTTTGTGCTCCTGCATATCATGCCAAAAGATCGGTGTGACGGGTAATGATGGTCTCCAAGGTTGTTCTTTCGACCATGCTAATGCTGGCAGATACTTGGACACATCATTCTACAACGGAGTCTGAGGATATCGCACTCCACAGCACAAGAGTGGATGACTCTGCGGGAAGTGGGTGCCCTTGCTGTTGAAACAATCATCCTCCTGAGACGGATTACAATTGCTATTGTGTATCAATGAGCTTACGGTGGCGTGGAGGAAGTGCCTTACCCTGAGCACTCCTGAACAGATGCTGGAGGGAGCATAGCTCTTATCTCCCTGGGTAGGCACCTAGGTTAGCAAACTGACCGTAGAAAACAATATCACCAATGTGTAGAGCCTTGAGAATTTAAAGTACTTTATGTACATGTGGAGTAGGATAAATATCTGCAAGGTGCGGGAGTGTCCTTGTAGGCTCAGGCTTTGGGCGCAAAGATCTACTTAACAGTGATGATTCGAATTGAAAATACCGATGCCATTCCATGATCCTGCAGTGGCGGGTTCCATGTGTCACTTTTGGTCGTGAGTTGTAGGATCCTGCAGGTACGTAGAGCATTTATGATAAGAGCATCCGGCGGGGATCTTCAATGAACTCCTTGACCTGCAACAACGTAAGCACTTATCTAGCATTTGAGGAAGTCGAATTTCCGAACCTTCACTAGGAAGACAACCGCTTCTCGACCATCGAGCATACGATGATCATACGTCAATGCGAGATACATCATCTGCATACCATTAGCACATTAGCGAAAGAGATAAGCATCTGACACTTACTGGCCGAATCTCGACTTTGCCATCGATAGCAACAGGTTTCTCCTTGATTGCATGCAAACCGAGCACCGCTGAACCAAGGGTCAGCTACTGTGTGTCAGCAACAAGGCTGGAAGTACCACGCACCTGTTTGTGGGAGATTGATGATAGGCGTCCCCATCAAGGATCCAAAAACACCACCCTTCCGCACATCAGCACAAGAGCATCAACTCCAGAGTTTCCGAGCTTACGTTACTGATGGTAAAGGTTCCCCCCGCCATGTCCTCGATGGTGAGTTTATTATCCCGAGCCTAGAGGAGAGTCAGTCGAAAAAATCATGCAGTCAGCCCCGGTATCAAAGCAACTTACCTTTTTGCCCAAGTTCGCGATCGCTCCCTCGATACCTATCAGGTCTAGAGTCTCTGCATTGCGGACCACTGGGGTCACAAGCCCTTTCTCGGTTGCAACTGCAACACTAATGTCGACGTAATCGCGATACACAATCGTGTCACCTCCTTCAGGCCCCTCAATCGATGCGTTGACGGCGGGGATCTCCCGCATAGCAAGAATGCATGCCCGGGAAAAGGCGCTCATGAAACCAAGCTTTATCCCCGTTCTCTTGAGGACGTCATCTTTGTACAATTTTCGGAATTGCATCAACGAGGACATGTCGACCTCGTTGAATGTTGTTAGAGAAGCAGCTGTATTCTGTGATTGCTTGAGACGTTCTGCTATCCTCAAGCGCATACGGTTCATCTTCACCTGACCGAACAATCAGTGCTCAAGTTCGACACTAGTATCAGGATAGCTTACTCTGCGTTCTTCTCTGCTCCCAGGTTTTGATGCTGCTGGAGCTCCGTCGTCGGATTTTTTGCCCTCTTGGGTCTTCTTTGCATGCTCTTGAGACGGCGCAGGAGGAGCTTGCCCCTGGTCTTGGCTTTGGGCTGCTCTGGGAGGAGGGGTTGGAGACGGTGCAGCATCTTCCTTTTTCGACTGAGGAGTCGATTTTTGCTCTTTGTCCGTGCTGGTCTCTGGCTTAGGGGCGGTAGCCTGTTCCTTAGACCTCTGAGGTTGTTCATCAGAAGCTGTAGGCTGTTCTTCAGACGCAGGGGCCTTCGGTTCTGATGAAGCCTTGCCCTCCCCTCCCTTGGACGGCGACTCCCCACCCAGTTCCAATTTGAGGAGATCTTGCCCAACTGCAACAGTATCTTCCTCCTTGGCGAGAAATTCTTTGATGGTCCCCGGCTCGGGAGCATTGACAGCTACGTCGATCTGGTGTAAACAGGAAGATCGTGAGATTCTGAGCTTCATGAAAGCACTGAAGATGTCGGACACACCTTGTCCGTCTCGATTGTAGCTATCTCTTCGTCTTGTTCGACGAAGTCACCGATCTCTAGCATGAAGTTTAGTCTCCACTTCCTCCTTTCTGCCATTGTTTTCAGGTCAGAAGCACTTGCGTTTTTGCCACTGCTTCAGCGTTCCTTCGGAGATAGACTCTGCCATTTCTGGCACTTTGACGACCTTGTCCGCTGTGACCGGTTAAACGAGACAACAAACGCAGACAAGTATAACAGCATCCCACCATAGCAACGACATTGTTGGCGCGACACGAGCACCTGAGACTCAAAATGTCTATCTGGTCATGAGCGGGCGTGTTCATCCAAGTGGGATTGAAGCCATCTACCTGCCGATGAAGCTCCGTGCAGACTGAGATTCTGGTGTGAGGCGGACGGACGATTGCCATCGACGCCTTGGGCCGCAGGGACCGAGTCGACCCCAAAGGAGAATAAACTGACGCCTCAAAATTGACGCATGGGAGCGTTGACTCCCCACGGAGTTGGAGTAGCTGGTCATTTTTTCAAGACGAAGTTCGGTAAAAGGACAAAGAGTGTTGCAATTAAAACTTTAAGGAGGCACAGCAGCAATGCAGCAATGATGGGAAATCCCAGTCCATTGGACAGGCGTGGCTTGTCTCAAAAGGTTGGCCCTGGGTCTGAACACCGAGAATATGTGCGATCGTGAAGGAGGAGGAGATCCAACCCGTGTTTTGTTGGCCATGCTCGCGACCGCCGTTCCTGCTGCAGGCCATCCGACGGCGGATAGGCGGGAAGCAGGGGACGGTAGGTCCTTGGCAACGGAATCCCACCGAGGCCTGAGGGATGTAAATTACAGGTATTCTATCTAGGGAACGATCAGCCACATACAGCTTCTCCTTTCGAATCAATTGTGGGAAGAGTCCATGTGTCCATCAGACTGTTGAGCAAGCTTCGTTCTGCCCTGTTGCCTGAAAACCGGTCGATAGTCTGGAACCCCCCCCCCCCTCCCCATCCGACGAGAGGTATTGTCGTCGTCCATCTTCGTCTCGGCGTGTAGAATGGCACACGTGAAGGCTGTCCAGTAGAATCCATTTACCGCTTTCCCTTAGAGTTCATTGAGTTGGCTAACGCTTTGACCAGATCGCTGTATCGTCGCAGCCTCAAGCTGGCGCTCGATTGGACCGTTCAAAGGCACATGTGGAGAGGTCAAGCCATCTACCTTAGGTCGTTGTTCGAAGCAAACAGGCTTGTTTCGGAGCCGCGACAGCAACGGGTATAGCATCCTCAGCTTCCAATGCTCGTCGGTGTTCAGGAATCCTGATTGGAGCCTAGGTCTTGCTGCAAGAAACAGAAACTTTGCTAGAAAGATGGCGGCATCCAGATCCCTATCGTCCACCATCAGCTCCGGGAGGTTCGTCACGCCCCATGCGGCAATTCGCTCTCAAATCGCAATTGCTGACCTGGAAATCTTAGGATCCAAATATGAGCGCAACATTCCTCCGCCGATACTAGACCGTAAGCCATCGATGGGTGTTGAGGTTGCCTCTGCTGCCACAGCTAACGAGATGGCAGCGCCACCGCCAATGACTCTTTGAGACCAGATGTTAGGCAGCTCATTTGCTCATGACCATTTACTTTCTTTAGCATCGACGGGAAAGGGCCCTTTCATCCTCTATGAATCGAAATACATTGCATTAAATGAGAGCCTTCCGCCCCATTTGGCCTTTGTCACATGGAATTCATGGCTACGCCCAATATCAAGACCGTATCCCTGTTGTCCTAGGTTCTTGGTCTGGTGGCAAAGCAAATTACTGTGGGCACCTCAAATATGACTGAAATCCACTGTCTTGTCAAAGTCCAAATGATTGAAAAATGATGATGAGTGTTTACGTTCATGAATTCCCTTCTTATTGGGCATAATTCGCGTTAAGGCAGCATGGAAAATGAACATCTTGGGAGTTCATGAAGTTGTATGATTGGGCTCTTTTGCCTAAAGAACCTGGTCCGAGGCCATGAACATAATGTACACCCACGCTTGTCACAAGCCAATGCCTTGGCTGTCCCCGAACCCCATTAACGCATCAAACAAAAGGAATCGTGAAACTGCCAATGTCTCCAAGACCGCCTCTACAGCTCTTGAGAAGCTGTCTTTCCACCCTTGGTCGTCTTCTTTGGCAAAAGGTCTGGTGATGCTTGTTAGCCGCATTATGAAACACCGTGATTCAATGGACTCACTTTGATGAATGTTGGGAAGAACACCACCTTGGGCAATGGTGACGTGGCCAAGAAGTTTGTTCAACTCTTCGTCATTGCGGATAGCGAGCTGAAGATGACGTGGGATAATGCGTGTCTTCTTGTTGTCACGAGCGGCGTTACCAGCAAGTTCCAGGATTTCTGCGGCAAGATATTCCAAGACAGCAGCCAAGTAGACGGGAGCACCTTGAAGCAGGGTTAGCACAGACTGCGAAGATCTGTCAGGTATGAGTAAATATTACCAGCACCAACACGCTGAGCGTAATTTCCTTTCCTCAAGAGACGGTGGACACGACCAACGGGAAATGCGAGACCCGCTTTAGACGACCGACTGGAGAGATACGTTAGCAAGGTATGCGGGCTTTGCTATTTGGAAAAATATGGTGGTGGAAGGGGCTCATATGATCTAGAAGAACCGCAAAAAGCGCGCAATGCGACTTACGATTGAGACGACTTGCTGCCGCTCGCCTTGCCTCCGGATTTGCCTCCAGTCATTTTGAAAAGGATAGATTGGTGGTAAGATGTGGGAGGCTGAGTGATTCAATTGAAACTGATCGGGTGATTACCGGTGGTCGAGACGTGAGGTCTGCGTAAGGATTCGGATGGCGACGATGAATGGGAAAGAAAGCAGAGTTGACGGGCGTGGAGAGAATAAGTAGCAACAGAATTGCTGGGTTGATGTGATGGAAACTATCAGGTCATGCCTTAGTCATTAGTTCTGATCGTCTGAAACCAATCACGAGACGTTGAGGTTGGTAGGTGAGACGAGTGCAAGTCGCTAGTGTGGTACATGAGCTACCCAACCCGGCCTAGTGCGCTTGTCGATCCTGTTGATTTGTTGTCGCGGCGAATCGTGCCTTCTTCTACCGTTTAGCCGTGCTGTGTTATTCTGTTCTCTATTCCTTGAACGAACGCGACACGCTAAATTGATCACCTCTTGCGGCTAACTGGTATAAGTTTCGACGCCGCCCGCAATTGCTCTTTTCCTCCATCATCCATCTCTAATTCTCAGTCAGCCATATCGCACTCACTCACGCCGACTCATCTCATATCCATTCACATAAACTCGTCTCTTCTCGTCTCGAAACCGTCACCTCGATCGAAATGGCACCCAAGGCAGCTGAAAAGAAGCCATCCACTGGTGGCAAGGCACCAGCTGGAAAGGCTCCAGCAGAAAAGAAGGAGGCTGGCAAGAAGACCGCGGCGCCTTCTGGCGACAAGAAGAAGCGCAACAAGGCGAGAAAAGAGACGTATTCATCATACATCTACAAAGGTATGTCTGGCACAGCTAATTTTCATGGAACGGGCGAATCTTATCGTGATCATCGCACTGGGATCGCGATCATTGTGCTTTATTCGATATTCCGGGTCGATTTCACCATGCTGACTTGTTTCTAGTGCTCAAGCAGGTTCATCCCGACACTGGTATCTCGAACCGTGCCATGTCTATCCTCAACTCATTCGTCAACGGTACATCATCTATCCTGTCACATGCGCGCGATATTCGCTAATGCGTGATAGACATCTTTGAGCGCGTTGCCACCGAAGCGTCGAAGCTTGCTGCATACAACAAGAAATCAACCATATCTTCCCGGGAAATTCAGACCTCGTAAGTAACATGACCTTCGAAAGCAATTTGAGTTTAATCAAAGTCAGCGTCCGCCTCATACTCCCAGGCGAGCTCGCCAAGCACGCTGTATCCGAGGGAACCAAGGCTGTCACCAAGTATTCCTCTTCAACCAAGTAGACGTGACACGTTGCTTTTCATCAATCACGTTATCTAGGGGTTGAGCAGGGGCGTGGACTGCTGGTGTTCAGTGGGGTTTCTGTCTTTTAATGCTTCACGGGTTTGGCTTGATAAGACCAACAAGATTTGGTCTCCATGAAGGATCGGCGGCCTGTGTACAATAACTCATGAGCGAACAATGATCAATATCACACCAAATCTCTTGCGACTCCATTGACTCTGTTTCTCTCCACCCTCATCCGCTGGCCAATGTCGAGCACAGCACGAATCAATATGTGGTATTCTGTCGTCTCCCGTTTGCAAAGCTAATTTGACCGCTTGACGACGTTATGAGGCTTGGAAATTGTTACTTGCATTTGGCTTCGGTGACAGCATCTCACCGGCTATGTTGCTCTTGCAACAATATCTGGTCAAATCTCCGGATCTTCATACGCCACCAGGAGCGATTATGCCGTTTGGGTCTCTCCAACAAGATGTTGATTGCCCGGTCTGCTATTCATCATCGTCAAAGGTTTCCACTTCATCCAGGGCGCTTTGGCGTTCATTTCCGCTGGTTCCGAGCGAAGGCTCTGTCTCCGCAAAATGAACAATAGCTTTGCCTGGCATGGCTCGCATTGCTTCTTTCCACTCGTGCCAATCTCTCTCGTCTTTGATTAAAAAGGCAAGCAACATGCTTGGATCCATAGCTGTTATTGGCAGCCTACGAAGCCTTCGGGTATGGCACGACTCAACCTCATCAGTCGTGTAATCTGCGTCGTTGGAATGCAGGGCCAGTGCCGACCGTGTAAAATGAGGGTCGAGATAGAAGAAATTGTTCCCTTGGTGGGCGAAGAAGTAGTGAGATGATGAAGGCCTACCACCTGCGATGCCAACCGATTGCGGCATTTCTAACGACGCCCTCAGAGCGTCCCAATACGCCGGAGTAACACGGTCAATTCCAAGCCGGATGCCCAAAAGAATGAGAGTGGGGGTGAATTGTGCTTGACCTGACCTCGCAAGCTCGAGGAACTTGTCCTCATAGACATCGGCTCCATCTCCGTTCACGTAGACTCTCAGATTGATGCCTTCCTGAGCGTGTGTGAGGGCCCTATAGCTGTCAGTCCATGCGAACCGGGCTGACCAGGATGGCGACGCTCACTGAATGCACTTTGCCGTAGCAAAAGGGCCAAACCATTCGCCCGGATGCTTGCCACATGCCTGAGCCCCATGTTGGACGAAGTTGTGAATTGAGAACGCTGCCTTGGGGTCATCCGCGAAGAGGGACAGGAGGGTTCGCTCTTCTGTTTGTCGAAAGCCTCTTCTCCACACTAACCGCGTCAGTCCCCCCAAACATGATCCTGCATCAACCGGAGTACTTACTCCTGCCTAGCCTTAGCAACAGCAATGCGTTGGCCAGCACGCACTGACCAGACCTGATCATACACCCCCAGCCGGTGTCTGAAGTGAACCCTTGTTTGTCTGCGAGGCTTCTCAAACGTACCGACAGCGTCATCGAGGCTTCGGTAGATTTCATGATCGGAGGAAAGTCGGATCGGTAAGTCATCCATATACGCGATTCGCAGTCGTCCAAGAAATCAGCTGGCCATTCCCAATACTCGCCGTCGGAATTCATATTGCCATCGCCGGTCTTCTTGTCCAGTCGTGAGCCCATGGAGGACTCTTTGGAAGCATCTTGATCTGGTATTTGCTCCCCACGATCCAAGCTAGGTGTTGGTGTGCTCTCGTGGTCTATCTTAGGTGCTCTCAGGCCGTCTGCGTCGCCTCGAGATCTGGACGCATACTGCCTTCCTAGGCACCAGATGACAGTCCCAGAAGCATCGTCGTTCCTCGGCTCTGAAGCGAAGAAGTCCTGTACCATACGCTTGTAACGTCCAAAGTCGAGGCCTGTCACAGCTGTCATGGTGCGCTTGATAGTGGATCCTTTGAGATGCAAGGCTGTGATAGTAGAGAGCAGTCTCGCTCGATTTGATGCGAGGTTTGCGCAGTGATACTTCAGACCTCAATTTGATATTCCTGTAGCTCTTCTTCATCCGCTTGCGGAGAGTACGGACCCGATCCAGTAGGCTACCAAAGCCATATATCTGGTGAGCTGGTGGCGCTATCGCCCTGAACACCGCTTCGTTGAGAAGCTCTTTAGTCGGAGGTGCATGAATAGACAATGTCTCTCAACATGGCTTGCTAGTGACAATCGCCGACTAGGAGATGTTTGGCTTCCGGAGAGATGATACCAAAAATGTGACCACAAGGCACGATGACGATCAGGCACCACAGGCAGCGGAAGGCCTTGATTAGTTGATTAGGGTTGCGTGATAGTATCCTGGTCTGTCCTAAGCCTTAAAGCCGGGCCCGCCGGGGCTGCCGTTCTGGGGCAGCCTTGGCCCTAAGTTGTTATTCGCCTCTGAGATCATTCTCAAACAGCATGCTACCACTCTTGAATTTGTTATCTATACTTGCGACACAGTGTCATACATTCTAGCAACCGCGAAAGGTGGAACCTTGGGACCGCCTGATTGAACATCCTTGTCTCGTTCCATTTTTTTCTTTGTTTCTTGTTTTGAGTATTGAATGTCGTAATCTCTATCAATCCTCCAATCCACATGCCGCTCATGATTAAAGGTGCACACTTGCAGCATTCTCCGGATACTGTGACACTACGTATACTGTCTGCGGCCCACTCGAGCAAGGGAGACAAAGGCATGGTAAATATTTAGGCATTCATTTCAGCCAATCAGGTCTCGCCTGAAAGCCCGGTACATCACCTTCCAACAGCCATTTCCCGCAGGCCCCAAGGAACGCTACAACATCCTCTTGTGTTCCCGCAGCCTTTGGTCAGACCTGATCATATTGAAGAAGTATTACAAGGCGTTCACGCATTTAGGGTAATAGCAAGGTTCTGCCATGGCACCAGACGCAGGTCAGCTGTTCTTTGAAGATAGGAGCGGCTTCAAAGCTCCTGTGAAGACCGGCATCCCTTCACCTAAGATTTCTCGCTCACTCTCCCCTGATTCATCCTCGTCAAGTGAAGAAGCCATTGTATTCAGCGGGCGAAGCCACGCTACCTTCCCTGCCGCTGGGCGCTCATTGATCCATGACACGGATCAAGTGGCAAGAGCTCCTGTAAAGCCCATTCACGTGTTGGAAGAATCTGTTGACCTGATACCGGATCTGTCAAAAGCCTCGCTCGACCAAAGAAACAGAAAACATACCATGCTCCCCGCACACAAGGTTGCCCGTTCACCGCGGCGAAAATCAGCACCTCGTGAAAAGGAAGACCCATCAGTGGAGGACTACATCTCCAACATGAAGCTGAATGGTCTTCTGACTACTGATATAGACAGTGCGTCTGCGCCAGCCGGCGCTTCACCCGCTACCGCGCGACCGATCACGCCTCCAAGGCGTACAGCTTTGACTGAGCAGCACAAAAAGAGCTCCGTCGGAAACCGGCCACGCTTCAAACCTGGTACTGTCGATGGCGACCATGCCGACGGCTCGAAAAAGAACAATTCCCCCGCGCATCAAGAAGATGGAACTTCTGTCGCCTGCGAAGCAATCGGTTCAGGAAGCCGCAGGGCGCGGGTAGCTGACGAGCAGCTTGCGAGATTACTTTCGAAGCAGGAGGAATTGGGCTTGGGGTCGAATGACCTCATTCTTTATGATGGGCTACAGGATGGAGCTCCCTCCGACGAGGACCTTGGCTCAGACAGCGATGTATCTCAAAACGCAGCATCTCGAAGCCGACGGCTCAGGTCGAAAGATCATCACCGCTCACAAATCGCTTCGCCTCTGCCCTTCCACGAGTCCTACGGCGATTTCGACGTCATGGACTTTGAGCGGCCTAGCCTCCGTAGAAAGTCGAAGGCACAACGAGCGAAAGCCGACTTCGACGTATCCGATTCCGAGATACAGCATGCGCTCCAGGTGGCCTGGAAGAACGATCGTGCGAAGAAGAAGGCACAGAAGCAAGAGCGCCAAGAGCTCCGTCTAAAGGGGCTTTTGGGTAAAGGAAATGAGAAGAGACCCAATCTCAAATCGAAGTATCCGAATGGCATTTCTATCGATCAGATCGGACTCGAGATCGAGATCTTTATGAGCTCTTCCACCGATGATCTTTGCTTGCCACCAATGGATGCCCATGCGAGGAAGATCGTACACGAGATTGGTCATCGTCACGGGCTAAGGTCGAGGTCCATGGGCGCTGGTAATGCTCGTTTTCCAATCCTGTACAAGACCTCTCGCACTCGTGATTATGACGCGAAGGTGCTTGCTCAGGTTCGCCGGAGATTCATACCCAATCCTACAAAGGGCAGAAAGAAGACGCGAAGCGGGGTGCAGAGTATGGGAGGTGCCGGGCCAGGAGCAACGTATAGGGACGGCGAGATCGTCGGGGCTTGTGCCCCTGAACTAGGACAAGACAACAAGGGCCGAGCTATCCTGGAGAAAATGGGGTGGAGCACTGGGACCGGTCTGGGCGCATCGAATAGCGGACTCTCGGCCCCCGTGCAACAGATAGTCAAGACTACGAGAGCTGGCTTAGGATGACCCTCGTCTGCGTGGCAAATCAAAGACCGATTGAATTGCATCTTCTACGCTACAACTTTTCGGCTTGAAAATTGACTAAGAGTATGATTCGCGTAGGGTTCGGAATCCGCTGACTCAAGCGGTTGATGCTACAGCAATGGTTTATCAGCTGCTCATAAACAACGAAAGGGACGAGCGTAGAGGGGCTTTACCTGAATCCAATGTACCTGGTCAAAGAAGTAATTTACGTTATGGGACCTCACGCAACGCTTGACACGGATACCATCGCAGGTATTGCACATCACAAGCGCTACATTTTCGGCTCCCTGATTCGAAGCTACATCTTCGGCTCCCTGATGCGATAGCTGGTTGATGTCCTTGTCGTGTCTTCCCTTGGTCTTTTCGAGCTGGGTTTCTGGTTGCCATAGGTGGGACACATGACCTGGGACACTTTGACGGTTGGCGACCGGTGGCTGTACTTGCATGTGGCAACACTAGATCGACGACGAGCTAGGTAATTGTACTATGGCTTTGGCAAATAGTAGGCATACGTCTGAAATAATTATCTCATGGTCTTTTTCTTGCTTTGCCTGCTTTCCGTGATTCAGGAATCGGTTTCCGTGATTCAGGAATCCGTTGAGCATGACCTGTTGTAGCGAGGTGGTGGAACAGTTTTGTCTTGGATGTAAAACTGGTTCCACAAGTGTTGCAAGCGACCTCTGCAGCAGCATCAGCCTCGCTGCTCTTCTGGGCCGTTTTCTTGGCCCGCTTTTGTTTTGCTTTGCCAATCTTAGGACTTCTAGGACGGTCGCCGATTCCTCGTTCTGTGCTCGCTCCAGTATTTCCATAATTTTCTTCATCTGGGACGGGTGAAGACGATTGGCCAGTGCGTGAGCGTCCAAAGGATCCCTCATGATCGTCGAGCGAAGGTCGCTCGGTGTTGGCCGGTAAGGACTCAAGTGACTGGGACGAATTATCAGTAGCATCATCAAGGTGGATTGAGTCTACACCCCTCACGAAACCCTCGTCCAAATCGTCGGCTATAGAGGGCTCATTTGCCAGGGTATCAGGTCTGATTCTCAATGCATCTGTACCGTCGCTCTGATGCGAGTCTTGATGTGGAGCACTTGGATCCGGGTCAGAGCTTCCCCGGGTCAAGTCGAAGTGGACATCATCATGCCGCATCTCCTTGCGAATTTGTCCCACATTGCGGATGTGCTTCTTGCTCTTCTCATGCGATTCGTATTGCTTTTCGCTTTTGAAGGCCTTTTTGCAGATGACACATTCGATTTCTGCTTTTGGTGCAGGGGGGGAAACTTCATCGTCCGATTCTACCGATTCTGGTGTTTCCGAGGATTTTGCCCAGTCCGGGAGAGTGTCGAGCTGGGCGGACTTCAACTGGTTGGCAGCCCTTGATCGAGCAGCCTGGGCGGCGGCAGCATCGCGAAGAACCCTCTGCCGATCAGCCTCGCTTTCAGAGTTCAGCTTGATTCGGGGATCGCGCTTCTTCACAAACGCCACGAGTGATCTCACTGCGTCGTTGAATTCCCGTATGCCCTCTTCACGAAAACGCCTATTCTCCTTTTCCATAAGGCGCCGGGTGCGCCGGTCCGGGGCATCGGAATACTTGTACAAGTCTTTCCAGGAAAACGTCTTCTGGGTTGCAAAGCTGGTCCATTTGGCGTAAAACGGTTTGACGATGGTCTCGTAGTCATCATGACGATCTCCAAAGGAAGGTAGTGGAGCTGCATCCAAGTCCTCCCATTGGCAACTTAGCTCCTCCTCGTGCGCCAAAGTATCGAAAGTGTCTCGCAGGATGCTGAAAAAGCCGGTAGAAGCATCTGAGGATGGCATCGAACCGCTGACTTTGCGAAGGATCCGTACGATGTCCTCGGCTGAGGTGAGGCGCACGTTATGTTCATACTCCCCAGCGGCAGCGTTCTCATCGTCCCGTAATATAGCTTCACGGTGGCTGTCATACCAGGCTCGCTCCTGGGGATCGGCTAGGATCTCATAGGCAGATTGAATCTCCGCAAATTGGGACGTGGCCGTCTCGACGTTCCCATAATTGCGATCGGGATGAAGCTCGAGGGCCTTGCGGCGGTATGCCCTTTTGATTCTATTTCACATAAGCGGAGCGCTTGAGGCCCCCAGACTTGAAAGAAGTGAAGAAACGCACTCGTCCTCGGTAGCAGTTCTCGGAACGTCAAGTAGATCGTAATAGCATCTTTTCACCTTCGCCTGCGCATCGCCGCCGGGGATAGTCCCGTGGGAGCCTGTGGTGGATTGATTGGCGCCCATCCAAGGGAAGCTCGAAAGCAGTAGTACTCGTAGGCTGCTTTTAAATTACTGTGTATGAAGTTCGGCCCAAACGTTTCCGATCTTGCTCTAGTGAATGTCTTGTTGCTAATCAAAAGTGGCTAAGACTAGCCGAATTAGCCTCGGCGCGCTCATCATGATGTATCACCAATGATGCAATGCGTGCTGCCGTGAGTGAGAAAACGACAAGAAGCGTACGATCGAATAGCAGACACATAATTGTCTGATATCAACACCGCTTCTTGAGTGGCGCTTTCGCACCGATCGAAGCCGGCATGAAACACACGTTAGCCCATCTACCCCACGAGATTCTTCATCACATCTTGGTCTATTTGCCTCCCATAGCGGTCCTCAACTTCCAGCAAGTTTGTCATGCTTTCAATGACATCTGCGGACCCTTGTTATGGCGCACCATCTGCTTATCGCATTTCCAATACTGGAGCTCGACCCGCGAGCTCCAGCATAAACTGGATTTGCCCGTAGATCAGGTTCAATGGAAGCGTATCTTCGCGGAGCGGTATCGTATCAACCAGGACGTCGGCCATACACTGGATAGCATCCTTAGTACGCAGGTGGGTCGCATCGAGAAGACGGGCAGCATCGTTCAGTATGGGTACGATGCCAAAGACGTGCTTCTGGAGAATCTGCATGTTGGCAAAGATGCCCCTGATGTTCTCTCACGGAAGTGGTACAGCAGGGCTGCCTTGACCTGCCTCCATAGAGGAGCTGCCATCGAGCAGTTGCTCGAACTTCGGCAAAGATCTGGGGACCAGGTGCCTCTCGAGAGAGCTTTAGGGCTCTTCGATCTCTTCATCATTCAGGATGGAAAAGGCGATTTTCGGGACATTTCTGCTAGGTTAGATGAAGTTGCTGACGACTTTCGTCTTCGTCATCCTGAATGTATGGAAATGAACGGCCGGGAGAGGGGCATCGCGGTGGCAGATTTTCTACTTGCCCAAGGTCTGGGCGGCATTCAAGGAGACGGTGACGCCCATTACCACGACCTTCGGAACAATTTTCTAGGCATGGCGCTACGGAACGATCAACGTTCTTCTCTGCCATTGATATCGGTGATAATATACTGTTGCATTGCGCAGAGGGTGGCGCTTGATGCTCGTCCATGCGGGTTTCCTTGGCACGTGTTGGCTATCGTTCATTTAGCGAGTGGGGAGTCGCTCAATGGGCGCGGATTGGCAGATGTTTCTGTCCGGGATCGGATGTACATGGACCCATTTCGATCAGCCAACGAAGTTCGAGTCGAGACTCTCGTTGCTCAACTTGTGAGTATGGGCGTGAGTCAGGTGGAGCAGGACAGGCTCCTGGATGTTGCGCCCACAACCGAAATCGTATTACGATGCGCCAGGAACATCATCAGATCGTTTCAGACGTTGCCACGGCATAGTGTCGTTGGTGATGACTCTCCCAGTATGGATGCTGCCTTGTACGGGGCACTGTGGACTTTGCTATTACTTGCTGGCGACGAGGGAGACCATCCCACGGAATACCATCGTCTGCGGTATTTTCCAGTCGTTTTGAAGCAGGTGCAGGCCTATTTTCCAAATGGTGAGTCAAGTCTCCCTGTTATCAATTTTCCCTCATACAAACGACAACAAGGAGTCCGTGGCTTGTTTGTTCACTGTTCCCCTGAGCTGAACATACACCTGACACAAACATATCCCAGATGTGCATTTCGTAGAAAAGCTTTGCAACGCAAGTATTGGCGATCTTGATCCTGGCGACCTCGACTTGGTAAACACCGTTCGTTCCAGAGACAACCTCCCAAGACCAGTCAAGGCACGCGGATCGGCGAGCCGTAGTAATGTCCGCTTTAGAATCGGACAGATGTTTCGACACAAGCGATATCAGTACCACGCCATCATCACTGGCTGGGACACCGAATGCTCGGCTTCTGAGCAGTGGATGACAGAAATGAGAGTCCATGATTTACCCCGGGGTAAATCACAGAGCTTCTATCACGTCTTGGCTGAGGATAAGAGCACGCGATATGTAGCAGAAGAAAACATTGAGATCGTGCAAGGTGAGCCTGTGCCTGCGCTCTTGACGATCGCCGGTCAGTACTTCAAGCGGTGGGACAGTGACGCCAAATCCTTCGTGAGCAACATCAGGGATGAATATCCTGACGACTGAATCATTTCCTTGTTCAGGATCTGGAACAGCGCTCACCCCGAGTCGCTCAGTAATATGTTTTTGCGGGAATAGAGCAAGATGTGATAACGAAGCCGTGGCCAACGCCCATGGTTTCAAAGAGGCATATGAAGGGACACCAGGAAACAGACTTCAAAGCAGCGGACGAAGCATTAGCAGACGTAGAGGCGGTAGACCTGCCATGAGGCATGATGATACTGTACTTCTATTCCAACCCTGTATATAGAACAGCCTGTTACCCGCTTCTGAGTCTGATGGTTCTTTGTATGGCTTTTAATTGCGCGTCTGAGAGTCCGTCAGCGTGCCCTGTCTCAATCTGAGAAAGCAGCGGCGTTTTCTGCTTGTTGTGCAAGCCTTCCAGAAAGCCCAGCATACGGTCTTCAAAATCGAAGACGGAGAGCTCGTTCTTCAACAAGACCCTCAATTGAGCCTCTTGGTCTGTCGCGTCGGTTGGTAATAGCTGTCTGACATATTAGCTTACAACAAGAAAGCAGCTTGCTCGCGATGACCCACAGCCCTCATGTGTTCGTCTCGGATGCTTTCCCAAGTGGCATTTGCGCGTTCAGCCTCTTCGTCAAAGAACATAATATTGATCAGATATTCATCGGAACCCTCGACGGCGGTATTGTCCTCGTCGAACCCCCAATTGAACATGTCATTCGTTAAGTTCGGGTCGTGAACTTGATAAACCAAATACTGCTCTGCAACCGCTTGGGCGATGTAGCCTGCGGCGAGCCTCATCCAAACTTCTGTGACTCTCTCGTCTTCCAAAGTAATGTGTGCAGCAGACAATGCCATGAAAGGCCGTATTGTGTCGCGGAGAGAGACAGCTGGTGGCTGTCGTGTCCTCTCAGCTCCCCCCTTCGCCAGGTCTGCCCTTCCGTTCTCGCCATTCACTGTCCTTTTTGCTGCTCCAGTCTTGTCCGGTCCGGCCAATGGGATCTCGAGGAGGGCGACGTCTAGTGATGCATTACCATCATGGAGAGTCTTCGTTGTTGAACCGGGCGACTTCCTCCGCAAGACCTTACGACGGGTGAAGAGCGCACTGAACCTCAGCAGACGCAGCTTGAATCGCACGTCCGGATCCTGAGGAAGACGCAGGTGTATCGTCCTAAATAAGGTAATGAAAGCTGATCGTATCAACACAGTGTAGCCGCATTGAGAGGCGAAGGCGACTGACAGCTTACTAGCTGCAGAAGGATCTCTGCGTTGTCATCCTCGCTCGCCTCAGTACGGGATGAGATATTTCTTCTGCTCCAGCTCAGCAATGCACGGGTTGCCGCATGAAGCAGGTAATCAAGTATGAGCTCGTCCACTTCGCGATGTAACTGAGTATCCATGCATCGCAAAGCTACTGACATTATGCATTGTTGTTGACGTTGCTAGACATTGGCCACAGCTCCTTGCGCAAATTGTGTCAGCGGTAGATCTGTACTACCTAATCCAACTAAGCCTTTGAAGTCTGCCAGTGCGAAAGCCAGAAGCTCTAGTCATCATTGGGCGACAAGATAATGGAAGAGCGATGAACAACACTGCTCTCGAGGTGAATGGTGAATGCCCTATCTGCCTATTTGGGAAAGGCGTAACATGAGTGCTAACTTGACAGGGGGAACTCTTCTGACGGAGACAATCCGATCATCCGAAGGTAACGAGCATACTTCAAAGTGACGCTCTGTTAAGGGCGGAAAGGATTGTGGTCCTCTGGAGAGACATATGACCTATCTAAGCAATTGAGAATGGGAATACATGATCCGAAATATCTTGAAATTCATCATATGTCGTTCCCGGTCAAAAATTGCAACCGAGAACGTCCCAAATGTTCGGCTATCCAAGCACAAAAGTCTGACCGTGATTCAACCATGATCTCCTACAGTTCTTCCACTCTCCTTACGCCTGATCAATCGAGAGAATCGTTGTATTTTCGAGCCCAGGTCACGGCATCTTGCTGCTACTCTCTTATCATCTTCGACTGCCAGACATATTTCATCCATACAAGCTGACCTGAGGCCTACTTGGTCAGAAATCAATCCCTGCCGGACATCCTCCATGCCTTGAATGTCTTCATTGGCGATTTTCGTTGCCGCCTCTGAATCTAACAAGGAAACCTTGTCTATATCGTCCTGTCGGACGCCATACGATTCATCTGCTCCCGAAATATGATCAACCATTGAGGATTCTTGTACTGACTGTCCTTCAGAATTGCGCCACCTGGGGGCAACCTGGTCGAGCTTTGAATCCAACGCAATGATGCTCTTGATGTTCAGCGCAAGAGCATTTCGAAGACCAATCATTGGATCCCTCACAAGGCTCAGAACGGCGAATTCAATATTTTCCTCGGCATATTGTGCCATTTGCGCTTGAATGTCTGGTCTGGCTTGAGCGAACCAGTCTTCCGAACAAGGACCTAGCACCAGGAGTCAGCGCTTGGAAAGGGCTGACCTGATGGAACTGACTTACCAAGGCATTTCGGTTGTCTTTGCAATCCGTCAAGCTGCCATATCATGCCCATGATTGGCATGAATGCGATAAAGTGGAACCCACCCTCGCTGACCCCTTCTTGTGAGCTATCGATCTGACCCTTCGCGCGTGCAGTTGCCTGATTCTTCAAGTGAAGATCCGTATTGAGCATGTCCATTTTTCTGGGAAAACACACTCAGCCAAAATATCATCTAGAGACAAGACCTATGCGAGACGAGGACACAAAAATCACAATGGTGGGCACAATGTAGATCAGTCATACCTTGCAAACGAGTTGTGGATTTGCTTGACGTAAAAGAAATTCGAGATTGCATCTCCACGAATGGCAGGGCTGAAAGTCCTGGTGAAACATTTGAATGACTCAAGAGGGTCTCCAAGAGCCAGCTCGGGAATGTTGTTAACAATGTTGAGCAAGGCAACGCTGGCACAAGAGTTATTGCTTGTCTACAGAGTCATGTGTCAGTACCTTCGTGATGGCCTACGCTCCTATCAGAACATGCAAACCTGATTAGCAAACCAGATGTCATCAGGACAGCTTTGTTCCTGCTCGTCTACGTCTTGTTCCACCCATTTGAAGAGGAAGATCAAACCATAAATTGGGCGGCTTGAAAATCGTGAGCCTCGCTCAGCTGATACTTGGAACGACTTACGGAAGGCCGCATAGCATCTTGTCGTCAAAAGAGACGATTTCTTGAACCTTGACGCCCTGCACGCCGAACTTGCGAAGCAATGAGGTGAATAACGCCTTGGAAAAGATAAGCATTGCGTAGTACCCACTGACTTGTTGGCTTACTGGGTCAGACTCGATCTCGCAGAAGCCTTTCCAATCACGCTTATTGTCGTCCTGCTTCACCCATTAGAATATGCAGAAAACCGAATTGATCGCAGATCTGCAGGTTGAGTACAAGCGCAAGGCTTCCATATTGCCCACGGTAAATAGCGACCGCGGCCTTGGGAAGGAGTAACGTACTGTAGCAGGCTCCATGTCCATAGTATCAGATAGTCAAGTCAAAAAGGAAAAAGCCATCATTATCGTTAGAACCCTTCTGAATGGTCCAGAGGCCTTTGATGCGAGCTATCAAGTGCGTTGTCATTTGTTTGTCCGAGAAGACGCCAACCTGCACATCTTGTGAGAGCGAACAATGATCGATTGACGCGTCATACTGCCATCTTCAGGATGCAAAAGGCATTACTCGGCTTGACTTGAAGTCTTAGATGGGAAGTTATACTTGCACACCTTGTCCAGACTCTCCAGCGGCGGACATAGACAGGCTCTAAAAATCAAGATTGGCAGATAAATGTACAGATAATGGTCTTGTCTTTTACCGCGGTGAATGTCTGGGACGCGTTGGTAACATTACTTTTTAGACGAGCTTTTAGCTCTACTAACGCATTCATAATCGCTGTTATTACCTTGGCGTTTCGACTCCCCACCACTGCTACCAAAAACTTTCACTTTTAGTACTTAAGGTGCCCTGAAGACCCCTGGAAAACCCAACAGTTTTGGTTTTTGGTTTTGATATAAAAGTTTGTAAATAAATCTTAAAGACGGACGTCTAATGATCAACTTCGGATTTTCAGATTCTCAAAAACATAATTCTTAATGGAGATATGCTAAATATTGTGTAAGAATCTAGGGGGGGGGGGGTTCGAAACGCCAAGGAATTGACATCGATTATGAATACGCCATTAGTCCTCCCGAGTGTCGTGCCTTGTCTTGTCACGAAATCTACTGTACCTGAAAACCGCGCTATTTACCCAGAAAGTCGGTCTTTGCTACTTCAGAAGTACTACCCATCCTGTGAAGGACTCTTCCTAGCGTTTTGCTGCCCCTCCAAAGAAGCTGGCAAGCTGAAAGATCCACAGAGCGTTCGTCCGTCCTGGCTTTCCTGCCCCAGAGCTATGCGTACCTGAATCTCCTTCCAAAAACCTCGCCTAATCCTCCTCAACCTCCGGAACAATGCGATGAATGGTACGCCCCGCCTTCGCTCGGCCTTTCCGTCGTCTCCTCTGTCTGCACAGAAGGACTCCAAACACAATGCGCCAGCTACGAGACCCCCTGGGGCAAGCAATCGCCATAAACCCCAGGATCCTACAATACCATTCGAGCTTGTCGATGCCCCTTCCCAACGGCTTTACGTCTTGTTGTTCTACACTTTGATGACATTATGGCGCCTTTACGACTATTCGACACTCTATTCAGATGAGATTGATGGTTTCTGGCTGTTCACTAAATGGATCGGCATTGACACCGTCTTCCTCTACGCCCTGTCTGGCTTGAGGATACCATGGCTCGAATGGTCCTCCTCCACATTTACGGCTCTTTTGCTAGTACATGGTGTTGCCAACTGGCTGCTGATGTTTCGTATTCCACTTCCTCTGTTCACTTGGCTGGGCGGTTTGACAAAAGTCCTGTATGACCGAGAGCTCGCCGTCTCCGAGCGGAAAGTGAAGCCAGCATCCGTCCTACACAACGCGTCCCTCATCTTGGGGAAACAGATCGTCCACATTCTTCCCGAAGGGTCGGCAACTCTGAATCCTCACAATCACCCCTTCTGTGTGGACAGCTCGAAAAGCTCGACGTATCTACCCATTCAGATTAACCAAACCCTGCCAATCACCATCGATCTGCTGCGGGTGGACATTGAGACCAGCGATCAAGAGATCGTTACAATCTCCGCAAAAGAAATACGACGCATGACAAAGCAGGCCCAGAAAGCAAGTTCCCTTCGAGAGCGCAATTCCCCTCTACTTTTACAATATCCCATCGCAAAGACGGGCGTCTACAAACTCCAGAGGGTGGTGGATGAATCAAAGCTTGAAGTGCAAAGAAATCCCTCTCTTGCCATCGTTGCAGAGTGCCCTCGCGGTTGGCTTCGTGCGAAGCCTAGGCACAAATGCAAGGGGGACCTTTCAGACTTCTCGTTCCAAGTTCACGCCGCGCCTCCTGTCAAAGTCAGCTACAGTAAGGTATTGAACGGAGCCGATCAAGGACACGCTACTCTACATGTTCACCCGGAGAATCTTCACAAGCCTGACGTGCCTCAACGCATTCCCAGCGGAGACAAGAGTCTTACAAATCTTGAGGATGTGTCATGGGCCAAAATGCAGACTATCGACATACCAATGAACGAATCTCTGGGAGCGGGTGGAGACTGGCTTTATGTGATCGATGGCATCTCCGACGTTTTTGGAAATGTCGCTAACTATTCTGACATCCGGCTCCATGATGCTGGTCCGTACAAGTCGATGAAAAGTCATATCGAGCAGCCTTTCTCCGTGCATGAGCGGCCTTTCCTGACGACGCACGCGTGCGACAGTCAACAGCCTCTCAAGGTCGAAAAGGGAAAAACGTTTCCGTTACCTATTGATATCAGGTCTGGTGGTCCTGGTAAGCTAGAAGATGGGCCATTCACTCTGACATACTTGTTCGTGGCGGAGGCCGATTCACAAACCGATCAAAATCAATCGATTGCAAGTCCCCATCAAACAACAATAACAGTAGGCTTACATGATAGAATCGATATCAAAGAACCAGGTTTGTATAGGTTGCATACAGTCGCATCGGCATATTGCGAGGGCGAGGTCCTGGAGCCGTCTTCATGTCTGCTCACGAATCCTCCTGAGCCAGATTTGAGTATCGCGTCGGAACCCATCACCGACAAGTGCGCTGGCAATCCAATCGGACTCTATGTGGACCTCAATCTGCTGGGCACTCCCCCCTTCCGCGTCTATTATTCCACAAGTAAGCGAGGAGGCGCCACAACTCCCGAAATTGTCGAGGTAAAGCAGCTTCACACTCAGATTGAGCTACGACCTCGAGATACTGGTCACTACACATACGAGTTCAGTCGTATCAGCGATGCAGTGTACGAATACCCCGTATCACTCGCACGAAAATCGCTTGTATTGGAACAAGACGTGAAGGCTCCTCCCTCGGCATACGTGCTTGATGCAGACATACCCCGTCGGGCTTGTGTGGATGAGGCAGCTTCGTTGGTAGTATTGCTGACGGGAGACCCTCCTTTCAAACTCGAGTACGAGCTCGTCCATGGCGGTAAACGCACCAGGGGTCTGAAGGAGGGCATATACGACGAGACTTTCTACATGACAACAGAACGTCTGAGCAGTGGAGGACGTTACACCTTGGGCCTCACCAGCTTGACAGACAAGTCCGGCTGTAAGATGGCATTGCAAGCAGAAGTGAAGATCGACGTGAATTTGCAAAAACCTCAGGCGGCATTTGGAAGCTACGATGGCGGTCGTTGGACCTCTGCATTGGAAGGGCAAAAATTGAATTTGCCGTTGAGGCTACAGGGTGAATCACCATGGACAGTGTCTTACCATCGAGTCGAGGATGCCAACAAGGCCAGCGTTCAAAAGATCCTGCGGAGTAGCAACGATTTCATTGAGGTCACCAAGGAAGGTACATATGAGCTAGAGGATGTGCATGATTCGAGTTGTCCCGGTCTGATCGACGCGGCGGCTCGAACATTTAATGTTTCGTGGATCCCTCGACCTAGTATTGCCGTGCGACAAGGAAGCTCGATAAACCAACACAAAGACAAATATATCAAAGATGATGTATGTCAGGGAGACGAAGATGCTACCGATATTGTCTTCACTGGTGCGGCTCCTTTCAATTACGAGTATGAGCAACGTCACAGACCAGCGCACGGCTCGCAGGCTCTTGCGCATAAGCGTTATGTGTCAGGTCTTCATCAGACCGCAGTCTTGATGGAAACGTCTGAGCCTGGCCTATATGAGTACAAGTTCTCCAAATTGGGCGACCAGTCTTACAGTCATGATCGTCGCAGATTCCAGCCAATCTCAATCCAACAGACTGTACACCCTCGACCCTCCGGCACCTTTGCTGAGACTGGGAGGATGTACAAGTATTGTCAAGGTGACTCCGGTAGTGAGCTGGTGCCACTGGTCCTCACGGGCCAGGCACCTTTTCACTTGGAGCTTGAGATTAAGCAGCATGCAATCTCAAAACCTGAATTGATCACAATCCCACATATAGAAAGCCATCACTACAATCTGCAATTGCCACGTCGGCTGAACTCTTTGGGTACGCATACCGTCACCATCCGTAAGGTACAAGATGCTCGTGGGTGCCAGGGATACCTGGACCGCAGCCCCCCTCAGGTCCAGATCAGTGTTACGGAGCTGCCCAGCATCTCCCCAATGGAGGAAAAGGTCGATTACTGCGTAGGAGATCGAATATCTTACACGCTGTCCGGGACTCCCCCATTCCACGTCTTCTATAGCTTCGAGGATAAGCCGCGGAGAGCTTCAGTCGCTGGAATCGACTTTACGCGACTCGCGGAAAGACCGGGCGATTTCGTAATCACTGCGGTGAGTGATCAGAGGAGCACCGACGTCTGCAAAGCACAAGTGCAGTTCACCAAAGTTATCCACCAAATGCCGAGCGTGCGGGTGAGCAAAGGGCGGGTTTCCACAGTGGATATCCACGAAGGGGGGGAAGCTGAAATCATGTTCGATTTCGGTGGCACTCCTCCTTTTCACTTCACGTAAGTCGCTGTGTCAATAACCCGGTCCTTCGTCACGATTGACTTAATATGCCTGCAGATACACGCGAAGCTCCATTCCCCCTCGAAACAAGAGACCAGAGGTATTAGAAACCAGGAAGGAGGTTTCAAACGAGTATAGTATGACCGTTAGAGCCTCCGAGGAGGGGACGTATGAAGTCGTGTCTATTCGAGACAGATACTGCTCTTTCTCCACACAAAAGCCGTCTGGCAAGGATGGTCAGAAGCGTCTTACTAACGTATGATGTGCCGAGGGTCGAGGGTACTTGTGTGGGCGTGAACCAAATGCATAGCGGGTGGTGCATTGATGCGAGAGATACCAAATTTTGATAGCATTCTGTGCTTGGTCGATCTAAATTCAAGATGTTCAGTGCAGAAAACTCACTTCGAGTTGCTGATCTCAATGCTTTTGATGAGATCGCCTCCAAGCCTTGCAATCTCACTCAGGGTGCCGTCTCTATTGATCTCGACAATTTCAATATCTTGGCCGTCTTTGTGGACTATCCGCGGGATTGTTGGCATGTCGGATTTGACTTTCCACGACGTTGATGCAGTAATTGGATTCCAAAGCCCACATATCACATCCCCGTCCGTTATGTCGTAGAAAAAAACAATCCTATTGCCATAAAGACTTTCCAGTTCATCGGCCAACGATGCAATCAGGTTGCAGCCTTGTAGATGTGCCGCTTCATGGCTTCTGCCTGGTAGGTTTTTGAATGCCGGTTGATTTTGAGCAGATGAGCTGGCTCTGGAGATGAGGTCCAGGTTCAAATGGATGACGAAGTCATAGTCAGCTAGAGCTGGCTTGAACAGATCATCACAGCAAAGACCCAGCCCTTGCTCCTGAATCAGATTCGCAGCAGCTGTGGCCAGGCTCGTGAATCGTGCAGCTGCGACTTTCGAAGGCTTCTTGTCTGTCCAGGTCGCACCGCTAGGATCGATGTCTGACCCTACAAACATTGCCAGCTTGTTCATGGCGGGATCAATGTTCCTCCATGCCTCGAAGCGCTGTTTGGCCGCTTGTATTGCATGCTTGTCCAGTCCACTCCGCAATTGAAGGACCAACGGTTCGGAGCGCCAATCCCATCGAGAAATGAACATCAACGTTCGGAAGAAACCGGTCACCATGGTCCCCGGTGGATCAAACGGTCCTGGGTGAACAAAGGTGCGCAGAGTCAGGAGCTCAATGAGTTCGTCGGATATGTGGTTAGAGAGCAGGTGCCTATCTCTCCACTTCTTCATTGCCCCAACCGAAGCCGAAAGAGCCGGGAAGCGCGAGCTCAGTGAGAACAAAGCCTGCCTGTGCATTGGCCCCTGAACGAATGTTTGTTTGTAGTCTGACAGTGCGGCTGCCGCCATACCTCGTTCGGGATCGGATTTGGAACCTCTTGCCAATTTTTCCAACACCAATGACTCTTCCCCTTCGTGCTGTACTCGTAGCTGGAATCTGGAGCCCGCAGGGTTCGAAACCACCATGGCAGCAGCATTTGAGAACAGATTTGTATTGTCCTCAAGGCGGAGAGACGTTGAAAGACCTGGCGTAGTCGCTTCAAGCTGTTCGGCGACCTTGAGTAAGAAAGCAACTTTGGCCTTTTGCACTGCGACTAGATCTTGCGGCCATCGAGAAGACCCCTCAAATTGAATATTGATTGCTAGAGGCTCTGCTTCTGCACTGTCACCATGTTTCAAAGACCGTCGGCTCAGACTTTCAGATATTGGAGGATCCACGCCTGTCACCTGACGAATGTTAAGAGGCAGACTCTCCAGGTTCTGGATCCTCTGCAACAGATCGTCTAAGTCCGGGGAAGGCCTGCTTGAGCTGCTGAGAACGACGCTCGACGACGTGATCTGTTCCGACGAGATAATGTCTGTCTGAGATTCGCTTATCATGCGGATCGACCTCGCGGCTTCCTTGCTCAGATGTCTTTCTATCATGTATCTCATAGACCGAGCAAGTACACTTTGACTTGCTTCCTGGGATGTCCAGGAAAGGGTCTCATGTATACTTCCATCATTGAATCTACGCAGTTCTGCCTTTTCACCCCAAAAGGCGCGAAATCGGGCGGCTTTTTCCTTATCGTCTGCAAGCGGTCCCTTGTCGACAATGCGAAACGCGACATCTGCGGTCAGAAGCAGTCCTACCGGGATGCATGAGTCTGAAAGGTCGTTATATGCTGGGGAACTGATGGACCACATCCGCGTTGCGGGCTGCCGGATGTCTACTAGCCTTGCACGATCACCCAACCCCTCATGAAGAATTCTGTACAGGTGACGAGACCGTTCTGCAGCATCGAATACAGACACCGGCGTGTTACTATGTGCATCTTTGCAGACACCCACCGGAAGCTCGATCGTGTAATCGTAGCAACAGGTCGTCACGTCAAGCTTCATGATGAAGCAACTTTCGAATTGATCAACGGTGGGATCCGAGAGTAAATTGACAGTAGCCTTCGCTGCACATCTCAACGCACCGTAAGATGACTGTGACATTTTAAAGAGTATGTTGATTCCACGAGCGCCATCGAATAGCATTGGGCTGGCATTTTCCGGCAGCGAATGAGCCCCTGGCTTCACGATTGCCGGATTTGACACGAGGTCGTGCTGTGCAAGAAACCGCAGAGTTGCTTTGAATATTTGATAATGACTGTAGCCTTTGGATAATATTGGCCTCCCATTTTGGCCAGTCAATTGCATGAGTAGCGCAATTGTGCAAGCCCATTCGAATGAGCCGAAGCCGCCACCGCTAAGGCTCGAGCCAAATCCACGCTGTTGCAACCACACGCTCCCCAGGACACAAGCTGCAGGGAAAGTATCGGCGTTCATGGAAGTAGAGTGGAGAAATTTGAGATAAGACATGCTGAGACACTCTGACCGCAAAGAAGCATTGTAGAATGCAGTCGGAGGCTTCGAAGCGTTCTCTTGAGATTCTGACAGCTTTCCCGTCCTGACGCAGTTCCTCGCTGGGTCTAGTTTTGCAGCAGGGAAGAGATTTGCATCCGCAGCTATGAGTAGTCGGATGCGAATATCTGACCGGCGCGGACCGTGTCTATCCTTACTTTGGGTATTCGCGGTCAATATGGGTTGTAAAGGGTTGTCATTTTGATATGAGAATTCGAGAGTGAAATGGCAGTCCGTGCGGTTAGTGATACCATCCGCAATAGCTGCAAGGAAATACGCCCGCTTGTAAAAATATCTGTGGTTCAAATAGTCCTTTGCCTGGAACAAGTTTGACGGCATTGTGATGGCCAAATCGACGGTCAATCCCTTTCGGCTCCTCAGAGCGGATCTCCGCGCATAACTACCGATCACGAAGATCGATGAGGGTCTACGATAGGAGACCGTATAGGCTACGTCTCTGCTAGGCCGCAGTTCAGGCCAAGGTACGTAAATATTGCGGGCCTTCATCAAGTTCTCTCCTTCAGTAATAGTCATCGGCCCATGCTCAGGGATATTCTCGATGCATCTCTTAAGCTCCCGAAGACTGTCATCGATGTGCGACAACTTATGATAAACGGGCTGAACAGTCTCCAAGAGGTGATCGAGCTTCAATTTGAAAAGGCTTGAATTATTTGCAATGGAATCATAGGTATCCCCGGAGCTCTGAATATCCACATCAGAGCTGCGATCAAGCCGTGGAACATTGGATCCTCCAAGAGTAGCCTGCTCCTGCTGGGTCAAGGCGAGCTTCCGTCTTTTATGCTGGTGCGTGGCCATCTCGTTGGCCACCTCGTATCCTACAATTAGCTGTGCTGCGTGGCGGGAATAGGTTGATTTACTCAAGGGAAGCCAGTCATAGGAACGATTTGCTGTAAAGATGACATCAAGTCTGTTCTGGAGTACCGGAAGATGATAGGCGCGTAAAATCTGGCAAATCAGGTAGCTAATGGATAGTAATCCAGTGTCCCGTCCGCTAAGGCCAAAGAGTCCAATAATATGGGAAGCACACCAGCCTTGGATGGGCAGATTCTTGACGTTGGGTGCTTCTCACGAGTTTGATCAGCTGCAGATTTGAGAATTTGTATGGCCAATATACGGGATGCTGCTTTGACAAGTCTGAGATAAACCTTCTGTCAAGTAGGAGTTTCAGTAGGTTGTTTCACTACACTCCTGGATGTGCCTGCCTATTTTTACGGTCAGTAGCATAATTTGGCAATGATTGGCGCCATGGATTACTAGCCTTGACCATGAAACTTTGGAATCTAAATTTACTTGTGAGATCAGGAAAGATGTGGACATGTACATGAATCTGGATCACGGTGTGAAGGTGCGCTTGGTGCCCTTGTGCGCCATTGGAAATTCTCCCACGAGGCACGAATTAGGCTCGGCCCGCCTCGAGCCTGCATGGCTTTTGGGGGGTTCCGCTTGCGAGAATCGGAGGATATTGATGACTGCAGCGACTCAACATCTTAGCTCATGACAACAGCGAAAAAATTTCCATTTGCCTGTATAAATCTGTAAGGAGTCATCGCATACTGACTTGTTCTTAAAAAATTCGTCTTTCCTTTATGGGAACCGTAGAAATGATTGGAGCGTCCTTGGGCGAGTCTATCCCTTCATTGACTGCACACGTGAGCGACTCAAAATGTATGTGGTCGGCTGTATTCTGACTTCTATCAGGCCGTGTCCGTATCATTGCCCACATGGGCTGCCAATATTGGATATGAAGAAGGCGAAGAGTGGGTTCTACGACGAATGACGACAGGTTACCCCCGGTACTCCTTAAGAATCATTATGGTGGTAGATACACTTATTCACCATTTCTCCAGATTTTTTATTCATAAGGAAATTGAAGCATTTGCAGCTGCTATCACGCACCGACACGGTTGTCATGCTGAACAAGCAATGCTGTTCTCTTCTCACCCTGCTGCTTCTAGATGTGCTCTTTTCATGTCTAAGCGATGTCCGCTCCAGATAGACCATGGTTTGCAGATCATCGACCTCTTCCCTAACGACAAAGATACTCCTATTGTAGCGGCCGTCATTTTCCCCAAAATATATGCAAAGGTTGCCAAGATGTACTGGCAACACACTGGCGAGGGAATTTCTAGTCGGCGAGCAGAGTATTGTCACAAAGCATTCCTTGATGGCCGACTAGCTGCCAGCGACGTCATATTGCCAAAGGATGACGATACAATGCCACCTACGAAAGCCCCATGTAAGGGTCCTAGAAGATACCAGAGGAGAAAGCTGAGTGAGGAACCTTCACCAAGGAATAGCCATGACTCGTCTACAACAGCCCAAGGCGAAGGGCCTGATTACGTGCAATTCGTCGAGGAACGCTTTGGAAGGAACTTAGACCTATCTCTCGCGAACAATGCCAAGCTCGCCCTTCGGCGTCGCATCGCTGGCGCCTTGAGCGTCAACGCCGATTTACCGGATTCCTTGGAATCAACTCATCCATCAACGCGTGATGTTAACGTTGAGAACTTTTCTGAAGACGACGTTTATCTTTTCCCGTGCGGTATGGCTGCGATCTTCCATTCTCATCAGATTCTGATGTCGATTCGTGGAGAGATGAAGAGCATTAGCTATGGGTTGGTGGTTTCTCGCTAAAACCTCAAGGGAAAGCTAATCTGGTTCAGCTTTCCGTATATCGATACTCTCAAAATCCTCGAAAAATTTGGACCCGGCTGTCATTTCTATGGCTACGGATCGCAGCTCGAGCTAGATGACCTTGAACGCCGCTGTGTAGCCGGTGAGCGATTCCTAGCCCTCTTTTGCGAGTTCCCAGGAAATCCTTTGTTAAGGACGCCCGATATTCGCCGCATCCGTTCGCTCGCCGATCGGTTCGATTTCGCTGTCGTGGTGGATGAGACAATCGGCAACTTCGTGAACGTTCACGTTTTACCCTACGCCGATATCGTTGTTAGTAGTCTTACGAAAGTCTTTACGGGAGAGTGTAACGTCTGTGGCGGAAGGTAAGTAGAGACCGGGCATTCTGGGGACGGCAGATTGACCGCTGCACAGCCTAGTACTAAATCCGCAAAGACCATATTATGAAAGGCTGAGGAAGGCCATTCAGACGGATTACGAAGATGTGTATTGGCCTGAAGACGCAATTGTCATGGAGAGGAATAGTCGGGACTTCCTTGCCCGCATCAGGAAGATTAATGAGAACGCTGAGATTACCTGTAGCACATTGATGGAATCGCGGATAGGTATTGTAGGCCCAAGCTTTGGTATTTTCTTGCTGAATCCTGGTGCAGTGAAACAAGTTTACTATCCAAAGCACAGCCCAACCAAAGCGTATTATGATCAATGTCGTAATGCTGGGGGGGGATATGGAGGCCTACTATCCGTTACGTTCAAGAAGAAGGAAGCAGCCATCGTATTCTTTGACATGTTGGACACTGCCAAAGGTCCCAGCTTAGGCACCAATTTCACTTTAAGGTAAGTGACATGAGGGTTCTAGCTTACAGTCATGGATGCTCGACTAAGCTCGCATAGCTCGCCATACGTTCTGTTGGCACATTATGGAGAGCTGGACTGGGTAAGTCATTGCGTCCAGCTTGAGATGCCAAGTGCTTCATTTAATAGGGGTACCATAGGCAGCGCAATTCGGGGTGGAGGAAGACCTTGTAAGGATGAGCATTGGATTGGAAGATACGAAGGTCCTGATATCTGCTGTGCAACGTGCATTACTAGAAGCAGAGAAGGTTGTTCCCACGGATACCTGAGTGTGGAAAATGGAATAGCATCTCGAGCCTCCGAACCTCACTGGCAGCGCTACCGAGTAAGGCTTCTTGCGTTCCTGTCATACCTCTTCATCTTGATTGATTGCTCTCTAAGAAAATGATCGTTGTGGCGAAACGAGTGAATCACTTCATCGGGCGCACTGCTCTTAGAAACGATATGGTGCCTAGGCCTTCCTTTATTGTTCGGGCCCTGGTGAATAAGGGGTCGTGGGGGTCAAAGCTCAGTCACGTGAATTCGAATCAGGGCTCTTAGCGCGTTTGGGCTAGTGGAGTCCTCGGGCGCGTTTCGTAACTTTGTTATTTTCAGCAAGCACCGACTGCGTGACCCACTCGAAGCGCCAGCAAGACAACCATCATGGCGCCGATGAAGAGACAGAGAGCTGTATATGACGATGATCAAACTGAAATCATCGATGTAGAAAGCGCGCAATCCGAATTATTGCAATTGGAGGTCAGCCACACACCTCGTCCGCTGCTATTCCGCATATCTAATTCACCAACAGAGAAAGAAGCCTCGGATTTCTTACAATCATAGCGACGATGGGTCTTCGTCACATTCGTCGGACGACACGTCATCGGACGAGGGGGACTTCTTGGAACAGGCCACCCAATTCGCGAGCCAGCAAAGGTCCAAAGTCCGCCAGCAGAATGAACCGGCGGATAACGGTATCATCGTTTCTGTGACCTGCAAGAATTTCATGTGCCATGGACACTTGAAGATCGACCTTGGCCCACTTATCAATTTTATTATCGGTCACAATGGCAGTGGGAAAAGCGCCGTGCTTACCGCCATCACCCTTTGCCTTGGCGGGAAAGCGAGCTCGACCAGCCGTGGTCAGAGCCTGAAGAGTTTCATCAAAGAAGGCGAAGAGTAGGCTCGCCCAGCTTCTTAGGTTCTCCAGATGACTTGCTGACAGCCTCAGGTCTGCCACGCTCATAGTGGAGATCAAAAACGAGGGTGATAGTGCCTATCAGCACGATGTCTACGGCGATTGTATCATCGTCGAGCGCCATTTTTCACGATCCGGTAGCAGCGCTTTTAAGCTGAAATCTTCGTCCGAGCGGATTATCTCCACCCGCAGAGCAGATCTTGATGATATCTGCGACTACTTCGCCCTGCAAATTGACAACCCAATGAACGTACTCACCCAAGACATGGCCCGACAATTCCTGAACAGCTCCAGCTCGCAGGAAAAGTACAAATTCTTCATGAAGGGCACCCAACTAGAGCACCTGGACGGCGACTACCTTGTCGTGGAGCAGAATCTTGATACCATAGACACGGAACTCTGCAAAAAGCAACAGGATCGCGACGTATTCAAGGAGAGAGCTCGCAAAGCCCAGGAACTTCTTGCGTTGTCAGAAAAACAGGAAGAGTTGCGAGACAAGATCGAGCACTTTAGGGGTCAGATGGCATGGGTGCAGGTCGAAGAGGAGGAAAAGAAACTCCAGGAAGCCGATCGCCATCTGCGGAGGTCAGACGAGATCATTCATCGCCTGGAGATGACGGCAAACGGCTTGAGTGAGGCATTTTCTCAAAATGAAACAGCTGTAGATCAAGCGCGACGGGCTTATGAAGATGCCAAAGATGCAGAACAACCTCTACGGGAAGAGATGGCAGGGTTCAAACAGGAAGCAGATCAGATCAAGTCAGAGCAGACTGCCCTCCAGGTAGGTACATACTGCACGAGTTCCAACGTCTCTGACACCGTTACTTATTCCCTGGCAGACCCAACAACGAGGTGTCACAGGGGAGCTGAAGGCCGCCAAAGAGCGAATAGCGAGAGCGCAGAATGATATCGCAGTGGAGCATCGGCGACTAAGTGAGATGGACGGGGGAAAGAATGATGAAAGAAGAGAGGAGATCGAGAGCAAGAAGGAGGAAGCTTCTCAGGCCAGGGATGCTCACAGAGTGCATAACGACGAGCTTCATTCACTCGAAGTAGCAAGGAGGGAAGCTAACATTGAGAAGGACAAAGCAGTAGAAAGCTTTCGAAAGCAGCAAGCTAATGTCAGGGAAGCAGAGGATCGATTGAATACATTAATTAGGGACCGCGGACAGCTTCAGGCAGCTTACCATTCCAATTTGCCACGACTTCTGAACAGGATTCAACAGGAGAATGGCTTTCGCGAGAAGCCTGTAGGCCCACTGGGCAAGCACGTCCGCCTCACGAGTCCTGCATGGTCAAGTATACTCGAGAAGTCGTTTGGCAGCAACCTAGAAGCCTTCGTCGTGACCAGCAAAGAAGACCAGATGCGCCTTTCGGGTCTGATGCAACAAACGTCATGGCAAGCTAGCCTTCCCCAACGAGAGGATCTTTGGCTAATTGAAGTAGCTCGTCGCCTATTTTGATCAGCAGGAAGGAACCCATTGATACTAGGGGCCACGAACCAGACCCGACTTTCGAGACGTGCCTCAGGGTGCTCGAGGTTGGTTATATCCTGTGTCGGTCGACGTCCATCACTGAAACCGTGCTAGTTTGACAACGATCTTGCGCGGAACTCCTTGATCATTGGCCAGAGCATTGATCAGACGATTCTCATTGGGAGACGAGAAGAAGCGATAGCGAAGATGAACGAGGGCAGGATCGTCAACGTCAAACAGTGCTTCTCTCACAACCAGAAGCCAGGAACAGGGATACGCTTTGGCTTTGCCGTCGGTGGAGGGCTTTCGGAAAGCTATATACCAGGTTACACTGGAAATCCACGGATGAAGACTGACATTGAATATCAAATCAAGTAAGCAAGCTTCCCTCTTTTTCTGGGACCTTGCTCTAATTCTTTAGCTCGCAAAAACAAATAGTCGAAGATCTTAAGAATGAACAAGCCGACCTTAAGCGTATGCAGCAAGAAAAAAGCCATCAGCTCTTGCGATGCAATCAGGCTATTGAGAAGCACAAGAAGATCAGCCAGGAGAAGTTGCGAGCAGCGCAACAAGCTCAAAGCGTGGTTGAAGATTTGCAGGACGCTTTGGACCAGGACGCGATCGAGGAAGGGCGACTTGACAGCTTGAAACTTACCCTATCCGAGGCGGAGGCCGACAAATCAACGTACGAAGACTCCTACGGAGAGTGCGTCAATGCAAAGGATGCACTCAAGGAAGCGATGTCCTCGATCACCGGCCGCTTACAACGGTCTGAGGAAGCCATCAGGGAGGCGGAAGCGAAGTCCCTGAAAGCAGAGCATAAATTCAATCAGCGGAGCGGTGAGCGAAGAGCTGCGTTGCACGAGAAGAACAATGCTTTGGAAGCCTTGGATAAAGCGAAAAGGAACAAGGAAGAAAGTCTTAGGGAAAGACATGATCAGCTGGAGAGAGTTGAAGAGTTCACCGTGCAAGCGAGTGCTGTCAGTGTGCGAGTTGCTGTTGAGGAGGGTGAGACAGAGGAATCACTTCACAGGAAGTACCAGAAGCTCGAAAATGACTTGAAGAACGCCGAAAGAAGGTAAGGACAGACCTGGGCAAGCCATCGATCGAGGCCTTGACTCACGAAAATACAGGACTGGAAATCGGTCAGATATTGCGAGGAATGTGTACGCAGCGGTTCAAGCAATGGACCAAGCTAATGCGGACTTTGAAAGCAACGAGACCTTGGCCCAGGTAGATTCAGCATCGATCGAGCCTCTCGAGCATCTTGGCTAACCATTCCAGCTCCTCAAAACGACGCTTGTCAACCGAAGAGAACGCTGGAGGAACTTCCAAAAACTCATCACGTGTCGAGCGCGCATTCAATTCTTCTACTTGCTCAGTGAGCGTGGCTTCCGTGGCAAACTCTCGGCCCATCACAAGCAAAAGACACTGGATTTGCTGGTGCGTTGTCCCTCCTTGATAGAAGCCCCTTCCTGATCGACAAAACTGACGTTCAACTCTTCAGGTCGAGCCCGACGAGACCAGAAAGGGCAGCAACGGGAGAACAACGCATGGGCTTTCCGGCGGCGAGAAATCTTTCTCCACCATCTGCCTCCTCCTCTCCATGTGGGAGGCCATGGGGGCGCCAATTCGGTGCCTCGATGAGTTGTAAGTTTCCCGGGATGACCCCCTCCCAGGTACTGTACTGATCGATCATAGTGATGTCTTCATGGACAGCGTCAATAGAGAGATTAGCATGAAGATGATGGTGAGTACTTGCTCGAAAGCTGGCGTTGGCTGCAGCTCTTGTGGAGAAATCCGCCGCTGATCAACGTTCCCACCTTAGATTCAATTCGCGCGAGACTCTCCTGGCAAGCAATTCATCCTCATCTCGCCGCAATCGACCGATAAAAAGCTCCCGGACCGAGATGTGAAGCTGGTCAAGTAGGTGTCTTGCCATTGATCCACCGCCATTCCTGCATGCTGATCTGTCTGTAGGATGAGAGACCCCGAGCGTGGGCAGCAGACCCTTGACTTTGGTGGCGGATCGTGAAGCACTTTGGTCAGGGGCGAGGAGGTGAAGCTTTACTGAATTATCAGGGGCGACATCCTTGTTATAAATTCGATGCACAAACGTAGACAAGCTCAAGGTAATTCAGGTATGCCGGCATGGGTAAACAAACCCGAAGAATTCACCGGAGAGGGGTGATTGAGACACTTTCGAGCAATGTGCATGCCAGTCTGCAATGGTGTTCTCCATATTGTATACATGTGGATGAACGACGGAACGCGTCAATCGCTCCAAATTTCTTTGACCATCTGACCAGTTTCAATGGTAGGATGCTTGCTGTGGGGAGTCAGCACGAGACCACATTAAAGAGGTGAAGTCTCACGGATTGTGGACGCATTGCACTCAGCAACTCTAGGGTTATCGTACTGTTATCGGCAGGCATTGTAGGTGCAAATTTGGATTGCAATGCAATCGCTGCAGACATGCAACTTAAAGCGGCTGACGTTTGTCGAGCCCTACACCTTCTTCCACTTCAGCCCCGCCAGACTCATCCTCGCCGCGATGAAGACACAGGACCCTGCCGCCATCATGACGCCACAGAAGATCTGCAGGTGCAGGTAATTGCCATGATCCTCAATGATCAGCTGCCCGCCAATCGGACTGCCAACCAGCGCTGCTACACTGATGACCATGAACATTGAACCCGTCCTCACGCCGATCTGCCGTATATCACTGATCTGGGCCACCAGGGCGGGGGCCAACGACACGAAGGCGCCCGAGGAGAAGCCGTAGAAGGCGGCGAAGAGGATGTAGGGGACGTTTCCCTTGGCGGGGATCCATAGAGCTAGGACTAGGATCGTGGACAGGAAGGAGGTGACGATCATGACGTTGAACCGTCCCACGCGGTCGGCAATGAAACCGGGTAACGTCCGGCCGAATATAGATACGGCGTTGAGAATGGAGAGGAGGTAGCCGGCTAGGGTGGTACCCATGCCGTTATACTCTGCAGATAGTATGATAAATGTGAACGGCAGGAACATGCCGAAGAAGAAGAAGAACGACGCCAGTACCACCAGGAGGAAGGGTAACTCTGAGTAAGGTTTCAAGAAGTCGGAGATCCTCCAGGGAGTCGGCCGGGGCGGGAGGCGAGACTTGACCGTCAAGTTGGCGTAGATTAACATTCCGAGGATGAGGAACGCGGAGGCGCGCAGTGCCCAGCCCAAGCCACTGTCATTCACAATGCGCTGGACCATAATTGGAAAGATGACGCCGCCGAGGCTCGACCCAGAGGCCATGACCCCAAAGGCGAGCGCGCGGTTCTTGAAGAACCATGTACTCACGGATGACATGGCTGGATAGAAGACGAGTGATGCGCCGAGGGGACTGCATATACCTAGATCCCAATTGAACTACATTAGTCGAGGGTCACATTGTTGGAGGCGGAGATGGTTGGTGGATCGCTTACCTTGGGAGAGTAGGTATTGGTAATATTTGGAGCTGATGGAGGCCATCATCAACCCAAACACATGGAGGAACGATCCAACCAACAGGATCCACCGAGGCCCGTAGTTGTCATACAGTTTGCCAGCGACAGGGCCACCAGCAAACATGAAAAAGACCTCCAAGGCAGGGATCCATGAGATGGTGCTGGGCGAGTAGTTGCGTAATTCTATTTGAGCTAGGCGTTAGCTAGTTCTCTTTTAGAAGGAGCAAGCACAAGACGTGACTAGAGTCGCGAATGTAGTCTTCGTTGCCAAATGGGATGCTTCAGATGTGCTCAACAAGGGGCTCTTACGATTCCTTTCCCATTCGGTCTGGAAAACGCCAATGGCATTGATCCACCCAAAACTGCAGAACAAACAGGCAAACGCCCCCGACACGACCAGGCAAGCCTCCCATCCTCCATCAGGAAACGAAGCGGGATCGAAGGCAGCCGGTGCTTCTGGTGCCTTTTCTTCTGCCTTTTCCAAGTCCGAGTCTGGGGACTCGTCGGCGGTGTCTGGGAGGACGTGGGCTTCGGTTTTGTTTACGTCTGTGGGCCTTGTGGAGGACGAATCGGTGGAAGAGGATAGCTTGTCGTCGGCTACTGAAGCTGACGGGATAGATGATCCGGCCATTAATCGAAGCGGTCGTAAGACCAGCTCTACTAAGATTTCTTTGTGGTCTTGCGATGTATGAGGGGCGTCACAGTCACAGGTGAGCAGATCGACTGAAGATACTTGTTAGCGAGATCGTCGCGCTTGAAGCTGATCGTCGTTGTCCTCACTCAACCGATGTTTTGGGGCAAAAACAAGTTCACCTCAAGTCCTGAAAAGACCAAATGCTCCAAGAGATGTCTTGATGTGGTTGTGGCAAACACGAGAGAGAGAATGTTCGGCTGCGTCAGCCAAAATTATGAAGAGAATAGTCCGCGTTGAGTTCACGGCCCATCCAAGCAAGGGATTCCATGCTTTATATCGCCCCGCCAGTCGTGCCAGCCTGTCGTTCTTTATCTCTCCCTACTTTTTGCAGCTCGCGTTCGTGGTTGATGCCGAGCCCCGAAGCTATTTGCCCGCGATCGGACCCGAAGGATCGGCCGAGAGGAAAATTTGCGTTGAATTAAGTGCTGACCGAGGGACGGCCCCCTCGGGCAGAATTGAGTGCTGACTGGACTGCTGACCACACAACTCATGTGCATTTGATGATTCACTGACGTCCAACATGATTCACAGTGATGCAACGTGGTTCACCATGATTCAAGTAGCATTAACAGCAGGTACCAGAGTATAGGCGTAATGACGTCAGGCCACAGCAGTAAGTATATGTCAAACTTGCAGCAATTCCAGCAGCTCCACCTGCTCGAATGATCGAAGCTGTTGTATTTCGGACACAATCATTGTGTCGAGTGACCTTCGGCGCTCTCTCCGAATATGAGAGCACTTTTTATGATACACTTCATAGCTCCGAGCACACGCTGAGCGGGCTACTCAATCGTCACCAAACCCAGCTATCATCGTTTCAACTGCTCGCATCCCCACACCTTTGACTCTGCCTAACTCACCCAAGCTGCCGAAGCTCTTCGAAGTTCCCCCTTCGATTACAGTGTCGGCGAGAGCCGCCATTATCATATCCGCTTTTTTCGCTCCAACCCCCTTCAATCGACGTATTCGCTTCAGATCATGGCTGTTGATTATATCCAGCAGATGTCGTACTTGAGCTTCTGACGGTACGAAATCCTCTGATGAACCGCGTGGCCTCCGATCGCGTCTCTGGGGTTTCGACTGCGCATGAATGTCATCTTCATCGTCATCGTCCTCCTCTGCTGAGTATCCGGTATATTCACTGTCGCGGTCTCCCTCCGCTCGGGCTCGTGTTTGGCTTTTACTCTCAGTGTCTGATTTACCCTGGGCTGGATGTTCCTGTTGCGAGTCGCGGAGCTTGTCTTGTAGCTTGTCAATCTTAAGTTGGAGCTTAGTGTTGTCCGGAAAGAAGTCCTTGGCCAGCCTGTACATTCGCAAGGCGCTTGTGTCCTCGCCACGGACTGCGTGCTGTTTTCCCATCAATAAGAACGACAACCCTTGCTCCCTGCCCTCATCCTTCCCCTCGATCCTCTTCTCCAGCATATCTAGCCGCCGCTGTACCTCATCACTTATCTCCGGTTGCGGTGCAACAGAGGGTTGATCGAGGGCCCTAGCAGCTAAGATGTCTGACACCTTGCGCTCAATCATGTCTTCTATCACCTGCTTCGACATTGATCGTTGACTGTCTGCGGGCGCAGATCCAGGGGCGTGTCTCTTCGCCGGTCTCGACGCATACGTCGAAGATTCTGCGCGCCTCTTAAGTGGTGAGAATCTCGCCCCAGCAGCCGGGTGCGAAATTTTGGTGGCCCCATGTGAGTTACGTTCCGGATCTGAAAAGACCGAAAAGGAAGCCTTCAATTGCTTCTCCGGTTTATCTACCCCGGAACTGGTGACGTGCATTTTGATGTTGTGGGCTGTGCTTGCAAGTGGTCTGAGAGGCTGTCGCTGGATCGTGGTCCCCGCCAGATTTGGCACTGGACGGCTGCACCCCCGGAACACTGGTTCATTCTCAATTTCCCGCACCTCAATCTTCCTTGTCCTGTTGGCAAAGGTGAGCGAGCTGAGCGTGTCAAGATGAAAGGATCTGACAGGTGCGAGGTTCAAGATCATGACCGTCACCCCGTTGTTTTGTCCCAATGAGAGAATTCGAGTCATTTTGCTCTCTCGATAGGGGATCCTATCATCGCCGCGGCTGATGGCTTCTACGCACTTCGCTAGGGTGAAGAGACTTTTGTTGATGCTGGCTGATTCGACCATCCTATCCTTTCGATTCTCCGTCCGTCGATTATCCTCTGAACCTGCCAAATCAATTGCAGAGGCCACACTACTTCTCATCGTGTCCCCCGTTATGATCGACACTCTAATGCGCAGGATAGCGTGAGAACGCGAGGACGATGCGTTCAGCTGAGAAGTTTATCAGCATATGTCCTGACCCAGTCCGAGTTGGCATCCATCTCACCTTTGTGGCACCTGTTGATCGGTTCACGTTCGCCTGGTCGTAGAGGGTCTCGAATTCTTTGAGACTCTCGCAAGGCCTTTCGGTCAGGCCTACCACCACCGTCTTCCCGCCGTTGTCTCTTAATGGGAGACCTGCCGCAGTCCTGTCCTCTGGTGATTCAAATAGATCGAAAACCTTGTCGTTGTATATCTCATAGTATGATAGTGAAACCTCGACCTTCGTCGCGGCGTCTGAATCCTTCACAATCTTTCTCGCCCTTCGATACACCCCGGAGAGGAATCTGGGAATCATACCACGATCGGCCATGGATTTACCCCCTCGCATTGTGTGTGTCTTCCCTGTTCCAGTACTGCCGTATGCAAATATCGTGACATCCAGGCCGTTGAATAAGCTTTTGATCGTAGGTGAAACTGTGAAGCCATCTCAGCGCCTGGCAAGGAGCAAACGCAAGATAGATGGTCGCTTACTCTCATGCTCATAGATTTCCTGCTGTGTCGCAGTTTGGTCATACGCTCCACTGAACTGGAATGCATAGGTCTCGCTTTCTTTTTTCGGATTGGGAATCTTCACGGTCGCACCGCTGTCATTGTTGGCCGTGGAGACAATGACGTCCTTTTCGAGCTCATTCTTGTGCTGTGGTCTCACCCTTGCGACAACTCGAATACCTGCAGGATTTGGTGACATCAGCAAAATACGCTAGGAATAGCACTCTCTCAAAGTGTCCAGTATATGAAAGGATGCGAGCATACCCATGGTGACAGTGTCGAGTGCTGAGGCCTCCTCGACAGTAAGAGCAACAAGCCTGGCTAATCCGGCAAATATTGACTTTTAGGGTTGTTGGCAGGACAATTGCGTTACCGGTCGCGTGCGCTACGCGTTTTGTCAAAGCTACTGCAATCAGGCGCCCGCCAGAGCCACCTCGTAATATCGAAGATAACAATGAGGACTAATTAACTAAACGCTGGAATCGATTTTCTTCATCTGGTTTTGAGTGTACATTGCCCATTTCTTTGAGCATGCAAGGCATGGCGCCGGCATGAGCAGTAGCTTCTCACCTCGTTATGTACAAGTCTTGTGCGTCGGTTTGGCTGTCAACACGCGTATGCTTGGCTCACGTATCATACACTGGCTGGCGAAATTGTTACTTTTCCATCCGTCCCAATGCTAGCGGTCCGCATTTGAGGCTCTTTGTTATCACTCAGCGATCCAGATCGCCCTTCCTCTGCAGACTTTGGAGGTGATGATGAAGTGATCAAAGATCTAGCAGCTCCAGGTTCGGTATCCGCGATCTCGTTGATGTCTCTCGATTCAAGTACGTCTCTCAGGCGCGCAGCACGAGTCTGCAACAAGATTGTGGTAGGACCGTGGAATTGTAGGAACAGCTGCGCTTCTTAGCAATGTCACAAAGCGGAGTGGACGCACATTACCCGATCGCCGAATATCGTTGCTCGAGTCCAGGTTCTCATGGCGAAGAAAGTCTTGCCGATCATCTGCCAAATGGCGCTTTCCCTCACAGTCTTCATGAAGCGGGTTTCAGGGATGTACGCAGAAATGTCCGGGATCTGCAGGCGAAGAGAAGATGACTTGAGTCGGTATGGCAGGGGTGGGCTTCTGTTCATCGAGTACCCCACAACATGGCTGAACAGCCTTAGCCCCGATACGCTCGGAGTTGCGGATAAACACACCTCGGATGGACAATGTAGGACTCGCCTTGCTGCAATTGCACCTCCGAGATCGAGCCCCGTCCTACCAAAGCGAGGAGACCTCGTCCGGTCACTGTCGAAGACCCCCAATGGGCGAGTGACTGCTCTGATCAGCTGCCTTCCACCGGCATGAGCGAGGTGCGTACCATCTTGGTGCTTATGACAGGCTTGATGGCAAGCGTTTGGCCCGTCCAGGCCAGCAATGATTTGCCAGCGAGCATCCAATCGGTGGTGCCATCGAGTCGTACAACAATCATGGAAGTGTTGAGAGATCTGGTGGAGATGAGGAGGGTGAGAGGAGTGGTCGAGGCAATTCGTTGGTAGAGGAAAGGTATTCCAGCAAGAGCTCGGCGGAAGGGTTCTAAGATAGACAAAGTAGAGACGGCCTAGGTTGAAGTCAGTAGAGGAAACTCCATGACATTGGCCTCGCACACACATTTTCAGCTCGTCCTCCTACCGCTACCAAGCTACCCTTGCGCGTATATAAGTTTTGGGAGGCGGAGAGCGTTGCGGACAGAAGGGCGTATGGGGAGGCTGTAACTTCAAAGCTGGCATCTAAGCCATGTTAGAATCTCAAACTGGCATTCAAGAGGGGAGCATGTCAATACCCGGTGACGATGTTCCAGCTGGCGAATCTGGCGGGAGAACATTGAATGAATCCTCAGACTCGTTTGAAATCTGGAGGAGTCTTCGTGGTATTTTCGAAAGTTGTGAATGGCAATTGAATGCGGGAATGATTCTTGGCCTACATCTCTGCGCTGCAATCATCTCTCAATTGGATCCGCAGATGGTGCCTAGTCCTCGGTATGAAAAAGGACTAAATTTCTCAAGAGAAATCCATGCTTTCAGAGTGTCGTTCCAAATCGGTATGATTCTGTCGGTTGACAGACGCGCAGAATGCGCCGGAACATCATTCCTCCTTGCTCATCAACGTCAGATCGTTCGTTCCCACAACCGCTCGAGCACGGGTTACAGCAATCAATAATCAATATGGGCTGTAATTACTTGTCAAGCTGAAAGTCCCAGGGAGGTAATCAGTCGCCATCTATTGAATGAGCTCTGCCTCAAGACGTCTAGATGAGACTCGACATAGCTTGCCCACCTTAAGCTTTACTGGCCATGCATGACGCACGCACTTCCTTCGCCTCTGCGTCTTCAACCCTTAGCATTGAAGCATGCGGACGCGTCTCTTCCACGAGCTCGCTTCTCATCCTAAATCCGTCTTGAATCCAACATATCGCGGACAGCTGTCATGGACTGGCTGTCGAACGAGGCCGCCTTGGAAGCCTCGTGCCTTTGTACGCTCCATCTCATGCTCGGCCACCTTCAAGCGGGAGGCAACCTCCACACGAAGTCCCCCTCTCCGCGAAGTCAAAGCATCACCCGAAGCCCCGGACAGCCTCCGACCGGAGACCATCCAACGACCCGACCATGCAAGAGCCAGCCAGCATGAAGGTGCAACAGGGCAAACAGCACCAAGTGCACCCAAGACAGACGCTCTGCTCTCGGAGCAGACGGTCTCGAATAAGGAGCAGAGGAAAGCCGATTGGGCTATCATCAGGGAGATGTCAACCTATCTATGGCCAAAGGTAAATGCCGGAAATGCTGCCCTGGGCCGTTTCATCTGGCTGAAAATCTGCAGAATGATTTCGGAGCACGAGCGCGAGTAGCAACAGCAGTCGCGCTCCTCGTGGGCTCAAAGGTAAGTTCATTGTCAGCCTCGAAATGCCTTCCGATCTCATATCACCAGGCATTGAATGTGCAAGTGCCATTCTACTTCAAGGGTATCGTCGATTCCATGAACATCGACTTCGCTGCTGTCGGTAGCACTGCTTGGACCGTCGGGGGAGCCATGATACTCGCATGTACGCAGTAGGACCATTAAGCATTCTCTGTCAGCACTGATGCCTTTTTTCAGATGGTGCTACCCGAATCGGTGCTGCCGTCTTCCAGGAGCTTCGTAATGCAGTCTTTGCCAGCGTTGCACAGAAAGCGATTCGACGGGTAGCCTGCAACGTCTTCGAGCACCTGCTGCGCCTTGATCTGAATTTCCACCTGCAGCGCCAAACCGGCGGACTCACTCGGGCCATTGACCGTGGCACCAAGGGGATCAGCTTCCTGCTCACCTCTATGGTCTTCCATGTCCTCCCAACTGCGTTGGAGATATCGATGGTCTGCGGCATCCTGGCTTATCAGTATGGAGCCAAGTTTGCCGCCATAACGGCCGTGACCATGGTCGCATATACCAGTTTCACCGTCATCACAACGTCTTGGCGGACCAGATTCAGGAAGCAGGCCAATGCTGCCGATAACGAGGGTGCTACCGTAGCGGTGGACTCCTTGATCAACTTTGAAGCGGTCAAGTACTTCAACAACGAGAAGTACGAGGTAGGTCGGTACGATCAAGCTCTTCGGAATTATGAAAAGGCCTCCATCAAGGTGACCACGTCCTTGGCCTTTCTCAATTCGGGACAGAATCTCATCTTCTCTTCTGCGCTTGCCGCCATGATGTATCTTGCTGCCGACGGCGTGGCTGCGGGAGCACTGACAGTGGGCGATCTCGTCGTGGTCAACCAGCTGGTCTTCCAATTATCTATGCCTTTGAATTTCCTGGGTTCGGTGTATCGAGAGCTTAGGCAATCGCTGCTGGACATGGAGACTCTGTTCAATCTACAGAAGGTGAATGTCGCCGTCAAAGAGATCCCACACGCACAGCCGTTGAGATTTACAAAAGGCGGGGAAATTCGATTCCATAATGTGTCTTTTGGATATCACAAGGATCGACCCATTCTACGGAACCTAAACCTCACCATACCTGCTGGGCAGAAAGTGGCTATTGTTGGACCTAGCGGTTGCGGCAAGTCGACAGTATTGCGGCTACTCTTCCGTTTCTATGATGTTGAAAGTGGGCGGATCTCGATCGACGGTCAGAATATTGTGGAGGTCAGCCTTGAAAGTCTACGAAAGGCGATTGGTGTTGTACCCCAGGACACGCCCCTTTTTAACTCCACCGTAGAGCACAACATCAAGTACGGTAATCTGAATGCCACAGCGGATGAGGTGCGACAAGCTGCCAGGAGAGCACAGATTGATGACATCATCTTGAGTCTACCTGAAGGTTATAACACTATGGTCGGCGAAAGGGGAATGATGATCAGTGGAGGCGAGAAGCAGCGCCTGGCTGTTGCACGGCTCATTCTCAAAGATCCACCAATCCTATTCTGTGACGAGGCTACTTCAGCACTAGACACGTACACCGAACAAGCCCTGCTTCAGAATATCAACGGCCTTCTGAAAGACAAGGCACGGACGAGCGTCTTCGTGGCCCACAGGCTCCGAACGATTTCTGACAGCGACAAAATTATTGTTCTCAAGGATGGCCAAGTCGCTGAAGAGGGCACACATAGCCAGCTGTTGGCAGCCAACGGTCTTTATGCAGAGCTTTGGCACACTCAAGATTCCACGGTTGGAGAGCTTGTCGATGTGGAAGGCGCAAACGATAGCCAAGCCAACGATTGATGAACAAAAGACGAGGGGCATCGTGGCATGGCTGCTAGCAGCTGCGGGAAGAGCAATGGATGTCGTGCCACATGTCTCTCCTCAAAGTCGTGCAGCTCCAAATTCTGCAGCTGAGATCAGCTTCGAGACGTCGTGCTCTGCACACCATCCAGTGCCGCGTTCCAGATCGGTACGCCGGAGCAAGCATCACGGAGCCTGCATGCGAAGCCTGTGCGTGGACGCGGAAGACGTCAGACAAGTCTCTCGTCGTATGATCAGGATTCAGCGCAGCTACTTTGCCAACGGATTGGCGAAGTTGTTCATTTGGCTACAGCGGCGCTCAGGACTGATGTTCTGAAGAAGCTCCCCTTCGTCCGCTCGATGACCTGCGAACAAATCAGTGGTGGCCTTCCTGCTGTTGGACTAGTACTACCTACCTGCTGATATACCGAATTTGCCGGATGATTCATCAAAACAGTGCCTTCTTGATAGTCTAATTTGCCATCCATCCTGGTGTCTCTGATCAGGTTTACAATCCACTTTTCGCCTTCATCGGCTTCCAGGCCCAACCGTCGACTCAGATCTCCTATGTCGATCTTCTGGTGTATCTTGCAATAGCTTTCACTGATCAGGTGTCTTGCGGCTTCGACGAATGCATCTGATGAAGCAGAGAGGAAGAAATCCCTTTTAAGCACCTCGTCGGCTTCGGCAAGCTTCGCCTGAGCCGCCTCGAAGTCAAAATCGATACACAGCGCTTTGATGAAATCCGTGACCGGATCATGATATTCGTATCCCTCTTGCCTTACGATCCTGACTAGGTCCTTCAACTGCTTCTGGTATTGACCGGTGTTCTTCGTCCGGCTCCTGTTCGTGATGACGGCCGCGGCAAGATATCTCAAAATCCAGGGACAATTGGTCTGGATGGTATTGATGAAGGCTGGGGAGAAGTAGAGGTCCGTCAGAGTGTCTCGGGCGGCCTCGTGATTGAAAAAGGGGAACAGGGACCAGTGGATCAGCCAGGTGCGGTGCTGAAGTTGGGCGAGAGGATTGTTGAAGAGTTTGGTGTCGATGGACTCCTTGACCTTGTTGATTTCTTCCATGACAACATCCCACTGGGTGGTCAGGATGTCGCAGGCAAGCTTGCCCCATGTGGCGGAAGTGACCTTGTCATTATCGGTGGAAAGAATGCGGAATTGATCGAGGAGATGAGCGGCGTTTGCATAGCTCCCGCAGCTGTATTGAAAGCGGCCATAGTCGTGAAGCATGTCGATATTCTGTATGGTGATTTCGTAATTCGTCTCCAGGAACTTGAGATTGGCAACCTTGTCGCTGCGGAGGTTCGAGACAACGCTATCGTCGCTCAGCAATTCATCAATCTTGCTCGTCTCTTCCGTGAATAGAGACAGTCTCTGAAGCACTTCCTCCCGCTTTTGAACGAACTCCTCGGGCGTCTCTTCGCTGTCGTTCAATTCTCGCCAGAGGCTCGCAACGTAATCGGTCATATTGGTCTGCTTGAGCAACTCATATTTCGTCTTGGTGATCTCATCTCCTTCTTCGCCTTCCTGATTTGACAGGAACTCAAGAAGTGGGAAGATGAGATGACGGTCCAGGTGCGGGATAAGCTTGGGCAAGAGGTCGTTCTCTTGAGTAACTTCCGTGGGTGCTGCAGGCGGCTTCGCGCTTGAGAGCGCCTCCGCGGATACGGGAGTATTGTCGGTCATGATACGAACGAGAGGGCAATCCTGTGAGCTTAAGTGGGCGCAATAGATCGTCGATGAAAGACCGTCTTTAGCTCTCGCACATTGTGGGTTTTGGAACGAAATGCCAAGACTTCAGACCTTAACGCCGAAACACGGGATTAGCGCCCAGTGCGACTAGCGCCCAAAAATTGGTAGGGGCAGCGCCGCCCTACAAGCATCGCTATCAGACCATGCTACTACGTTTTCTCATAGCCATCAAACTAGGAGTCATCATCGTGCAATTTCTCCAGCTATACTCTCTCGAGGTCGGGCTTATGCAATTATGCAATTATTCATGGATACGAACTACACCATGATACTACTCATGCATGAGTAATCTTATACAAGTCTTTACACTTCCTTGGGAGCCTGACACTGAATTTGTCTCCTGAATTTCTTGGCAAGCTCGTCTGTAGAAGTTTGCGGGTTTTATATCTGAAATGGATTTTTGCAGTTCTCGTCGCCGTTCGATCGCAACCTGTCCAAGCTTAGCCGCTGACCATGTTCGCGAGCATCATGCTCCTTTTGTTCCGGGAGCGTTCGGCTCTCACTTGCTCATCGTTGGGACTGAACGGGTGGCATCTTTCTCCAAATTCCCAGTAGACTAGTGGGTGTAGTACCAAGGTGAATCGTTTGCTGGTTCTCTTTCTTGGTGAAGAGACTGTGTAGCAATGACTTCAGGAGTTTATTTCGAAAGGTCAGAAACCATCTCGTTTCGTCTTAGATTTCACCTGCAATCCAATACAAGAAATTGCTATGTCGGCCATTGTTCTCTTGTCCATGTCGTCTTTTCGCCATGACTTCTCAAGCACGATTGACAATGTTGGGAACCCCTTGACATTTGCAGCCTCACAATCGGTCCTATTGGTGACAATATCATCGATATAACTCAGCTAATGTTAATCAGACTCAGGCCCAGAAAGAATTGTGGAAGCCCAAGCAGTGCCTAGGCACGCCAGGTGCCCATAGTCCACAGAACGATCCACCGAAACTTCAACTCGCAATTCGAAATTGTCAGCCAATAAATCTGTTCCGAGATGCTCTTATTGGGAGCAGGCAGAGATCATCCTGCAGCTTGACTTATTATGTCCAAGAGATCCCTCAAGAGATTAACGAATACTACTTACAAATCTTGGGACCATCCCGCGGAGATGTAATAAGGACGAAGCCTTCCAAGGCTAGTTCGTTGGATGCCGATTTGAACGTTATTGTCATTGAGTTCTCAAGTCTTCAGTTGCTTTTGGAGGGTTTGGAGGATTTCTTCTGTGCGAATCCCGGCGAGAATTTCACCTAGCGAAGTGAGCAAAAACGCAATGGAAATAGCTTACTGAATGGAAGATTCTATACCATATCTCTCCTCTCTCAAACTTCTCCATTCATCTAGCTGAGTTCGCATATTCTGAATTACCGAGGATTTCATGAAACCGTACCCTGGAGAACGATTTCGCTAGGAGAGATATTCTATCGCTTGCAGCATTTCGAGAGTAATTGAACATCCGTCGAGCCAAGCTTTCCGAATGATTCCATCAAGTTGAGAGTTACCCATTTGGACGGAAGGAACCTTGAGGTCGGCTCTATCGAAGGAAAGTGTAGGCCTGCTGCCCGTCTCTATTTCGAAGATGACTGAACCTAGTGCGAATCGATCTGTAACGTCCGAAACTCTGGCTGTATGGGCCTTTAATACACAATGTCTCTAGAGCAATAATTGATGATGGTTTTTCGCCTTCGAAAGATTGGGAGCAGGTGAAATCGCAGAGGAGGACTCGGCCGCCTTCCTCCTAGATGAAAATTATCTATCCTTGCATCTGCGTGGGCAATCTTTAATTCGTGTAGATGTGTCAAAGTACTGAGCATATCCCGACAGGAACACTTTCGGATAAGTGGAGGGGTTAGCTCCCAAGTAGGAATCGACGAGAGTGATTGATCCCTCCCTAGGTAGATACCTTCGGGATAATGTAATGCAATTGGCTATATAACATTGGGATGAGGCGCTATTTCAAGCACAGAAAATATTTCGATCTCGCTTGTCACGGCATACACAAATGACGACCCCCCGTCCAGCCTCTGTATATCGCTCTGTCATGTATAAGCATAGAAGCATTGATAAGTCTTATGGCATAGGTGGGGAAGCAAAGCGTTTATGGCAGGGTCAGCGTTGTGATGGATCTCGGCCGAGGCGCAAGCCGAAGGCCAAGGATTCCGGAAATAAGGAGCTTTTAACAATCGCTTTCTTCAGTACAGAGTAGAACTACATCACCTCATACAGTGATTGCTTCGCAAGCATGAGAACATAGGGAACTACCTCCTACGACATTGGATTGGCTGTTGTCAGTTATTTCATTCTCAGCCAGGTTCAACATGTCCGTCTAATGGCATCAACTCTACTACTCCCCCCACCCTTCCAACGAGCCCTCCTCGCCCCATCCCACATGCTCTCGTGGCGTCCAGTAACACCATTGCGCGCCTGTATACTGAAATGTAGATTGAACCAACATCTTGCGCATATTACATATGGCTGATGTTTAACAGCAACCTCAATATCCACCGGTTCAGATTCCGCCCGCACCCCCATCCGCTGGCTCACCACCGCATCCTCCTCTGCCGAAGACTCGGCAAGAGCGCCTGAATTTCCACCTCTGCCCTACCACGTCCACCGAACAGCTTCGCAAGAGCTGCCCGTCTACCATCTCGCCAAACGTGGCGGCAACCTCCACCAGACCAGAATACGCAAGATCGACGGCGATCGCGCCGCGCTCCGGAACGAACTGCAACAGGCCCTCGACGTCAAGGCAGCCAACATCAGAGTCAATCAGGTCACGGGACACGTGATCATCAAGGCATGTCATGTCCGAGGTATCATTGGAAGAACCGCGCAACTAAGTCTGTGTCCAGGGTTGGTTCAAGGCGGAAGTGAAGCGCTTCTTGGAGGAGAGACATTTTTGAAAGACAGAAGCCTTCGGGATGCTGCTCATGCATTCGTTGTGACTCACTTGTTCATAGCCCTCCACACCTCACTGGATAGTATCATCATTGATATATATAGACCAAGCCCCCTCTTTCTTCACTTGGCTCCACGCTAACCTGCAGCAAACGACATCTGGCAACGGACTTTCCAAGTCGCCCTTTCTATTTACTGTACACTGTTTCCACCCTACTCCGAGCCTCCTCTCGTAAAGCTATCACCGCATGCCTGTTCCAGGTCCCTCAAGAGACAACACTATGCAAGTTGCAGAGCTGACGTAGAATATCGCTGTCCATTGTTGGTGTCGTGAGGGCCGTGAAGATTGTCTGTCGATCTGGCAAGATACCTTGTGGCAAATTGTTTTCAGCCCCGTCAAATTCCTTTGCCCGATCCGCCAGTCTTTTGAGGACTGTGAGCCCGCGATTGGTCAACATGGTGTAGCCGTTGCTATCTGCAACCTCCTTGGATGGTATCGGTATATGGGGCTGGTTCAGCCGTGCGGTGGGCAACTTACGAGAAAGCCAGGACAGCATCCTCATAAGCCTTGAAGCGAACCTGTCCTGGGAATGAATCCACATGGACGCTAGTCTCGGGTCGGAGCCGGGAATCATGCTGATCAAGATCTCCGCCGCCAGCAGGCCCTGCACCAGAAAAGGCATGCGATGCGAGACTAGCGCAGGCAATTGCGGCGAGACTTCCACGGTCCTCACAGTCTCCGCTCCAGGCACCAGCGCCTCCATATCGGGCACGGGACTCACGGCAAGGCCAAAGGCTTTGGTCAGTAGCCCATGCGTGGGGGTAGGGCTAGACTCAGACGTGAAAATGGCCCGAAAGAAGCTCCGATTGGGCTCCCGTGTAAGCAGCTTAGCCAAGGCGTCTACAGCGTGAGGCAGGTATCGGTGAAGCATTGGTTTGTAAGAAGAGAAGAACAAGTCCCCGTTGTCGCCCGTGTGTGGCTCAGGGAGTGGCGCAAAAGATACCAGGAAATGCAAGATGCACAAGGCTTCGTCCTTGTTCTGAAAGTTGAGGTATTGAGCCGTTTGGCTCAGAAAGATGACCACGTCCTTGGAGAAGTCGAGCGCGTTCTGATTGGTTCGAAGCATCATGTTCCGGGTTCCGAGGTAACGCATGACGGTACTCATCATTTTGAGCACGACTGGATCGGTCAGCACCCGTAGGCTGGAATCGAAGAAAGAAGAATTGCGAATGATGGTCGTGATGCATATCAGCTTGTCGACCGCCTTATCAAGCTCGTGATCCTGACTGCCAAACTCCGCGAGATACTGCACTTCCTCTAGCTCGGCCCTGCAGCTCCTCACAGTCTCTTCGTACGAGTTTATGAGCATTGCGTCGGATACCTCGGGCGCATTTTCCGCGAGAAGCTCCACTTGCTCATTGGCGCACTCAACCAGCGTCTCGGTCAGGTCATCACACTGATCCAGCGCAAGCATTGCCTTGGGATGTGACGATATAGTGGCAATTGTATCCAAAGCATGTCGAACCTCACCAGATATCCCAGATCGAAGCGATAAAGTCAATGCTCGTATGTCGACTGGACCTAGCTCATCGAGCAAAGGAGCTTGCAATTTGAACTTGAGCAGAGAGCTGACATTCCTCTGCAGGGCCTCGTCATCCACATGTAAGCCACCGTGACTTTTCAACCAGACTTTCTGCTCACGCTCGTCCCGAGGCGTCGGATCCGTTTCGTCGCTGGAGTCATGCGCAGATGCTAGGGGAAGCTCGAGATTGTTCGCTCGTGGTACGTACATGTCGTGCATCTCTACGCATCTTGGCTTCCACTCGGAGACAGACCTTGTCAGTGATTTTGGCTGCGGCGTATTGCCGGTTGCTTCTGCAAGTTCGAGATCTGCATTATGAGTTGATGATTTTGGGGCTGATGTGGTGGCTTGCATTTGTGACATCGCCGAACTTGTATACCCATTCGATAGGGCTTGCGGTGCATGAGGTTGTGGAACGTTACCCGGCTTGATTGGGCCGACATGACCTGCACGAGCATTTGGTGGATTTGGATTGATCTGGGCTGCTAGATCCAACGTCAGCTTCGTGGGCGAGGAAGGTGTTTGGCGGGAAATGGTATCTGATATGGAATGCATACCGGTCATCTTCGCCTGTTCCGCCATGGCTCGTTTCTGCTGCGTTTGCTGCTGCCAATATTTCTCGAAGTCGGCGAGCTCGGCCTGCCAGTAATTCTGTAATTCGTGACCAGCGACTTGGCATTCTGGAGGCAGGTAACCCAATAGCTGGGCCACGCGAGGCCACTGCTCCGTTTCAGCGATCCTTCGGGAACCGCCCATCCTGAGAACACCGCTGAAGAGCTGCACACTGTTCAGTGTTCTGCGGGCGACTGTCGGTTGAGGGTTAAAGGCAATGCCTCTTGCGCGTTGGAAACCCATCATGTTCTGAAGCATCATCTGTGGTTGCTGTTGCTGCGAGCGTGATTGAGCTTGCTGTCCTTGTTGCGCCCTCATTTGCGCCATCTGCGCAGGTGACATTTGGCTGGGATTATGACCCATGGCACCGAACGGCGGAGCTTGGGATGGCGCGCCCGCTCGGAGACCTCCCATCTGATTGAGCTGCCGCATTCGTGCTTCCATGAGGCCATTATCGTGATGAGGCTGTTGACCGTACTGCTGTTGATGGACACCATTCAAATGAGGGGCAGCTTGCTGCATGTATGGGGGCATGGATCCTATATTATACGATCCGTTTGGCGGATACTGCACCCCATTGCTCTGAGGCGTGTTGACACGAGTGCCATTCTCGGAATGAGGAGGGGACGTATGGTTGCCAAAGCTTTGACCAGCGGGAGAGAAGGGAGACGGTGACACTGTTTGCATTCGCGCCTGTGCGGTCTGCGGATTGAAGTTCTGGTTCGGTATGGCAGGTGACTGCCCGGTCGAAGGAGCATTCGGCGGCATGTTCTGATAGAGATTGCTGCCAGGAAAGGGGGCTCCACCGACAGCACCAGGATAGCCGGGGAATGTACCGTGAGGTGTCTGAGCTCGAGAGACAGGGGTTGTACCGGCAAATGGTCGAGGAGAACCGCCTATGCTATCTTCTCTCGGTCTCGGACGCTTCGACGGCACGGTCGCCTGGGTTTGATACATTTGATTCTGGGCGGATGGAGGTCCGTTCGGCATATGGCCGTTCTGCAGGGGACGTTGCATTTGCTGTGCCTGCATGGGATGGAAATCGAACGAGGACGGCGAGGGGTTCTGGGCAAATGGCATGGAAGGATCGCCAGCGCCGTTGAAGTTTCCGATTTCGCCATTCTGGAAGGGTTGGCCATCGTGCATCCAATTAGTCGCGCTCATGTCGATTTCGGGCGTCGGTCACCCATCTGAGCCAGTTTTCCGTTAGCAAGCGTTCGTTCATTCCATCTACCCTTGCTTGGGCGACGAGGCGACACGAAGCGACCATGACTGAACATGAAGGGAGGTCGACAGCGGCTTTTTCATGATTGCGCGGTAATGAAAGGGTAGCGCTTCAGCGACTTGTTGTGGGGACACAAGGCACACGGGGTAGGACCGAATGAATGCCAGATCCAAGGCTTACCAGAAACAGTGGAGTAGCAACCTCCTTCGAACCTTGAGGCTCCGGATGACAGCGAGCCAGTCCGAATCCAGGCAGACTATTCATGGTGAGAGTCAGCAATCAGATCGAAGCGGATGCTGGGCGGCGGCTTGTGTGATTCGATGGCAGCAGGAAAGGTTCACGCCTGATGGATGGATGGAAGGAGACAGGCGATTGCGTCGGGTCATCCAATCGAATGGATGAATAGGATAGGTAAGAGGAGCTTGAAGGTGGCAAGGTCGGCAGATCAAACGTGAGCCGGTAGTCGGTCGCTGAGGTCTCCGATGGGCGATGGACGATGGGCGAGGGGCGTTGGAGCGATGACCGGCTGTCTTCTGGAGACACGGAGAACACGGTCGCACAAAGCAGCTGATGGAAAGGGCTGGGGAAATGGCACGGGGAGGCTTGAGTCGAGCCAGGCGGGCGCAAGAATTATTATGGAAGCGAGTAACATACCTTTCTTTTGTCTGATATTGGTCTTGCCCCTCTCAGCCTCTTGCTCCCGATTATTATTTGCTTGATCTTGATTCAAACGGTCAAACGATAACCTTGCGTGAGGGGCCGCGTCAATCCTTAGTCTCGTATGGATGAAAGCAGAGGAGAGATTAAGAGATTACGCGACCATCCTACCCCCACTAAGCCTGTTTGAATTTAGATCCAACTATTACCGCAATCCGAGCCATGCACTGGCAAGAATGGCTCTCGCTTCTACCGACTACTATCTTAATCATGATGAATACCGAAAACATTGGGACATGCTCTGCTTGTTTAGAATACCATGTACTTCTACAGGGGGACCGGGCAGGTAAAGTATGAATATCCTCAGGTCAGGATCCGGTGCAAAGGGAACAGGGGTGGACACGTGTAAGGATGAAGGAACAACGCAAATCCTCGGCACGTCACTCTTTGGGTGCTCATATACCGTAGCAGTTTGTAGGACTCGGAAACCAATCATCGTTCAGGAGGAAATGTCATCCTGGGAAACCTGTCACGATTCAAGATGCGAGTTGTTGCAGCCGAATGATCACTGATCACCTGGCCCATGCCATCATGATTGGGTGCATATCTTCACAGCCTATTTGACTCTGTCGATTAGCATTCAAGATATTAAGGTTCGGGCAAAGGACTGAGGCATGCATAGTACCGTTGATTGAAAGCAGCTTGAACGCTTATTCATACTCAGTGCTTGTGGTTGAAGAATGGTAGCAACAGAACAATCCTGTTTTCAAAGCTTAGGTGGGGGCGTGGTCTGTGGTAAAGAGCCTTAGAGTGAAGGATATGGCAATCCCGCGACAGGCACACTCACTTCCAATTTTCGCCGTTGTTCCTGCTGGCTTATTGGAGGTGGACTGTGAATAGCTTTCAAGCAGAGTAATGCTCTGTTATATCGACACCCCTTACATAATCGAGCTGCCAAGACAGCGATTTGATCTGCTGCAATTCCCTCTCGCCAAACAGTATTATCCCTCCAGTCTCGTCCATACCCGTCAGATACCCTTGGACTTTCTGTCGTACTACAGCCTTCCTTTCCTACCGAAATATGGGTGACGTTCTCATCGAAAAGCCGCTCAATATCCATCCACCCCATAAAAAGCCTTCGCCATCGAATATCCCCAGTATCGACATTGACGGCATCAGCAATGACGATAGCGATGAATACTCCACGCTCAAGAAACTGCAGAGGCATTTAGAGTAAACACCTCAATCATGAACCTCCGGCGCGCACTGGCTAAGCTCGCAAAGGTACATCAACTTACAGGAAGAATATATCAAGGATGAGCAAAGGTAGCCATGATCCAGCGTTGCCCGTCAGATGCTGCTTCTAATTTTGGGACAGGAGTCTCAAAAGGGAGCTGGTCAGGGCACAGGAAGAGATCAAGCGAATACAAAGTGTGCCTCTGGTGATAGGACAATTCATGGAGGCAATCGACCAAAAGTACTGATCATTCGTGTCCTCCGACTCTGGCAAAACGCTGACAACGAGAAGCACCGGCATCGTTCAGTCATCTACAGGCTCGAATTATGTCGTCCGCATCCTCTCTACACTTGATCGCGAAAAGCTCAAAGCCTCATCCTCGGTGGCTTTACATCGTCATTCCAACTCGCTTGTCGACATTCTTCCCCCCGAGGCCGACTCTTCGATAGCCATGCTTGGTGCTCATGAGAAGCCTGATGTCACGTACGCAGATGTGGGGGGACTGGACATGCAGAAGCAAGAGATCAGGGAAGCTGTTGAACTTCCCTTGACGCAATTCGATCTCTACAAACAGATCGGTTGGTCAAGTTCGATTCCTGTCGCGCCAAGTCACACGCTCATGATGTACAGGCATTGACCCTCCGCGGGGTGTACTCCTTTATGGACCTCCAGGAACGGGCAAAACGATGCTTGTCAAAGCGGTGGCCAACAGCACAACCGCAAACTTCATTCGGGTCGTCGGTTCCGAGTTTGTTCAAAAATACTTGGGCGAGGGGCCCCGTATGGTCCGCGACGTCTTCCGAATGGCTCGCGAGAACTCCCCCGCCATCATCTTCATCGATGAAATCGACGCAATTGCTACCAAACGGTTTGACGCCCAAACGGGTGCCGACCGAGAAGTCCAGCGCATTCTACTCGAGTTGCTCAATCAGATGGATGGCTTTGATCAAACGAGCAACGTCAAGGTCATCATGGCGACCAATCGAGCCGACACTCTGGATCCTGCCCTGTTGCGGCCAGGGCGCCTGGATCGGAAGATCGAGTTTCCGTCCCTACGTGATCGTAGAGAGCGGCGCCTTATCTTCACGACGATTGCTTCCAAGATGTCACTCTCACCTGAAGTCGATCTGGATTCACTGATCATCCGCAACGATCCATTATCTGGTGCTATCATTGCAGCGATAATGCAAGAGGCGGGTCTCCGAGCTGTACGGAAGAACAGGTATAATATCATCCAGTCCGACCTGGAAGATGCCTACTCGAGCCAAGTGAAAGGGGAGTCTAGTGATGTCAAGTTCGACTTCTACAAGTGATACCATTCATAGCATCCATAGCGCATGTACCATAGTGAAGCAATATAGAGACGGAAACAACTCATCCTTCATGGTATCTCTTCCATCTTGCGGCCACCGTCGTGACCCTTGGCCCAGGAGCGAGGTCTTGGCAGATTGGACTTAGTCGGTCGACCATTCTCTAGCCATATTGAAATTAGCGGCCTTTTCAGGCGGCAATAGATGATGACCCTCGAACCAGTCGGTTGCATCACCAGCCACCCTCGTGTGACCTCCATCCCCAACGATTTATCACTCTCATTTCCCCACATCACGGCTATCATCACCAGTGGAAGCCAGTACTCAACCCAGTAGCTCCCATAATACATCTGTATTCAATCATGAAGAGCGGCCTCTATGTCGCTGCTTCGGCGGCTTTGCTCGGCTCTGTCAATTGCGCCGTCCACAAGCTGAAGCTGGATAAGATCCCATTGTCTGATCAACTCGAGCGAGCAAATGTTGCCGCGCACGCCAAACAGCTTTACAACAAATACTCGGGTCAGAAATTCATGGGCGTTCGACCCGAAACTCACAAGGAGGAAATGTTCAAAGAGACCTCGATGCACATGGAGCAAGATCATCCAGTGCCCGTTTCCAACTTCTTGAACGCGCAGTGTAAGTGATGCACCGATGCGGCCAATACCAGAAAGCAGCTAAAGGATGGACTAGATTTTTCAACGATCGAGATTGGGTCGCCACCACAAGAGTTCAAGGTGATCCTCGACACAGGTTCATCCAACCTCTGGGTGCCTTCTTCTCAATGCTCTTCCATCGCCTGCTTCCTCCACACCAAGTATGAGTCTTCCGACTCCTCAACATACAAAAAGAACGGATCAAGTTTTGAGATTCAGTATGGCTCAGGCTCACTGAGCGGCTTCGTTTCAAAGGACGATGTTCAGATTGGAGACCTCCTGATCAAGGGTCAGGACTTTGCCGAGGCCACTTCCGAGCCAGGTTTGGCATTCGCCTTCGGCCAGTTCGATGGCATCATGGGCTTGGGGTACGACACTATCAGCGTCAACAAGATCGTACCTCCGTTCTACAACATGATCAACCATGGACTACTTGATGAGCCTGTGGTATCTTTCTACCTCAGCGACACTGGCAAGGATGGTGACGAGTCGGAGGCCATGTTTGGTGGTGTGAATAAGGACCATTACACTGGGCCACTGACCAAGATTCCCCTCCGCCGGAAGGCGTACTGGGAAGTCGACCTTGATGCCATCACCTTTGGCAAGGAGACTGCCGATCTTGAAGACACGGGAGTTATCCTCGACACTGGAACGTCGCTCATTGCCCTTCCTTCAGGCCTTGCTGAGATCCTGAACTCTCAAATTGGGGCCAAGAAGAGCTGGAGCGGCCAATACACGATCGATTGCGATAAGAAAGCCAGCCTCCCCGACATGGTCTTCACCCTTACTGGGCACAACTTCACCATCGGTCCCAACGAGTACATCCTTGATGTTCAGGGTTCTTGCATTTCCTCCTTCTTTGGCATGGGTCAGTGTTTGTTGATGTCCTTTATGAATACATGCTGACTGAATGCGCACAGACATTCCTGAGCCCGTCGGTCCGTTGGCCATCCTTGGTGATTCCTTCCTCCGCAAATGGTATTCTGTATATGACTTGGGGACCAACAGCGTAGGACTTGCAGAGGCCAAGTAGTGGGGCCTCGAGTATTGCTTATTGGAAAGCACGGGCATGGATCGCGAACATGGCCATGCCGCTGCCAGAATTGAGCCATGAGCTGTCAAACCAACATGACTCTGACAATTAAATTGGATCGCAATCGATGTACAGTATGATTGGCAAGCGTGAAGTAGTATTGGTTATGGGAATTGCGCTCTCCTCCCGTCTGCGCATCGTATTGTAGTAGATCTATACCGTATAAAAATGACATCTTTACTGAAAAGGCTCTAGAGTGGCCGTTCTGCCCCATGTCATTTTAACGCTACAAACGTTTACAATAGACATCTGTAGTAGCTTCGTAGTCTGCTCTGACCCGACGCCTGTTGCCAAAAGGCGGACGTTTGCCTCTCCGCACTGCTCCGGCCCCAGGAATGCTCCGGATGATTAGCCCCCTGAGGTCTTTATATTGTACTTAAGGTACGTTAATCTCGGGGGCGTGACAGCGGGTGCAACCGGCCATTAGGCGCGCCGGGGCTTTTAGCCACAAGCTACACTGCCGTTCAAGAATAATAAATGCAGCTGGATTACATTTCAACGACCAGAGAGGGAACGTGTCTGCAATCAACAAGACATAGACGTACAGCACAAACATCTTAGAATGACTCCTCGTCAGACGATTCAGCCTGTACTCCAATACCATACCCTTTCGAGCGAAATGCTGGTCGCTGCCTGCTCGCAAAACCTTATCATACATCAGCTGGCTCCCTAGGCTCTCCGACCGATCCTTGACATGTGTGATCTGACTTGCTCGTACCTCCTTTTCTGAAGCTACAATTCTACCGAAGCCCGTCGACATGGCGCCCGAACCTGGGCCTTCGTCGCGAGCGACAAGGAAGCTAACAAAGAGGAGAAAGCCATTTCGAGCCTCATCTGTACAGTACCCTGAGAGACTTAAGATGGGAGAAGATGTCCAGGAAGATGTTACTGCAACCCGCGGTCGGCCGGCTCAGTACATGAATCAGTCCGTCTTTTCGATGATTGCTGCCGCCGGCTCCAAAGTTGATTTTCACGCCCGCTTCGATGAGGATAGCAGCGAAAGCGAGGAAGAAAAGTCTGCCTCAGAGAGGAAACCCCAAGAAATCGCTTCGTCTTCGCGTCTTGTAACGCAGCAGGGAGACGCTCAAGCGCAAGCTGGTTCATCCCCTGAGCCCGGATCAGGAAATGATGAGGCCATGAGAGCGCAAGACCGTCCACCATCCCTTCGCCTTGATATCAGCACTGCCCAGGAAAAAGACTATATGTCTCAGAGTATGATATTACCATCGGTCTTCAGAGCCTCCAGCCCTCAGAAGAGCAAGCAGTATTCCACTCCGCGAGATGCTCCAATCATGAGCAAGATGCTGGAAGCCCAAGCTGAACTCAGCCCGTCGACCCTACGGGCTGAAAGGCCGAGCGAAGATCCTAGTGAATCGCAGCAATCGAAGGCTAACCAGAGCCCCACGTCACTCGCCCTTCGGTTGAAGGAGATATTCGGATTTGATGATCCCGAGGAAGTAATATCTGGTGTGTGCTGATGACCTACCTTATGCCTCCTGGGAGCTAACGAGTCTGAAGAATATCCATGTTGGCTTCTGCAAAGCGTACTGCTCCAAGGGTACATGTACATCACTCGGAGCCATATCTGCTTTTACGCTTATTTGCCCAAGAAATCTGTAAGCCGCATCTGTCAGACCCCCTGTTGACTGACCCAAACTCATGCCAAGATAGAACGTAGTCACCAAATCAGGCCATCTCTCCAAGAAGGGGCGACAAAATCCAAAGTATAGACGCTTTTGGTTCGCGTTGAAAGGAGACGTGCTGTCTTACTTTACTGATCAATCCGACCTTTATTTCCCCTCTGGTAACATCGATCTACGTTATGGCATCTCCGCGGCTCTCATCGATCACAAAGATAAGTCAAGAGATGCCAAAGAGTTTTCCGTCGTCACCCATCAACGAGTCTACTATTTCAAGGCCGACAGTGTCACTAGCGCCAAGGAATGGGTCAAAACGTTGCAGAAGGTCATCTTTAGGTCTCATAATGATGGAGACAGCGTCAAGATTTCGCTCCCAATCGAGAATGTTATCGACATCGAGATGAGTCCGGTCATAGACTTTGCTGAGACGTTCAAGATACGCATTGTTGATAGTGATGAGACCTATGCGATTGACGAGGTAAGAGATCAGATCGTATCATCAGTCGCCCAAGCTAATGCGCTTAGTACTTTTTCTCCTTCTTCAGCTTTGGAAAAGACGCATTTGAGGTGCTACGGACGATGATCGATGGATCAACAGCGAAGCAGATCAATCCCGATCTCTTAACCGCTTCTCCAGCCACTGACAACGCCCGGTCCCGCGATCCATCCCAGAAGCCGCAGGGTAAAGCTTCCAGTGAACATCGGAATGAAAGTCCGATTGACCCCGGTACTCCAGTTTTGCGGGACCAAGTGAGGGCCACTTTATGGCCAGCTTTGCCATTGGTTGGCGGTCAGTCACCCTCCCGGGCCAGCGGTGAGTGGGCTAGAAATAGTCTGGATCTTGCTCGCAAAAGCGTGGACGTCAATAGGAAGAGTCTTGACTTGTCACGAAGGGACTTCAGCCGATCAAGTTTCGACAAGGATAGACGAAGCGTGAGCGCTAGCAGACCACGGCTGGCAGCTAATAGAGGACGGGACAATTCATCACGCACTGCCCCTCACGCTTCAACAAGTTCATTTGTGCAATCAGTTGATCAGCGAACCGAATCATCCGTTCCAGACCTGGAAAGCAATGATACGCTAGCTTCCCAAGCTTCTGGTAGCCGGATTCTGCAGCGAAGTGAGGTCTTCCAGTCCCCAGGGAACATACCGCATTCCGCCCAGGAACAAAAACAAGACGGTAAGGAAGGAGCGCGTCAGCAGTCGGACTTTAGCGAACAGCAGGATTCATCTATTCACAAACGCCCACCAGTAACTCCGCAAGTTGAGCAAAGGCTGTCGGAGGATAATGAGCCTTCGAGCATCCGAAAAGGTAGACCATCCCAGCCGCGTTCACCTACACTGAATCAGCTCATGAAAGCTGGAGGGTACCCCCTTCAAAAGGCAGCAGGCTTTGCGGGCTTTCTGAGAACAAGATCAAAGAAGATGAGCAGTATGCTAGCCACTGAGTCAATGGGTTACGTAGAAAAAGTCTCAGGTATGTGGGCTGGTGGTCACAAGCATTATACTCATGGGCAAGGATCTGTTCCCCAGGAGGGTTTTGAGGATATGGATGATGAAGGAGGCGAAGCAGGCTACGGAGATCGGTTCAGGGCACACTTTGCCTTGCCGCCGTCAGAAAGACTGCAGGCCACCTTTTTCGGACACTTGCATCGGGTTTTGCCGCTTTATGGCAAGATCTACGTGAGCAACAAAAACTTCTGTTTTCGGAGTCTTCTTCCTGGAACAAGGACTAGATTGGTCCTCCCGCTCAAGGATATTGAGAACGTGGATAAGGAGAAAGGGTTTCGATTTGGCTATTCTGGCCTCGTGATTGTCATCCGCGGACACGAAGAAATATTCTTCGAGTTCAGCCAGCACGAGGTTCGTGATGATTGTACCATCACGCTTCTCGAGAATCTCGAATCCAGCAGGTATCTTGATGAGCCGGGAACGCCAGATCTTGAAGACGGGGACGATGCTGAAGTAGCCAAAGCGGAACACATGATGTTGCAGGAGGCGCGACGGAACGGCTACAACGAACACGACTTGAAGCTGCCTAGGTCGGCAGATGATGCCCCATCTTCTGAAGAGGCCCCGCCAATTCTCTTCGATGACCCGCGCGTATCTATACTCAACTTCAAGCCCACAGAGTCTCTGCGGGTCACATGCTTAACGATAGGATCTCGCGGCGACGTACAGCCTTACATAGCACTTTGCAAGGGTTTGGTGGCCGAAGGTCATAAGCCGAAAATTGCAACACACAAAGAGTTCGAACCTTGGGTGAGGAAACACGGAATTGACTTCGCCCCTGTGGATGGCGATCCCGCTGAGCTGATGCGCATCTGTGTGGAAAACGGCATGTTTACGTATTCGTTCTTGAAGGAAGCCTCCGCTAAATTTCGAGGGTGGATTGATGAACTCCTCACTTCGGCATGGAAGGCTTGTCAAGACACGGATCTGCTGATAGAGAGCCCAAGTGCCATGGCGGGTATACACATTGCAGAAGCACTCGGGGTGCCGTATTTTCGAGCCTTCACGATGCCATGGACTCGCACAAGAGCTTATCCTCACGCCTTCGCCGTGCCCGAGCACAAGATGGGAGGAGCGTACAACTACATCACATATGTCATGTTTGACAATGTGTTCTGGAAAGCGATAGCCGGCCAAGTCAACCGTTGGCGCAAGAAAGAGCTAGGCCTTCGAAGCACGAGCTTGGACAAGTTGCAGCCTAACAAGGTACCCTTCCTCTACAATTTCAGCCCTTCAGTGGTGGTCCCACCTTTGGATTACAGTGACTGGATCCGGGTCACTGGTTACTGGTTTCTGGACGAAGCGCAGGACTGGACGCCCCCGCAGGATCTCACCGAATTTATCGCCAGAGCGAGGGAGGACGAGAAGAAAATCGTCTACATCGGTTTTGGATCCATCGTTGTCTCGGATCCGGCCGCCTTGACTAAGACAGTAGTTGACTCGGTGATTAAAGCAGACGTACGCGCCATTCTCTCGAAAGGCTGGTCGGACCGTCTCGGCGGGCAGGACGCTACCGTCCCAGAGATACCTCTACCTCCCGAAATCCTCCAGATCAAGTCTGCGCCTCACGACTGGCTGTTCCAGCAGATCGACGCAGCCGTACATCACGGAGGGGCGGGGACTACAGGCGCGAGTCTTCGTGCGGGTGTTCCTACCATTGTGAAGCCATTCTTTGGCGATCAGTTCTTCTTCGGCTCTCGTATCGAGGATCTCGGCGTTGGTATCTGCATGAGAAGGCTGAATGTCTCAGTCTTCTCGCGGGCATTGTGGGAAGCTACCCACAGCCAACGAATGATCATCAAAGCCCGCGTTCTTGGAGAACAGATCAGGAAGGAAGATGGGGTGGGGACAGCGATCCAAACGATTTACAGGGATCTCGAATACGCCAAAACGTTGATCAAGCATCAAAGAAGCCTGGCCAAGCAAGAAGTTGGCGGGGCTGAGGAAGAGGAGAGCTGGACATTCATCGGTGATGAAAGCGATCCCGAGTTGACCCGACGCATTCGTGATTGGGAACCGCCGTGGGAGAAGGAAAGTTCCCAAAAGCGGAAGGGCAGATGAGTCTTGGACTTGGGTATTTGAGCAATCCGAGGTTTCATATGAAGGTCTCCTATGAGTAGGTTCTCCGATGTGCATCACCAATCTTATTCGATCTCCACTTGACGTTGATCTATTGGCAAGGCGCTTGGAGTAGTGGAGGAAGATACCCACCAGTGTTGTTGATAGATCTTCAATTTTTAAGACATGTATGAATCTATCTTGGGATATTTTCAGGCAGCTCGTCAATGACCTTCGTTCGGTGAAATAACCTGGACTGTTCTGGCCTCAGCCTCGACCGGGAATTGCAGCGGCTAAATCCACAAGCGCGGTAGGCGCCAATCAAGCCAAGCCATGAAACACGAAATCATTTTTGTGCGACCGAGTAGAGCCATTTTTCCCCAGGAGCAACGTAAGCTATATCCGAGACTCGGCGATGTCATCCACTACCGACAAAGCTCGATTCTACCTCGAGCAATCTGTCCCAGAGCTTCAGGAGCTTGAACGAAAACAAATCTTTAACAAGGTGGGCACACACTGCACGAGCTCTCCACACAACCTGCGCTAACCTTGTCGAAGAAAGAGATAGGCTCAATCGCTCGGCGACGGAACGGATTCGAGCACAAGGTCAACGCACGAGGCGCACATCCTGCCGATTTCACTCGCTATGTGGAGTACGAAAGCAACCTCGACACACTGCGGCGCCGGCGGATGAAGCGGGTTGGCCTGAAGACCACCCTCTACACTGGGCAGCGCCGCATTTTCTTCATCTTCGATCGAGCCACCCAGAAGTTCCAAGGTGATCTGGGCCTTTGGATGCAATATGTAAACTTTGCGCGGAGCCAGAAATCTGGCAAGAAGGTCGCAGAGATCTTGACCAGGATCTTGAGGTTGCATCCTACAAAACCGGAGCTTTGGATCTATGCCGCAAACTATACGATGGAAGAGAGGGGTGATATGCTGGAAGCCCGAAGCTACATGCAGAGGGGATTGAGGTTTTGCGAGAGGAGCAATGATCTTTGGCTGGAATATGCAAGGCTGGAGCTACTCTACATTACCAAAATCCTCGCGCGCAGGCGGATCTTAGGCTTAGATCATCGCGCAGATCCACCAGGAGCAGGAAATACTCCAACTGAGGCGAAGGAGTCAGAAGATGATGTGATCGCGTTGCCGACCATCACGGCGGACGAGGTAGGCTTCGGAGACAGCACTCCATTGGCAGATCAACCTCTCCTGGAAAAACTTGACACCAATCCTGCTCTGTCGGGGGCTATACCCATGGCGGTCTTCGATGCCGGGTACAACAAATTAGGCTCCGAGGCATTCGCGCTGGCCTTCTTTGACATGGTTGCAGACTTCGTGGAGCTGCCTTGCCAACATATAATCCTTGCACACATACTGGAGCAAACGCGAGCAGCGTCTCAACCGTCAGACCCTGCTTTGTCATTCAGATTCGTACAGCAACCCACCATTGGCATCTCGGTCCATTCCACGGCCTTTCCAGCTGCATTTGGTCGTTCTCTTTCAAGAATGAACCTAAGTGAGAGGTCGCAGACGGAGTGTAAGCCAGGTCGGGCATTTGAACGTTACATCATAGATTGGATACTCCCATATCTAGAAGAAGATCTGGACCCTGATCTTCGAAAGGCCTTGGAAATGACTTTGAAGCCGTTGAGGGATCGATGCAAGCATGATGGGCTTGAAGATCCTGAGCCTGCCACCGGACTGAAAATGTCCAAAAAATAGACTTGAAGAAAAGGCTTAGATAAGCTTATGTGCCCACAGAAATGAACAGATCACAAATCCCCTCTACTCGAACCTGACTTGCGAGCAGCCTTCTTACTTCCATGACTTTTCTTTGATCTCAAACGTGATTCATTGCCCTGCTTTTGTCTGGTCACATGTCAGCTGAACTAATCATCACTAAGGCAAGGTGGACTTGTTGTTAGGAGATAGGTGACGCACAAGGTTTTCATCCTCTCCATCTGCTTTCGCGAACCTTCGCCCTTGACCGAGCTCTTTGCAGCGTCTTTCAAGGCTTGGTGCAACTTCTTATAGCAATGCCTGACATTGTTTACTTGAGTTCGACAGGTGTCGGCTGGTATGACCAGGGAGTTCGACTTGTTGGCATAATATCTCGAGGACTTGATGGATTCATGCAAGAGCTTGGGCACTTGTGGCAAGAAACGATCGACATCAAGGCGGAACGTTGCCTTGGAACTCACTCTTGCACTGCATGAGCTTGACGTTCATGGCCTGGCGCCTTGCAAACCTACTTGTTGACATTTTGCCCGCCTGGGCCGGAGGAGCGGCTGAAGGAGAAATCACACATGTTTTTGGTGATCTCCTTCACATCGACGTCGTTCATCCACTCCCTCGCCTGTCTATGCTCTTCTTCAGATTCCGCATCGAGGGGTCGAGGACCTGCCAGCCGGCTGCTCGTGCTGAAATGATGCTGCGAAGTGACCTGCTGAAGACTTGGTTTGATAGAGATTCTTCGTAGCATGTTGGAGTTTTATTCCGGCCTGCCACCGATTTGATGAGATCGACATCCTTCTGAGCAAACATTTCTCCCTTTTGCTAGCAGCATGACTCCCCCGCAGCTACACTCTGCAGGCGCACAAGAGGTCGTAAATGTGATACTCGATGATGCATCCAATACATATTTTAATTGGTTCTGACGCATGCACCAATCTGTATTTGGACTAGCGCACCCGCAATTCACCAAGGATGGAAACGAGCCTGATCATTTTTTCCCGACAGTCACTCTTGTGTTTTTTCAGACTTCCTTCACGCTTGAAGTCTTCTAGCCTGATCAATGGTCATCACACCCGAAGTAATCTTTTGATCTTCGATATTACATCAACCGCATTTTCTTGAACGTCTCGCTCGCCTCTTCCTACATGCGCAAACGACTGCCAGGTCCCATATCATACTGACGTAATTGCCTCTTTTCTGGCAACCGCCCCTTCTACCTCGAACTGTCAGCATAGTTCCAGGTTTCAGAGTCGTTGAGCTGATGTGGGGTCCTCATTCCAAGCCAGTGACTTTGGGACAGCTCCCTTTCCCGTCATTGTAGAATTCATGCCTTCTAGCAGCCCTCCTGAGGCGCCACACTACAACGGAAACACACTGTCTCCTGCCAGCCCCAAGCCCATCCACCTGCCGGACTCCCAAAACATCCCGGTTCTTCAGAACCAAATCGATCCGATTTTCAACCTTGTTGCAACTCACATGGAGGTGTCCAAAATTCCTCAGCATGCGTCTGGGACGGAGCCTCTCGGGGTTTCATCAACTTCCGGTCATATAGCAGAAGATGCCCGAACCTCTGAGAATGGTGGACAGGCTCCTAGTGAACATCTTGACTCTCACATGAATGGCTCTTCGCAGCACGAAAATCCAAATTCAGGGTCAAATGATTTTCATATGCAGCAACCATCTGCATCTGTGGGCGTCCCTGAGAATTCTTCCGCCGTTGCGCAAAGTAATCTCGTTTCATTCGCTCAGAACCAGAGCAGCGACCAGCCCGAGCTTGCGAATGCTCCACAGGCCGCCCAAATTTTTCAAGATGAAGAAAGCCCCACCGCAGGTGTGCAAGCTGATACCACGAATACGACCGCGGAAGTCCAACAGGGCCCCCAAATTTCATTGCAAGGCTCTGGTGAGGAGTTGACCGTTGACACCGGGAACATCCAAGCACTCCTGGACAATCTCATAGCCTCCGCATCCTCATCTACTCCTGTGGATAAGAACCTTGCCCCTGTCCACGCTCCCCTATCATCGACCGTACCCCAAACGTCGAGCCCAAGCAGTGCTCAAACCCCAATCAGTGCATTTCCTACTCCAGCTGGTCTCCCACCAAGGCCGCCCCCTCAGGATGAGCCTGCGATCCACCCCAACTACGCCCCTGGACAAAGCATCCGATCTTATCATAATCCGTCAGCATCTGCTGCGACTTCTACTCCAAGTGCACAATCGCTTAGTTCCTACAACCCTGCGCAAGCCTTACCTCCATCTCATGCAGTCGGGACCAATGGCATGCCTCCGCCGCCCACTGCTACCTTTCAACAGCCCCCACAAACCCAACCGGCTGGTGCCTCTCCAAGCCAGCAACCCTGTGCAGAGGATATTCAGACTACCGAGACTCAGGGTCCTGTTGCTCCAGAGATCAACGCTCCATCCCCGTTCGGGGCAGACCGTGATAAAGCTTACCAAGAATTCTTACGAGAAGAAGCTGTCTACGTAACCGAAGGAACATGGGACCGCTTCCCACAAGGATCGAGACTATTCGTTGGTGCGTTGCCTTTTCTGACATCCCCGAATCTGGATTCTAATATCTCCTCCAGGAAATCTGTTTACAGAGAAAGTCTCCAAACGGGAGATCTTCGACGTGTTTTCAAAGTATGGCCGCCTGGCCCAGATTTCCATGAAGAACGCGTATGGCTTCGTTCAATTTGCCGATCCGGGCTGCAGCACCCGGGCTATGCAGAAAGAGGAGGGCACAGAGTTGGGTGGCAGGAAAATACGTGAGCACAGACTTGCCCGGAGCATCAACTCATTGGTTGCCCCAGCGCTGACCAGGCTATAGATCTTGAAATATCAAAGCCACAGAAGAACACACGGAACGCGGCACCGACCGCTGCAGGAGACAGTATGCGCGCAGCTCATAGTCGGAGATCGCGCTCGCCTGATCATGCGCGAGGAGGGAATGCACGCGGAATGCATCGCCAAGGCCAGAATGCTCACGATAGGGGTGTAGTGCACAACGGATCTGAGCGTCGAGGAAGAGACGACTATCGTCCTGTGCGATCTCCCTCCCCTCCTCGAGGAATACGCGGATACGACAATTACCCTCCCCGCGTAGGTGCTGGTGATCGTTATTATGGTGGCCGTCGAAGTCGTTCGAGGTCTCCTTACGGCAGGTCTGCGAGGTATAGGAGTCGCAGTCCAAGAGGACGGGATTTGGAGGATGAGGCCAACCTACCAATCCCGCGACGAAATCCTATGCAGGTTCCGGACGTGCAGATCATCCTCGTTGATGAATCGGACAGAACCTTTGTGGGATATATACAGCAATCATTCCGTGACCGTCGGCTTCGATGCGAGGTCCTCCAATTACCTAGAGGGGTATCGCTTGCCGCAGTCGTCAAGAGGCAGATCATTGAAGGGGTGCAAGGACTCGTCAAAATCGACAGAAGATCTCAGGTGACTGGTAAGGTATCATTACAGATATTCGATCGAAGCGGAGGAGTCAACAATGTCAGATTCGATGGTAAGTTTTGAAGACGTCCCTGACAAGATCCTTCTTTGCTAATCCTTCACGTTCCTCAAATAGAATACGAAGGACTCGACGCTGGTATTGCTGCAGAGCTTGTAGTGAGATCGAAAAACCCACAAATGGTCCAGCCACAGGCTCCAAACCAATATCCTCCCAATCCCCAATATGGCCAACCCCCACCACCCCAACAGATGCCATACGCTCAGCAACCTCCGCCATCTCACCAAATGACTCCCCAGCAAATGCCGCCGCAAGGAACCCCGAACCCCAACCTCGCCGGCGCATTGTCGTCCTTGGACGGTCCCTCCTTGCAGCGCCTCCTCAGCTCCCTCAACCAATCGAATCCAGCACAACAGCAGCAGCAGCAGCAGTCCTCACAGCAGCCCGACCAAGCCCCGCAGGATCTGGCCTCCTTGCTGAGCAGCGTCGCCAGACAAACCCCGTCCCACGCCCAACAGCAGTCGGGCTATCAGCAGCCACCACCGCAACAACCACCGCAGCAGCAGCCCAGCCAGGGCTATGCATACTCGAATCAGCAGTACCCCCAACAACCGCAGCAGCAACAGCAACCAAACCATCAGCAGGCATATGCCAACAACAATCCGGCCGCGCACAAGGCGCTGTCCCAGTTGCTGGGGCAGGCCCAGCAGCAGCAGCAGGGTGGCCCTTATCAGGGAGGCATGCAGTCCCCAAATGGCCAGCACCAACAGCAACAGCAACCACAGCAGATGCAGCCGCAGAACGTGCAGGATATCATGGCGCAGCTTGCCAAGTATCGGCAGTGAAGAGGCCTGGGTAGGGAAGTCCGTGTGGTTTGACCAGGTAGCTTTTCCGTACACTTCGTTCCCGGGGGGGGGGGAGGTGATGTCGTGAAGAGGATTTGCAAGGGAGGAGAAATGCTGTACGGGAGTCGACGCGGCTCCGAAGAATTGGCAAATGCTGAAGGCGGAACAGGACTCATACCCAGGAAGCGTGACGCAAGGCGGATCTTTCAGCCGAGCTTTTTCGCTGGCAACGATTTGGCCGGGGCTTCGACTTCCCAACTGTACATCATTTTGTGATGTTCTTTCGTCCCAAAGAACTCTCTCTCCACTAATATTGAATCTCGGCTCAAACAACCCCACTGCCTGCACTTGCTTCACACATCTGCTTTTTCCAAGACTTGAGGCCCCGAACGCGCGCAATGACTAGTCAGATTTCCTCTCCAACCGATCTTACTTGGACGAGGAGGAGGAGGAGGAGGATAGGAAGACGCCATACAAAACGTTGGGCCGAAAAGATTCTCTATGTGTGTATATGCTACCAAGACGCCATGCTGCCGTTGATGCCTTTCTCATGCCCCGCCAAAAATAAAAATTAAAAAATGAAGTATGTACGTGAAGATGACTTTGAACCCGCGCCAACATCCTGCTCCAAAGCTTTTGAGCATCGTCCATCCTGACTGGACTACGTTACAGTATGTGAACCCCCCCTTCCCCGGCGATGCTGATTCAATGAAGGTGTCTATGCCAACGCAACCTTGATCCTTGGCCCGCGCACCGCGAAGCTGTATCATCTCAGGATGCCTCGGAGGGCCGTAACCCTGCTTGCTGCCGTGGCAGTACCTGGTTGTTCAGGGCGTCTCGGGACGCGTCTTGCGTGTCCCAAAAGTCAGGAACCCTGGACTGGTTCCCAGTTGCCAAACGATGCTTTCATGTTATCGACTGATGATGACGGAGAACTCGTCGATGAACCGGCTGCAGGAGCCAGAGACACCGGCTATAGTGTACCCACGAGGAGGGATCAAGGTATGACTGTTGTTCTTTCGTCAGTCGTGTCCCTCGTATGTTGTTGAGATTGAAAGCATCACCCTGAACCTCCCGTAGGATTTCCATAGACGCCTGAACGCCTCCCCAAACTCGTCAATATCTCAAGCCCGGCTATCCAAGAGCTTGCTCGGACGTAAAACCCAAACAGAATTTCGCCCCGCCTTGTGTCTAGATAACGTGAGTGAGTAGAGCCTAGCCATGTCCAAAAATTGCCTACCAAAGGTGAATTCCTCTACTTTGGCCCCACGACTGCCGAAAAGCTGATTTGTCGAATCCTCGTATAGAAACTCCAAGCCATCTATCCCCGCTCCATGATAGACTTTCATGCTGGTCAACAGCTTGGTCTGTACATGCGCTGTCTCCAGTATGATTTGTTGGGGCTGGGTACCGGGCTGTTGAGACGAGCCTAGCTTGCACCCTTGGAAACCCGACTTGCCATTTGGAAGCTTCACAATGTGGGATTTGGCCTTGAACAGTTGACCAACATTATCGACCACCGACCGACCCAGACTAGCGGATGTGATGACTATCCTTATGTTTCTAGGCTTCTTGATGTGCGTCAGCCGGTCACGAATCTCGTCTTCGGTTAGTACAATCTGACGAGGTGGCATCGCGGCCTGGACATCGCCATTACCATACTCGATCCAAGCTCGACAGACTTCGTCATCATCGGCGTAGATCTCCACAAAGGCAATGCCTGTAGACGCGGTGACGATGATTCTCCCGCCATCCGTAGGCCAGATTTGAATACTTTCGTCCGGCTTCAAGGGCGCGTCAGTTGGCAATTGAAAACAAGGATGGTATTTGAAGCGCAAGGTATCCAGTCTGTGCCAGCCGCATTCGTCCTTGGGCAGAATCAAGCGAATGCCTGGTGATTTGTGAGTCGTCGAGAAAGGCTCACGGCAGAGGAAGGTTCTGTTCAGACGCCAGTCTCTGCCCATGACTCCAGACTCCTGCAACGGAAGGCCAAGCATACGCCCCGTCTCACGAAGATGGGCGCCAATGCCCATGTTTGCTGCTTCCCAATTGCTCCCAGATTCGCCGTGCTCGTTGGCAATGAAATTGACATCTGTCCGGGTGCAGTCCATGAAAGCCGGCACAACTTCTTCAATACAAGCAGGGTAACTTTGGAGTGCTTGAGAACCGAATAATGCAAGGTTGACATTGTCTGCCCCACCAGATATTGCGGCATGGCCTGTGATTGATCTCGTGAGCGTATCCCAGTGAGTGTCCAGAAGAAGTGTCGACACAAAAAGCTTTTGTCCTTTCCTAGGCTTAAAGAATCCTTGAACATCTTCCAATACAGTCGAGAGTAGATCTGCCCCCTGGTCATGATTCCCATGTGAAACACTGGAGCTTAAAGCACGAAGTTCTCTGACTGTCTTCTGAGATCTGATGATGTGTATCTTGGCCTCGTTCCTCATGGTACCCATGTCCTTGTCCCTGAACGTCAAGGAGCCAGTCTGCCAATCCTCCTCAAACCTGAAGCATCTGCGACCAAAACCTTGGCGATACATCTGTTCACCAGTGAAAGCCTGCCAAAGATAGGCAGCCATTCGAAACTTCTTGATGGCAACTTCAACATCATTGCCCTCTCTTTGCTTTCTCTCTGGCACGGCATCAAAAAGGCCAGGAGAGTCCTTGGCGAGAAGTATGGCAAGCTGCAACGGCGGAGAGTTGACAAGCGGAAGCAAGTTGATAGTCATCCAGGAACAGTGGTTGGGAAGCGAAGATTGATTGGAGGTCAATCTGGGCGAGCTGAAGTCGAGACGGAGGCGATTTGGGCCCGGGGTCAGATGCACAAGGGCTTTGAAGTACGATTCGCTGACGGGCCAGGAAGTGGCCGGGAAATTGTCGTGGTGATGACAGACTGTCACACTTCCGTCGAGCGCCTTCTCTCCGGGTTCTCCTATATGTCCATACACCAACAGAACGTTCTGATGGACCCACGAGTTGTCCGATACCGAGAGGACGCGGGGCGCATACGTGGATAAGTGTGCTTTGGGGGGGAGGGTGCCATTGATGGAAGGCGTGTTGAGGCCCATGAAACTGCTTCTGTTGCCGACAGATGTCAAGGCGACCGGTCGCTGTTGTAGAGTGGTTATTGCACCCGTGGATTTGCTTGTGGTAAGATTGGGTAAATTCGGGGTTGATTGGTTAGGCTGCACCGACGATGCTGGTGTCGAAGTGCCATTATTGACGGAATTGAGGGTGGAGGAGGATTTGTTTCGTATGGGACCAGTGCCATTGGACTCGGAGCTGTTGGACTCCTCGAAAGATGTCTCTATCTTGGAAACTGTCTTCTTGCGCCGCAAATCCTTGAAGAAAGGCATGCCGCGAGTTGGGGAAAGGCAGCAAATACCATGAATCACTGCGCATGAACTGACAAGCCTGAAGAGGCAGAAGGTTTATGGAAGGCGCGTGAGGCCCGTTCCTTGCGGATGCTCGTCCTACCAGATTTTCATATCAGCCCGCGCTCTCATTGAGGGTCCCGTGCATGTGGGAAGATTGCAAGAACCTACTACAGGCGATATGCGGACATTCGGCTGCTGCTGCTGCTGCTTCTGATAGAAGATCTAGTAGAGAAGTGGCCAGAATTCGCAATGGAGCAATGTCTGAAAAGCAGAAACTTGGTAACGAACGTGATGACACCGAATTCAAATGAAAAGATCTTGAGATGCCAGAAACGAGCGTGGAAAACAACGTTGGGGCAATGTTGGAGAAAATTGATAAGTGACGTTGGACGGGAAAATGGAAGATCTTCCGGGTTTTTCGAATTTTCTTAATTAGGAAATGACGAAGATCGGGTTTAGCTGGCAAGGCTAGCCAGTGACGATACATCTGCAAGCCACACCAAAAGCGTCCAGTACTTTTCCTGCCCTGAATATGCAAAGATTCCATAAGTGGTGGAGATACATTCTGGGGATTTTCAAGAGGGGTGCGGGCGTAGCACAGGCGATCCAATTCTTGTACGTTTGATCTATTTTCGAAAGTGCTATATCAAATACGATTTGATATTCGGAAGTCTATTAGAAACATTTGCACAGGCGCTCAAAGATTGGGCAAGAACCATTCATTGGCTATGGGGTGGGATGGAACTGCTGGGCCGAAAAAGCGGCTGCTTCCCCCTCGGCACTAAATGGCATGCAGCTTCTCACCCTCTGGAATTTACATTTTACAGCCTCCTTCTTGAACCAAATTTCCAATCATCACATCTCCCTTCTTGCATGTCACATTGAGCAAACGAATATCCGAACATTGACATCCTGCGCTCTTGGACTTGGTTCTTTGCAGCTCTATCCTCAATTCGAGGAAGAGGGAGCCTCGACTTCGACTTAGCCGATCTCTTACCGCCCATTGAACCCCAAGCCCCTTCACATCTGCAAATCTTCAATTGCCAGCACCATTCGCTTGCCTGATATGTCGTTTTCTTTTCAAAGCTCGCCTCCCGAGGAGCTAGAGGAGAAAGTGTTGCGCCGTGTTGAAATTGCAAAGGTAGAGAAATCCCCGTCCTGCTGGATAGTCGGATGCTCCCCCTCCCAATTGCTGAACCTCGCTTTGTATAGATGGCCAGAAAATTGCATGACCGCCTCGCTCTTGCAAGCTACAAAACACGGCACGGTCAAGAAAATCTTTGCTTCCGAGATGTTGAAGCCCGTTTGCCGACTTTGCAGCGGAAGAGGAGGATTTCCTATCTAGACTCTTCTTCCGTCTGCTCCTCTTCCGACTCTTCTACCGAACATCGCCTCTTGCCCAACGGTGTTAGCTCCTCTCCGCCTACAGGTCTAGTCCTCTCAGATGACATTGAACCTTCCTCTTTCTTGCATACTTCACAAAAAAAGGGAGCGTACGCTGGAATGGAGATGCCTAAGCGCAAGCGAGCACGCTCGTACTCAATGGCGCCCCCGCAGATTGATGCTACCCGCTCTTCCTGGAAAACTTCCTACAATCTTCCACAATCGTCACCCATACATCCCCACGGGCCCCGCTTCTCGACCGCTCGAGGCCCCAATATTTCCTTCGCTTCAGAAATCCCGACCATTCCCAACTCACCTACGTTCGGCCACGTCTCGGAGGAAGAGGAGGATCAAATGTCACGGCAGTCTCACCATCAAAGCCAATCGAATCTTCGACCTTCACCACCCCGCACACCTCCACCTACCTACCATCGAATATCGAAATCCCATGGCAATGGAGAGGAAGGCGCAGATCTTCTACTCTATCTCGCAACCTCGCCCTCCCCGGCCAACCCGGGAGCACGCACAACACGCCTCTTTGCGCCTTCGACACCGCCATCGAAGGATCGATATGCCTTTGGAGGGGTGTTTGGTACGCCCGGTATGACCGGCTTCAATACACCTGGTCAGCAATTCAACTTTGCGGACTTTGTCAACATTACGCCAAGCCCCGCGCAAGGCGCATTTGGTAACAGAACTCCAGGCCCGAACAAGACTCCTTCCGCCACCAGGGATGCCCGTCCCAGGCTTAATTTCGATGCCCTGATACCGCCTGGAGGCAGTCCTACGTTGAGCAATGTTGGCCGAGGATCTACAAAGGACGGGCTGGGAATGGAGCTCGGCGGTGAGCTGACCTCGTGAAGGTCCCAGTGCGAAGGGGCGGTCCAATTGCGCAGCATGATTCACGAAATGATTGTACGCTAGCAACGGTAAAATTCCAAAATCCACGCTGCCATCCCAAATTCACTGAGGTATCAAAGAAGTGACGCGCGAAATTCGACGCGACGCGCTCGCGATTTCCAGTCAGACTAGGCTTGAAAAGGATAAAGATACGGATAGCTGCATAAACCCGAGATCTGAGCCGGGGTGCCGGCAAGATGGAACCGATGAAACGGCCAATCTACGCAATCTGATACAATTCAATCGAGATCAAACCTCCAGAAAGACCTCTACTATGGCTGCTTGTGTATTCTGCAAAATCATCAAAGGTTTGTTTTTCCACCAATTGCTGACTGCACCACATCCTCCTCTTGGCTCTCATCTGACCCACCATCAGGCGATATCCCTTCCTTCAAGCTCTTCGAGTCCGAGCGTGTCTTTGCCTTCCTTGACATCCAGCCTCTCTCTCAAGGCCACGCTGTATGACCTGTTGCCCTCCCCCGTTCGATTTCCTTTCTTCTTTGAAAATGATATACGCATACCCCTTATTGCCCCTACCCATTAAATCCGTCTACTCAAGCCATCTAAATATCCCCCCTCTTTTCCAGCTCGTCATCCCCAAATTCCACGGCGCAAAGCTCACCGACGTGCCCGATGACTCTCTGACCGAGATCCTGGTGAGTTCCTCAATCACCTAGCTCTCCCATTTTACTTTACCTATCTCGCTGTGTACGAGTAACCTGAGAGGAATTCGATTCTATTCCGGGAAAAAAAAGAGAAGACAAAACAAAACAAAAGAGAAGAACGGTCCAGTCTCAAATTGACGATTTCCCTTTACCCTCCTACTCACGAAATGATGATCCATCACAGCCCGTCGCCAAATCCATCGCCCGCGCCATCGGCGCCGACAACTACAACCTCCTGCAGAACAACGGGCGCGGCGCCCATCAGGAGGTCGATCATGTGAGATTCTCCCCATCTCCTTCCCTGCCCCCCATAAGCTTTCCTCCACTCCCCCCCCCCTTTTACCCCCTCCCCATCCAAATCTGGCAAGCTTGAAGCAACTTTGGAAAAAAAGTATATGCGTTGTATAAACGCGGGAAGAGTTAATGGGCTGGGAATATTCTTCGCAGGTCCATTTCCACGTCATCCCGAAGCCGAACCAGAAGGAAGGGTTGGGGATTGGATGGCCGGCGCAGGAGACGGATATGGAGAAGCTGAAGGGGTATTTTGAGGAGGTGAAGGCGAAGATGTGAGGGTGTTGGGGTGATGGAGGAGGGGGAAGGGGTGAGGGAGGGAAGAGGAAAGGAATGGTGGAGATGACTGCTTTGAATGGGAATTATGAATGGAATGAGGTACGAGTATGGCAGTCTATTGTATGGAAGACTGGGGACCCCCTTCTTCCTATCATGAACCATTACATGCATGACTCGTCAAGCAAATGCTCCAAGAAACGGTTCAATCGACACCTTCATCCGTGTGCCCGGCGGGTATCGGGCCGCCATTCACCATGGGCGCCGACGCCTGGGTTTCCTTGGGCGGGTAGAACTGCACCCCGCCGCCGAAACTGATCATCCCCGTGCGATCATACAGCGTTCGCGCCCGCACGTACGGGTCCAATTCCCAATACCCCGTCCTCAGCTCCTCCGTCAAGGCTTTCCTCCTCTCCACGACCTCGCTGCTGCCTGTGCTCTGCATCCAGTGCTGGGTGACGGCCTCGTACTCGCGCACCACCTTCCGCCGTCCCTCCATCAGCTTTTCCCGGAAATCGTCGTTGTCCATCTTCGCGTTCTCCCCGGGCACGGGGGACACGTAGTTGTAGGTCCAGGGATCCTTGCCGCCTTCCTCGTGGGGGATGTGGTCCAGGGACACGAACTCGGCCAGCTCGTCGAGATTTCGGGTGAAGTGGACTTTGCTGGCCACGACGGGGTCGAGCCAGCCCTTGATGATCTTCCACACCGCGTTGAAGATCCAGGGGGACTTGTGGACGAGGACGACGCCTAATGATTCCGGGTAGTTGGCCTCGAAGCACTTGATCATGAATTTGACGGGGGCGTAGTCCATGTTGGCCATCGAGAAGTCGGTCATGTCGAAAACGATGCACTGGTTCCAATGGTTAGCATGTCGCATTGGGTATTAGAATGCTTTTTTCAAAACTCACAGCAGTGTCAACGTTGCCGCTGAGAAGCAACCGTGCGGTCTCTATGGTGTAAACGGTGTAGCGCTCCTGGCTCGTCTCCGTCTGCTCCCCTTGCTTGTGTAGTCGCACCCGCACGAAGCACATCGGTCTGCCCTCCTTGTCGGTTCCATGCAAGAAGCTCTTTCCCAACCGCATCTGAGCCAGAAAGTCGGTGCCGTCTCTCTTGACCGCTGCATCAGCGCTCCTGCTATCTTCCAGAGCGCCACCTTCGCCCCTCTTGATAATGTCGACATCGACCTTTGCCTCCTCCAACCGCCAATGTATGGTAGCCATCAGCATGACCAGCGCATTTTGGACATTCCATTTCCGCGCGCGGAGGAAGCGCAGCAGCAATCCATCCGGATTATCATGCTTGACCATGCTCCAGAAAGCCTTGCGCAGCTCCTCGGGCGGTTGCTTGTCGAGCAAGGCATGGAACTCCTTCAATTGACCGTACTTATCATCCCCGTCCGCCGCCGCCGCCGCTCCGTCGACCCCCGCCTCAGCATTGGTCTTCCGCCCGAACAAACCGCGCTTCTTCGACTTCTTCTTCTCTGCCCCTGCGGCATTAGAGCGCGCCTGAGAATTCAGGGAATCGGCATCGCCGTTGCCAACGTCTGCTGGATCTGATACGCCGAAGAGGTGAAGGAGCGTTGACCAGAATTCCTTCAGCTTCAGCTCCTGCTCTGCCGTCAGGTTGCCCGGTCTACCCGGCTGCGGCGTGCCTGCCACTGCAGCCATTTCCTCTGACGTCTTGAGCTCTTCGGCCTCGGAGCCGCGCAAGGGATGGGTGCCCTCGGTTTGGCTATTTTGGTAGACGACAGTGACAGCTCCCAGGAGAGCGGCAGAAAGGGCGACACCAACGATAGTGTAAGTGGAACTTGATAGTACGACGTAGCAGGGAATTTGTGATTCGCGATTGCACGAGACTTGGACGGTAGGTCTGCAAGGGTTGGATTGGGAAGTAAGCTGGCGTCGGAGGGTATGTTGTGAGGGTCTAGGTGGCTGTCTAGGAAGGGGTATCGACGAGCGAGGGATGACGCAGCGTCGCATGGAAATAAGAGGCAATGAAGGGAAAAGCAGCAGTATATCAATTGCGCAGGTGGCGGCGTGATCGTGATGGAGGACTAAACTCGGGTGTCATGGAGGGTGCGAAAGAGTCCGGCATTCCGGCTCAAATGCGCGCCGACGCCTTCATTCATCATCATCATCATTACTGGGAACTCACACGATCATGACATCGCCAAGATACTTTGCAGTTTCGTGCGAAGTATCTTCAGAGATATGTTCCGAAGTACAGTAGGATCGTATCAGCCCTTATGGCCGAAACAAACGACGTCTCTCTTTGAGGAATGCGCCAATCAACGAGTCGAGAGGAATGAAACAGCATTGAAACTATTTCCATAGGGCTGGCTTGCGGGCCCGCCAAGCCAAGCGCGACACCGCGCTCCCTCATCCTCCAGTCACTATTTACTTCAACGCCCACATAGATCACCCTTTCAATCGCTCAATGCGCCATTGATCTCTCTACAGTTCTCTCTACGACCTTCCCCCATCCACCCTCCACCCTCCAACTCTCCTCCACCATGACCGACCCCTCCAAACGGCCCCCCTCCACCTCCACCTCCGCCTCGCGCGCCCATGCCCAACAACCCCCCTCCCGACCATCCACCCCCCTCCGCCCCTCCTCCCGCACCTCCCTCCGCGACAGCCAAACCTTCACCCCGGGCCATATATCCACCGCCACCACATCCGCCTTCCCGCTCGAGGGACTCGAGCCCGGGTTCGCGGAGCTGAGCGACTCGATGGCGGACCTGGAAGCCAACTTCATGCACCTGCAGCTGATGCACGAGAGCCTGAGCCGGTTCAACGAGAGTTTTGCCGGGTTCCTGTACGGGATGAACATGAATGCGTTTTGTGTGGATTTTCCGGAGGTGGGTGGACATATATATATCCAATCTCCCGTCCATCTGAGGGTTGCGTTTTTGGGACCCTCAAGGAAGGGAGGGATGGAAGATGAGCGTGCATACATCAGAATGAAGGAGCTGACAGGTTGATGGATTCGGGCGTATACCTAGGCACCTATCCCCGACTCCTTCACCCGCGCCGCGCAAAAGGGGTCCGAATACACCGACGCCGCTCATCCCTCCCCCGGCGCGAAGACGCCCGCGAAAACGGATTACGGGGGCGAGGAAACGTTCTTGACCACCGATACCTCTTTCATCGATAACCCGCCGAGCTCGAGAGCGGCCAGCAAGTTCGCCACCCCCGCGCCTACACAGAGACCCCCCAGCGGGCTTCATAGGAGAGGAGGCGGCGGTGCAGACTCGATTCGAGGAGGAAGGGGGAGTGGGATACCTGGTGGGAGGGGTGGAAGGGGGGTGCCAGGACCGAGGGTTAGTGGGATTGCGAGGGGAAAACCAAGGGGGGCGAGGTGATGGACGATGGTTTTTTTGGATATGGGAATGCATAGTGTAATGCAAGTTGCAAGATCGCAATTTGCTGTAACGAAGCCTACTATGATAAATGGTCGCAATGCTCGTACTTACAAAATGGTTGACATACTCATGATCGCTCGCACCCAATACCAAACTAGAATATACTTACAATTCTGGTCTCATCGTCAACGCTTCTCGCCACCACCCAACCCGATCGACTGGCCACCTTCGAGCTTGTTTGCTCTAATCGAACTTAGGCATTCGCTCCGCTCTCAACCTGTGCCTCAGCGTGCGCCGCCATCGTATTGAGCGCACTGCCGTTCTTGAACCATTCAATCTGACTCTCATTGAAGGTATGGTTCAATGTAGCTTCCCATGCCGCCCCGTCCTTGGGGTGGACCCTGAGTGTCAGTGGCTGGCCAACGGCGAGCTCGGTGCACATGACGTCCACTCGGTCATCCGGATTGATCTTGTCGTAGTCGGCCGGGTCGGCGAAGGTGAGTGGCAGCATGCCCTGCTTCTTGAGATTGGTCTCGTGCTGGAACATGTCAGCGGCAAGTACTTTCGAGCGACTCTTCCTTCCCATAACTTACTATACGTGCAAAGCTCCTGGTGATGATGGCCAAACCACCCAGATGTCTTGGCTCAAGCGCAGCGTGCTCACGAGATGATCCCTCGCCGTAGTTCCAGTCACCAATCACGACCCAGTGGATGCCTCGCTTCTTGTAGTCTCGTGCAGTGGCCGGCACAGCCCCCATCTCACCGGTGGCTTGATTCTTGACCTTGTTAGCTTCGCCATTCGCGGAGTTGATGGCGCCGATGAGCATGTTGTTGGAAATGTTGTCAAGATGACCACGGTACTTGAGCCAGGGGCCAGCCATCGAGATATGATCAGTGGTTGTCTTGCCCTTGGTCTTGATCAGAATCGGCAGGTCCGTAGCATCTTTACCGTCCCATTTCTGGAAACCAGCGAGGATTTGTAGGCGATCACTCTCGGGCGACACAGCGACATTCACGCTCGCCCTGTCGTCCGGGGGAGCTTGGTAAGTATCTCGGCCCGGGTCGTAACCATTGGTGGGAAGACCTGCCCCAGTAGGCTCACTCAGCTTGAACTCATTGCCGTCTTTGTCCTTGAGCGTATCTGTGAGTGGGTTGAAGCTCAATGTCCCGGCCAGTGTTAAAGCCACGACAAGATCTGGGGAGGTAACAAAGGAGTGAGTCGCTGGGTTGGCGTCATTGCGGCCTGTGAAGTTTCGGTTGTACGAGGACAGTATCGAGTTGGCTTCACCTTTCTTTACGTCTCGTCGATCCCACTGACCAATGCAGGGGCCGCATGCGTTGGCTAAGACCATCCCGCCAAATTCTTCCAATGTCTTCAGCTGACCATCGCGCTCAATGGTGGCTCGAATCTGCTCGGAGCCTGGCGTTACGGTAAACATCGACTTCGCTTTGATGCCATGGTCCAGTGCGTCCTGAGCAATCGAAGCGGCCCGTGACATGTCTTCATACGAAGAGTTGGTGCACGACCCAATCAGACCGACCTTGAGCTCCTCAGGCCATTTGTGCTCTTCCACGGCTTGCTTGAATTTGGAGATTGGGGTAGCCAGATCAGGAGTGAACGGACCGTTAATATGTGGTTCCAATTCGGATAGGTTGATCTCGATCAATTCGTCGTATTCGGCGCCCTTGTCCTCCTTCAATTCTGCCGCATAGCTCCGTGAGAAGTCGCCGATGGCCTTTCTCTTAGTAGCTGCTAGATAGTCGTACATGCGATCATTGAATGGGAACATTGATGTGGTTGCACCGATCTCGGCGCCCATATCTGTAGGAAGGTTTCAGAGTCAGCATTGCAATGCCATGTGCGTTCCATGAAACCGGACATATGTTGCACGGCATTTCAAGCTAGACGGGTGATCTGAACATACTTGCAATTGTGCCCATGCCCGTAGCTGAGAGCGTGTTGACGCCAGGACCGTGATATTCGATGATAGCGCCTAGGACACAGATGGAGTCAGTATTGCCGTGAGAGACGGAACGGAGAAGCCTGTACCAGTCCCGCCCTTAACAGTCAAGATACCAGCTACTTTGAGGATGATGTCCTTCGGCGCGGTCCAACCAGACATCTGACCAGATAAGCGGACCCCAATGACTTTGGGTGCTTTGACCTCCCAGGGCAGGTTCGCCATAACGTCTACAGCATCTGCTCCTCCCACGCCAATCGCACACATGCCAAGACCTCCTGCGTTCGGAGTATGACTATCGGTACCGATCATGAGACCTCCGGGAAAGGCGTAGTTCTCCAATACGATTTGATGGATGATACCTGAACCTGGCTTCCAGAACCCAATGTTGTATTTCGCACAAGATGTGGATAGGAAGTCGTAGACCTCCTTGTTGACATCCTGCGCCCTGGCGAGATCTTGCTCACCGCCAGTCTGAGCTTCAATGAGATGATCGCAGTGTACGGTGGTGGGGGTGGCAACGGAGGGCATATTGGCCGACATGAATTGGAGAATGGCCATTTGCGCAGTGGCGTCTTGACAGGCAACCCGATCCGGTCGAAGCTTGAGATACGACTTCCCACGCTCAATGTCCTGGCCATGTGGATCGTCGAGGTGAGAGTAGAGGACCTTTTCTGCATATGTCAAGGGGCGATTGAGGCGAGATCGAACGACCTGAAGGTTCTCCGACATCTTCTTGTAATTGATGTAGTGGCCCTTCTCCCAGTTCGTCATCTCGACCTTCTTGTCCAATGGATCATCTGTGACAGTGGCGAAGCTCCTGCCCCTCGATAGCTGGTTTGATCAGGTTAGTATCATGAAACATTTCTTTGATCCTAGCAGAATCGTGTAACGAAGAAAAGACATACAACTCGAAGATTCGGAGCCTGATTCGATCAGCAAGACTCTTCTTCAAGACTGTGATGATGGGAGTTGCGAGCAGACTTACCGCCCTGCCCACGCGGGCAAATGCCCTCGTGGAGATCATTTTGCTTGTTGATCCGTGAATGGCCGAGCCTGATGCGGATACTGGCAAACTACACCAAAAGCCAGGAGGGCGAATCCTCTTCTGACCAAGATCTGTTCCGAGGAGAGAGGAGTTGTAGGGAAAGAGGGTGACTGGGTAGGAGATGGAGGTTGGGTCTGGTTATCTGCTCCTCGGCTCCTCGCAAGCGGCAACGGCTCCCGCCGGTGGCCCCCGCAAACTCGAGGATCTAGAGAATATCACCAACAGTATCTGCAGTTGAAGTTCTAGAACTTGATATCATATTACGTTCCGAAGCTCCTCCCCGTCACGAACGTGAATTTAGGTCTTTTTCTCACCTACGGAGGCGGCGGATCCGGATATGCAACGCGGACAAGAGGGACTTTATGAACGCCTCTCGAGCCAATCAGCACTTTTCTATTGCTCATGCACAAGCGCGGAACATTTACCGCTCAGCCGAGCTTCTCAATTGATTAGCCAAAACTTTCAACACTTCTCATCCAAACATCGGTATCTGACATGGGTGCTCGCAAAATCAAGACAAAGCGGATGACACGGTAGATATTCCATCACATGTTATACAGCAAAGCCTCTGACCAAAGTGGATAGCCATCTCGACCAGATTCATGCAGACCTCCTCTCCCCCAAACATTTGGCACAACGTGTGAAAGCCAAGCCTGCGGAAGACCTTCCAGGCCTGGGTCGCTTCTATTGTATAGAATGCGCCAAATGGTTCGAGTCAGAACATAGCCTTGTTCATCATAGGAGGGGCAGGCCGCATAAGAGAAGGCTTCGAGCCTTGAAAGAAGAGCCATACACCCAAAAAGAAGCAGACGCGGCGGCCGGACTAGCAACGGACAATGGCGTTAGGAAGAATGCAAAAACCAACGAAGGCCGAGAAGAAGTTCCCATGGACATTGAGCTCGCCAACGGATGAAAGAGCCGACGATCCTTCACTGAGCCTGATGAGTCGACAAAAAGACCATCGATGCCAAGGGCCGGGCGAGTGGTGCCACACAGAAATCAACTCTCTTATCCAGACTCGCTAGGCATGCTTGGTGGATTCAAACAACAGATTCCATCCACTACCGTCGAATCAAGGCATCTCGGAGATTGGTAATTGCAATGAGCCCCCGAAAGGATTCGGCATGTCCCTTCATTGCAGTGGTGGGGCGGGAATTGGGGGTTTCGATCACTAGTCGTCAGTGGGTTAGATGCGAACAAGCACGCGTTGATGGAGACGAGTGTTGAGCAACGGACAGTATGATGTGGGGCCGAAAATGCTGTCTTCAGCAAAGTAGGTTGCAGAGACATGAGGGCGAGATGTGAGGTAGAGGAATAGCCCTGATCCAAATTTACCCGACCCAAACTGCTGTCCTCCAGTCTTTACGGACGTTCACTCTTACTATTGTAGTGTCCCAAAGCGTTTCGGGCCCAGCATAGAGAGCCCCCTCGGCCGCTAGCTTAGGTGAGCCCCTGAGCCCATTTCGGCCCGGTAAGGCTGAGCAAAAGATCTTAGTTCTACGACCTGTAAACTCTCATGCGTAAATACTGCAACCAAGATCCGTGTTGGCCGTTCATCTCCTTTCATGTCTCGCTTCAATAGCTTGTTGTTCCTGGATGGCCATGTCTCATAAGCATCATTGAAACGTAAGCTGTACCGATGGCGCCCAGAGCAAAGGACGACGAGGTCGTCTTCGCCTTGTCTGGAAAATGGATCTCCTGGGCACATACTGCCGTCGCGTACTGCGCGTTCTTGGGATCACTGATCACAGGCTTATATCTCCATTACCATAAGATCGTGGAGAATGAGTACTACGTGAGTCTCGCCTCCCTATCGGTCAGAATCGTCTGCTGAACATCCTTCAGGGGTATCCACAGGAATGGTTCCCATCCGTCTCTGCCACGATTGGGGACCGGTACCCCGAGCGCTCTGTCTTCCAGGTGTTCATTGCCATGACCTCAGGCCCCCGATTCGCCCTAGTCTTCCTGTATTACGTCCTCACGAACAGGCCAGATACGACTCTACCGAAATTCGTCCTCGGCGTAGGCATCGTTCGCACATTGACCTGCGGGGGATGGACCTATGTGACATCCACAGACGATCACGGATGGCATGATATTTTCATGATCTCGTATCTGGTGGCAACATTGCCATGGACTCTGGGCTGCATTGCCTTGAGCCCCAAAGCCAATCCAATCGCCTTAAAGTGGAGGAAGCGCCTGGCGTCGGCGTTCTTCGGAACCCTGGTGCCATTGATATATTTCTTCATTCAGCACAAAGTGCACAAGGTGGCGGGAGGTCAGTTCGAATCGTTGTCAGCCATCAACACAAGGCTGATGCGTGGACAGCTTACACCACCTACGCCTTCTTCGAGTGGGCTCTCATCTTGCTTGACGTTGGATTCGATGCCGTGACAGCGTTGGATTTTGAGGGCTTCGAATTGACTGTAAGGGATACGCAAGGCGCAAGTAGAGGGTATGTCTATTGGCTTCCAAAATACGCAAATGTAGGAAGACGGCTTGCTTGCTTCTCCACAAGATCTGATATTCAGACATTACAGTAAAAGCAGCCAAGTCGCGGACGCGGTCCTCGAAAAAGAGTAAGACGGATGGTCATCATCTCTTTTTCCCGCCTGCTAAGGTACGACAGGAAAGACAAACCAATTGGGCAAGCCTTTGCTGCGGGCTTCTCCCTTGATGAGATTCTCGATGCTGCTGCTGACGTCTACAACGGCGTAAGCAGATTTTAATTGTTCTGACTTAGTTGTAGCCTTACTGACGCAGATCTAGTACATCTTCTGGACGTTATTGACGTCTCTTGGCTTGGTCGTGTGGTGTGAGTCTTGCTTCAATGGCACAATTTGTCCGCATGCTGAGAACAAATAGATTTTCCCTTATGGCACATGGGCATCTCTGGTTATGAGGTTGCTGTGATGTCCACCATCTCTCCCTTTCTTCTGTGCTCGAGATCTCTGCGGTCCACTGTGACCCAAAACCTCCGCAACGTCCATCTATCCTCACTGATTGGACTCATCGCATATCTTATCAAAACGCCTGAGCTGCGCTTGCTTGCCGTCAGCTTCGCAGTTGCAGCGACCTGCCTGGCGTGGTCTGCTACTTGGTACGCTGAACGGAGCTCATCCACTCGGATGGAAGCACGAGCTCTTGCCTGGACTATTGGTCTCATAGCATCAAGTCTTGCCAAGTTTGGGAATTACACCAACAACCCATTATGGCCAATCGTCAATGCTGAAAACGGCGGATGGAACAAGATGGGTTTTGTGCTGGCCGTAGCGGCGGTGCTTAGATCCACCAGACGCGACGCCTACAATAGAGGAGGCATGGAAGGCTCGCAAATCGCAGCTGGGTCTCCATTGCTAGCTGGCCTTGGTCTGGGAGGTCTATTCTTCGGGATGCATTCTCTACTTTCTGACTCTAGCACCATGATTCTCTGGGTATGGGACGGTTACCCTGTTCGGGGACCCATTGCGGCCAACGGGGTGGTCACACTGCTTTTCATGGGACTCGGTGTGCTGCACTATCTCTATTTCCAGGAGGATGCACTCAATTGGATCAGCTTCGGCATTGTTAGCTTAGGTGCTGTCCTGGTCACCAGTTTCCACCACTGGATTGGGTATTTTGGAGCATGTTGCCTCGCCTTGGAGCTGGTTTCCATGGCTCCCCCACTCATCTCATCCGCCGTTCGCCACGGCCCGGTTGCGTTTGGGGTTGGATTCCTGGTATACAACATCATGGTTCTTGCTCATGTATGGGTTGTGGCCTATGCTTTTGTACCTGGTGGACCTCTTATGCGGGAACATACGGATTGGGTGATGGCGGCAATGGTCCTGCTCATCGCAGCCGGCATCTACGCGCAGCCGAAATCAAAGCCGAAGTCGAAAGGCTCACGGAAGCCCAAAAATGTTGGCCAGAACAGAGCGAGATCGTACTACGTCTATGTTCTAGGCGGTCTCGAATTGCTTGCCATATCGATCTCGTATCTCCGCTTTCCCACGAATGATTATGTCCCCTATCACAAGGATGACAAGGTGATTACTGCCGGCATCTGGACGGTTCATTTTTCGCTTGACAACGATATGTGGTCTTCGGAGCGGCGCATGCGTGATCTGATCAAGGAAATGGAGATTGACGTGATTGGACTGTTGGAGAGTGATCTGCAGCGAATCATCATGGGCAACCGGGACACGACTCAATACTTGGCAGAAGATCTAGGGATGTATGTGGATGCGGGACCAGGTCCCGACAAGCACACGTGGGGAGCGGCCTTGCTGTCCAAGTTCCCCATTTTGAATTCGACCCACCACCTGCTGCCTTCACCCGTAGGCGAATTAGCACCCGCGATCCACGCCACTCTTGACTGCTACGGCGAGCAAGTGGATGTGATTGTGTTCCACTCGGGTCAGGAAGAAGACCCCGAGGATCGACGACTGCAATCTGAGTATCTGGCAAAATTGATGAAGGAGTCTCCCAGACCACTCATACTCTTGAGTTATCTGGTGATCAAGCCGCAAGAAGGCAACTATAATACATATGTTGGGGAGAAGAGTGGGATGAAAGATATTGATCCAACGGACTGGGACAGATGGTGTGAATATATTCTGTACAAGGGCATCAAGCGATCGGGATACGCAAGAGTGAGTCGAGGGACCATCACGGACACGGAGTTACAGGTAAGACCTATTCCTCACCCTTTTCGAAAGACCCTGAACAAAAGAATAACTTCATCTCGTAGGTCGGCAAATTCATTGTCGGACAGCAGGAAAGCAGTGATGAGCAAATTGCTGAGGAGCACCTTGGTGAGGGCCTTCGATTCCCTAGCATGTTCCGCGGTCAAGGTAGGAGAGGGCACGCGTATCATGTGTTCGATGAGCCTCGATACTATAATTGATGCGTTTGAGAATGCTGTGACTGCTGTCCAGCTGTAAGATAATTCGAGTCTCAATATTATTACAACAGTATTGTGCAGTGCCAATGTCCGCCTTGGTCGCAAACAGGTCCAAACGTGGTCACAGTGCCGCACAGCAAAACCCGTTTAGTCATTGCCGCCAAAGCCGAATCCAGGAACGTGCGACGATCTAACCGTTTTAAATCTTGAGCCGCCGAAATCTGATTGGACTGCAGAGCGAGCCTAAATTAGACCTTTAGGAGACGCTCATTTCCCTTTCAATCGTTTGCCAGTTCAGTTTTCCTTCTGTCACTCAGACATTCGGTTTCATCGGTCAAGGAGGAAATCCGGCATCATTAGGTGCTAAACTTCCATTGATTCTCATCAACAAAAGAGAAAACCAGACATCAGCAACACGTCGCTCAAGACCTTCGTTATCCTGGAAAGGGGGTTTGATAGTCGGACGAAATACTCTCGTTAAACGCTCTGGACTGCGACCGCAAGAAGTCGCAATTCCGAAACACCAGCAGCATTCCAATCATTCCACTCACCAGTCATTCTCTACCGCCATCCTCGACTCTTCATCGCGACTTCCCCTCGTTCTCAGCATCATCTATTACTGTATTGCAGCTCGTCCTCTAATCTATCAATCTCGAAGAGGCTGCTGGCAGTCCGACAATAATTCCACACCAAACACCCTCATAATTCTTGACCCGTCCGATCAAGGCACCAAGACACCAATCCATCAAATCTTTTACGCAGGGACCAGCAGCGGGAATAGCTGCTTTGACTGCGCAGACTGTGACGTCGCACAGCCGTACATAAACGCGAGGCTGTTGTCCGGAACAAAGGCCTCTTTGGGCCTCTTTGTGCCACTTTCTCGACAATAACCCCATATGTCATCCTAACGCCTACTTCACAAAGGTACAGTACTTGTCAAGGTCTCTATTTCCGGCGGCCTTGTTTCGACGCCTCCGTTTGGATCCGACCGCTGACTAGAATCCTAGACATATAGCCTGTGTCTCAAATCATCTCGAAATCAAGGCTTTCATCGTCTGCCCGCCTCACGCAATGCGGACGAAAACATCATGCGGCCTGGCGGTCGCGGCCCCTCTCCTAGCCATCATAACATCCGCCCTGGCACAATCTGCCGGTCAAACGTCAGAAGGATGCTTCACCGAATCCACGGGACTGACCAAGAGTGATTCCTTCACCTACCAGTCGTTGCTTCATTGCTCGCAACAATGTTCGGGCAAGGCTGTCATGGCCTTTACTCAAGGCTCAGATTGCTATTGTGGGGATCAATTGCCCCCGGCAGACAGCAAGACTTCGGACTCGAACTGCAACTCCCCATGCACCGGTTACGGAAGTGATATGTGTATGTTCTCCCCCGAGTCGATGCACTGTGTTAATGCTCTGGCTGACCGTTGTTCCAAGGTGGCGGGTCAAATGCTTTCTCTGTCTTCCTCACCGGAACCAACAGCAATCCGGGAAATGTGGCGAGCTCAAGCTCCAGTTCCAACGACAATTCCAACTCTAACTCCAACTCCAATTCCAATTCACAATCAAGCTCCAACCCTAACAGCGATTCGAATTCAAATTCGAATTCCAACAGCAATAGTAACTCTAACGCCAATGCAGCCACGGCATCATCACCCACAAGCAGCACTACTAGCAGCACAACAAGTAGCCCGACTCCCGCCACTACAGCGAACGAACCTCCGTCGGTGGTGACTCATGCAAGCACAATAGTTGTCACCGCCCCTGGCCAGTCACAGGCACAGACATCAGTGGTGACGACTACGGAGAGCGCTAAATCCGGCAGCAAACCGAACGTTGCGGGTATTGCAGCAGGCGTGGTGGTCGGTGTGGCTGCCTTGTGTGCGATCGCAGGAGGGCTATTCTTCTATCTGAGGAATCGGAGGAGGAGAGCCGTCGAAGAGGAGTACCGGGCAAATGCTGCCAACAGCTACAACATGAAGGCGCCTGCGAGTTCGGCGGGATCGACGAATGATTCGAGGTTGGAGCCGTCAGTGATGATGCAGAGGCGGCAGAGTGACGGGAGCATCGCCGACAACCAGGATTACTCAAGACGGATATTGAAGGTAAATAATACAATCATCTTCAGTGACAAACGATAGCTGACTGCGAACCTAGGTTACCAACGCTTAAGTCTAGCAATTCCTCAAATACGAAAGGTGCAGACCGAGGCTCTCATCCGTTCTCCACAAATCACGACCATTTTGGACATCATCGGCGGTATGCCCATAACCTCGGAATGTGGCACTTTGTGTGATTCCAACCGATAAATCAAGGCGTTCGACACCGGCAGGCAGGCAGGACATGTGTGATGACAACGTTAATGAGGCCTTCCTGACTTACCGAGGGTCTTGGAAATAGACGTGGAAAGCAAGAGGCTTTGGATCCCGGCTGGAGAAAAAGAAAAGCCTCCGTTGTGGATAGCCATTAGCCCTTCCTTTTACAGGGAAATCGGAATCTTTTGAAACAAGATCAGACTACTTGAGTGGAGTTTTTTCTGCGTTCAGCTGGAATCCTTTTGCTTCTTCGCCCCCATGTGTACTGGAAGCCGGGTCCCGTCACGATCGGGCTTCATCGCTACCAAATGATACCACGAGATCTTGGTCATCTTGGTCAAACGTGCCCGGGGTCCATCTATCCCTGCCTGGTTCTTTCACATCGTCCACACCATCCATGCAACAAGATGTACCACGCTCGTTTGGTCTCGCGAAAGAGGTTGCACGAGCTGGCTACAAATGCACCAAACCCCCTTTGCTCATCATGTTTACATATCCCCTTATTTCCCACATCGTCTAACTTTACTCTCGTCTCCCCCAAAAACCCAAGATACCCCTTGCCCCAATGAACATCCAGAATATCCCAAAACTCTCTGAGTCCGCTGTGGTTGATCTCGGTCTCCTAGCGATGTGTACCACCGAGGGGTGATATCACGTGTGAAGTAAACCCAGTATCTTCGAACCCCTCTCATGCTTGAAGCATCTCTTTCACGCACTCTGACGCACACACGAAACAGTCGGCCCGTTGCCGTTGCAAAGAACCTCTCCCGTGAGTCCTGAGTGCCCACACGTATCACACCTGTGTATGCATTGCGGAGGGAGGACTACTGATATCCCCCCCCCCCCCCCCGGCCCCCTCTTTGTGGAAGTATACCCCGCATCCATCCAAGATTATTGCAGAAGTTCTAGGGGGTTTCCAAGGGGTTGGGGAGGTATGGCGCGGTGGGACAGCCTTTTTGAATGATTTTTTTCGTTTTCCTTGTTGGGCCCTGGGGTGGGGGGAAGGGGGGGTTGGTAATAAATATATAGCTCGCAGGGGAGAGATACAGGCGGTGCAATGGCGGCGTGATGGATGAATGAATTGGGTGGAATGCTGGCGGGTGTAGGATAAGGTAGGGTATGAGAGGGTAGTAGCATGATTTGAGGAATTGGGGAGGGAGCTCATGCACGAAAGAAAGAAAGAGAGAGAGAAGAGAGAGAGAAGAGAGAGAGAAGAGAGAGAGAGAGATAGAGGATCGGTGCCGTGTGGATGTCTTGGTCCCTTTCTTCTTCGAGGATATATATGTATATGTATATGAAAGCACATACATGTCACACACATGGCTGTTGTGTTGCTATGTGTAACAGTTAGGAGGACCTGGGGGGCGCGCCATCACTTTTGTACTTTGAATTGCAGAAAAATTTGTTCCGTGTGTCTTGGGTCCAAGATGCGTTTTCCGGTCGAGGTTACGCGGATCAGGGAAGCTGGCTTTGCTGGGGGGGGGGGGGGGGGGTGGGGGGGTGGGGGGAGGAGGGTGGCNGTGTGTGTTGTGGGGTGGTGTTGGGGGGGGGGGTGGTGGTGTGGGTGGGGGGGGGGGGGGGGGGGGGGGGGGTGGGGGGGGGGTGGGTGGGGGGGGGGGGGGGGGGGGGGGTTTCCGGTGTCCATATGTACAGACTTGATCTGGTTGCATGAGGAATTTCCGGTGATGCTCGGGAGGTTGTGTCCGGGAGGATTTCTGGTACGTTGATATTTCGATCGATCCTTTGCAGCAGATTGTTCTTCCATGCTGGATGAGAATGATTTTGGTCTGGAAGATGTTGCTGTTGTCAAGCATGAGTGGATTTTGAGGTGGTGGAGGAAAGAGGGAGAGAGGGATAGCCAGGTCAATGTTGGCAGAATTGGGTCATTTGAAAGAGAGGACTGGGATGATTGTGGTGGTAATCCATGGGTGAACAGAGTAAGGTGTTCTGAACAATTGTGAGTGGTCCCGTTGGAGATTTCCAAAGCAAGGTAACTGCAGTTGGTTGAGATGTCTGGAAGTGCAGTTGCAACTGGGTGAGATATCTGGTCATGTAGTTGCAGCTTTTTAGAATATGTGGTAATGTATTTGCAGCTGGTCGAGATATCTCCGGTAGTGAAGTGAGACGTGAGGCTTGAGCGGTCAGGATTTGGCAACCTAGCGGTCACAGAGTATCGAATCTTGTCGTAGTATCGATCTTCTCTTTGAAACGCAGCAAGATTTTTCTGAAAGCGAAATGATAGTGTAGAGTTCGCGGCATATGACCTGCAAACTGGCTGTATCAATTATCAAGTCCTGTGTGAGAACTTTCCCGTCAGGCCAAAAACGAGGCCACAAGAGGCGAACAAACGCACAATTTCAGAAGACGTGGGGCAAAAGGCCAATTTTGATGATTGTTCAGGGACGATAGGGATCCCAGGATCTTTTTCCGCTCGCTTTCTTTTCAATGCAGACAAAAGTGGATATCACCGAGCATCAGCATCTGATGCTCCCCGACCAACACTTTCCCGCCATCCCCCCTCACGGCTTGGGGATATGTATCGTCCGACTGACCAACATGCATCCCCACGCCACAAACACACCCACCGCCGGATGCCACTCCAACCAACCCCCCTCGCTCGCTCCCCCCGCCAGCACATTCCTTGCGGCCCCCTCCGACACCCCCATCGTCCCGCCAAACACCCCATGAAACCCCCCCTCCACCTTCCCCAAATACACACACGTCGCCATCGCAGCCACGATCCCCAAACTCGTCGGAATCGGGAACCCCTCAAAGTACTTACTCTTCCCCGTCTTATCCTTGGGCAAACTGCTCACCGTGACATTGAACCGCGCCAGCCGGGTCAAGCCACACAGCACGAAGAAGGCCAAACACATCGTATCCAAAAAGGTGCGCAAGCCCAGCGCGAACGCCGCCGTGGCGGGGGCCACACCAAAGGAAACCAGGTCGGCGAGCGAATCGAGCTCTTGGCCCATCAGCGAGGATTTGCCCCGCCAGCGCGCGACCTTGCCGTCCATGAAGTCGAAGAATAGGCCGAGCGGGATGAGGGCGAGGGCGGTGTAGGCGTGGGTGTTGGTGGGAAGGGGGGAGAGGCAGTGCCGGAGGGAGGAGAGGATGGAGAGGAAGCCGCAGAAGCCTGGAGGCATTGGGAAGGTTGGGTCAGTGTGATGGGGTCTCGTGGCGAGGAAGAAGAGGATGGGTGGTGGTGGGGAAGAGCCAATAGAATGAGGTGTGACTTCGTGAGGGAGACTGGAGGACGAGCGGAGAAGGGGGGGCACGGTGGCATACAATTCAGACAGGTGATGGCATCGGCCAGGTGAAGCGCCTTGATCATGGAGAAGTGGCCGGCATCGCTGGAGAGGAGCATCTTTTGCTTGTCTTGACCTGCGCCGGGAATGCCGCGTTAGTTCGCTGCGCCAAAGCTCGGAGGACAATGAATCTTCTTCTCGGATGGCCATTGAAATCAGAAGGTAAATATCACGTACTCGCTTCAGGCGACATGGTTTTCCTATCTTTGCTTGCACCGTTGGCGACGCTGCTCCGGAGCGACATGATGGTCTGTTTGCTTCCAGGGTGCACGATTCAAGGGTCGAGAGAGGTGCTGTTGAAAAGTAGGAATAAAGCCCAGAGTAGACGGATATAGGTTTTGTATCGGTGTCGGTTGGCAAAGTGGGACAGCACCAATTGCTGTTGAAGCAAATCCGGGTTTTGGATGGCTGATGCCCTGAGAATGGAGGACCTGCGCAGAGAGGGGGATAGCGTGACACACAGTACGCCTTTGAAAGGACCGTCAATGAGAGCGCCAGTTGGCTAGCTTCGTCCCTGTTGTAGGCGGGAATAGGGGCAATTCATGTGACTGGTGGATGCTTGAGGCATGTGAATATCAAGGACTAAGAATACCACTTGTGAAGGTGATTGCCCATAGATGAGGTTCATTGTCCCAATCCTTCCATATGCCTCGAGATTAAGCGTACAAATACATCTTGGTATATGGCTCGCTCCAAATATCAGCTCCTCCCCGAACCAAAAAAGGAAAGCCTACCAGCCCACGACACCCAAAAGAAAACGCCCAAAGTAGAGGGGCAAAGCGCAGCTTCACAACACGGAGAGATTAAGTAGATGAAACCCAGACCAGCTGCGCTCCGCCAGTAAACATCCAGATCCAATATTCTGATTCCAGGGCATCAAAAGCGCCAGATCTCCGGCACAGTGGCCAATGACTCCATTGAAAACATCCTTTTCGAGCTGTCAACTCGTAGCATGGGACCTTCACCACCCTTTCTTTCTTGCAAAGCGCTTGTTGAGTAAAGCAAGCACCTTCGGCACGTTGAATTGCACATACTCCAGATCAAGTGCCTCTTGGTTGTCCTTTTGCATCTCGAGCAGATCATCGAGCTTGAGGTCCAACTCGAGCAGGCCCCGGTTTCGACCTAGACATTCCATCAGTCTCCGCTCTTCCACGCGTAAGCTGCAGCAGACGGGGAATGACATACCTTTGTAATGCAAGCTGATGACAAACGTCCCTGGCAGCGGGCTCGTGAAATTAAAGTAGATGTTCGCCCTCCGGTTCTCGGGCACATTGCTCCGTTGGATGACCCCTTCCTTCTCGAGCTGCTGATGGGTGAACTTGTACGGCCCCAATACCTGCACTTTCTGTTTGCGGTTCCGGTTTTGGCCTTCACTCTGGCTCCTGACGTTGTGCAAGTACGATTTGTACGTCTCGAGCTGGGTGACGAGGTATTGATTGTGATCCCGGATGGTACGATACACCTCCTCCAGCTTCTTCGTCTCCTCCAACACCTTCTCTTTGAGGGAGCCCAGGTGCGCCACTTCGGATTCGACCTCGTCTCGAAGGAGGGAGAACCCGTCGGAGCGGTCAATGACGCCCATTTCCTGCAACTGGGACAGGAGCTCCATGCTGCGGATCCCTTTCTTGACCATGACCGCGTCGTTCCTCAAGGTACCAGCTGATTTCGCGATGTGATTGAGGTGCAGCGGCCGATGCTGAATGCTTGAGTCTTGTGGAAAGGACCGCAGGATCTGCACAAAAGTGGCCTTGGCTTCCATGAAGTAGACTTCCTCTTGCGTGATATCCAGGGCGGCTGTCATGTCATCGATGGCGTGCTCCCATTTCGAGAACAGGGGCAAGTGGATGGTCCGATTGTCCTTGCGGGGAAGCTGGGCAGGTGAAGTCCCGAGCTCTTGCAGAAGCACGCTCAAGTGGGAGTTGTCGTTTCTGGCCAAATCCTTGCCATGCTTCTCGAGCAACGCATGTGTGGCATACACTTCGTTGAGAGTGATGGACAGCTCGAGGTCTTTCTTCGAGAGCGCAACGTAATTGTCCATTTCCAAACTTTCGTAGAAATCCGAGACCTCACACATTTCCAGCATGAACTTGTTGACCCGCTCCTTGTTCCGCTCGATGAACGGCTGACACTTGATCATGTAGGGTTCCTTGGCATATGACGGCTTGTTGGCCAGGTTCTGCAAGAGCTTTGCAATGTACGTCAGGGTGCGCTTGGGATTCTCCGCCGGTTGATTCTCGATGAGCATGTATGATCGCGGAGTGACGATGGCAGGATTGATGAATCGCAAGAAGAAGAAGCCTCCGATCAAGGTGCAAATGGTCTGGTCATTGGCGTCCGGGTACTTTCGCCTCGTCAGACTTCGGATCTGCTTGCAAATCCAGCGAATGCCGTATGGAGTCTCTTCGAGCCCTTGGATGATCGTATCTAAGAATCTACTGGCAACCTCCATCAGAGCGGCCACCCTGGGTTCAATGATGGCCTGGACATCTCTATTCTCCGCAGCTTGCTCAGCTGTGACGCCCTTGGGCAGATAGTCCGGGAGAGAGCCGGTGTCCTGTTCGATCTGATCGACCATTTGCTGGTAGACTTTGAGAGGGTTGATTTCCAGATTGGCGTCTTGTTGCTGGATCAGTGAATTGATGGTGTCTTGTAAGACGACCTTGAGGTATGATTGGCCAGGACCTCTCCTTGTGTAGGTGGTCATCATCCTCGATACTGGAGTATTGGCCCTCAGCAGTGAAGAGAAGTCCGGAGTGTGATCAAATTGGTACGTCAGGACGGACTGAAACATGGTCAGAAGGAGATGCTCCTCCCGGCTTTCATATTGGTTTCCATAGATGGTGAACATGACGGTCTGCAGCAATGAGTCAATCTCGGTCATGGTGACCAGTCGACATAGATGCGCGATATAGCGTGGTTCCGACTGGAGAAGAAAGAACAAGTTGCCGTACTTCTGCGTCTTCTCGTCGTTGGGAAAGAAGCCTTCTTGTAGGTCCGTCGCATCTTCAAGGTGACTTGCGACCTCGTTTTGCTGCAGCACAGGTTAGCCAAGGGCACTGTGATCATCGATAGGGAGACCGTACTTCTTCTAATGCCATTCGATTCTGAATCAGTAAGGCGATCCGTGAATCGAGGTATCTGACATCCTTCTCCAACACGAAATTCTTCTTGGACTGGCTAGATATCTTGGCTTTGTAGTCCCTTTGCGCCTTTTGTGCTACCTGATTGTCAGTCCTGAGCACAGCTTGACTGCATGATGCCGCTCACCTCGTGCAAGGTCGTCTTCAATCTCCAAATCCTTGTCCTTGGTAGCGGACATGGAGAGGTATAGTGCAGTGGAATATCGTTTGGACTGTCTTGCATTGCGCCCATCATTGGAAGAGACGGTATTTGTGCGGGAGATCGGGGCTTGATGGGATGAGGAAGAGGAGGTCGAGACCCTCGACAGTTGGGGCATGACGGCGACCGACATGGCTCACCATGCAAGGGCAAGCGCGCGAAGCGACTTGCTCAAGCCCAAAAAGCCAATGTCACCAACACACGAAGTTGGACAGGACTTGCGGCTTCTGGGGAACTCAAGCGATGACACGGTGGTAGTAGACGAAGACGGTTATGAAAGCGAAAGAAAGTCGGATAAGGCGGAGGGTGGTCGTTGCTTTTGAGTATTTGGGGGTTGCTAGGTAGGTAGATGCTGAGATAATGGTTTCTTTGAGAGATTTCTTTTTCCAAAAGGTAGACGTGGAGAGCAGTGTACACTCAGGTGGAATGCGCCTGAAGTTTAGACATTAGCATGCGTGGGGTCGACGCGGGCTGCTTTGCGCAAAGCGAATGATGGTAAGGACAGACGTGGTATTATGTAGGTGTAAAGCAGGATGACGGAAGATGACTGACGGTGGCCCCGGACGCTGAGAAAGTTGACGAGTGAAAGACTATGGACGGTTCGAGTAAAGCCCAGGGAAATTGGTGAAATTGGTGAATTTGCTTGAAGTTGGTGCTGTAAGTCAATCGGTAGCGGCGGCCTTCAGCGCGAGTCAGCGTCGGATCTGCAGGCGGGATGCACTGGCCATGCTAAAACCCCGGTATCTTGGAGTGGAGACCCCCCCTGGGGAGTGGAGACTGGAGATTAGTTAATGTCTCAGATGCAGGTGTAATTCTTTTGATAGCGTGGGAGCATCGAGGTGTAGCTCCACTATCGCTTCAACAGGGGACTAGGCATGGAGGACAAATACGTCAGCATGTGCAAGTGTGCAGCCTGGATTGCTCCGAGAAGATTGAAGGACTTGCGAGTCAAAGAAGACGGGACGCTTTGTTACTGCATGAACATTTCGACCTCCAATAGGAGTTCGAGGAGAAGGAGAAAACCGTCGGTGCGCGTGAAATCCCCCCAAAAGTATGCTTCTTTTCTCGTGGAGATGAAACAAGAAGTTTGTACTTTGTATCTTGTCTGCCAGTGAGGGGATTGATTGAAACTGGCAATTCCCTGGTTCCTGTCGGATTGACTTTGAGTTTCAGCCTTCCAGAGCGCCGTTTCGATTGGGTTGGGGCGTTCTTCTACATTCTATATTCAGGAACAAAGGCTAATAATATTATTAATGTTGACTAGACCTTGCCAAGTCTACTGTCTATCTCCTGTCTATACTCTACAGACGTCTTACCTGCTTTACCAAGCTCAGTGTCCGAGTCCGGGAAAGTGAAGACCCTGCTGGCCACCACCCTGATCCCTGTCATAACATCCATTCACATAGACCTAGGCAACCCGCACATCAGTGAGCGGGATCATTGGACTTCAAGACCATGCTCCAGGAAGCCATTGAAGCATTTCTGCAAGCCAACCTTCATGCACAATGCCCGTCACACATACTTTGCATGCAACCCCCTGCAGATGCGAGAGGAGCATGTTCATGTGCCCAGATTTCGTCGTGCATATGCATGTTCGGATCCCAAATTTGATCAGGATTTGCGCATCCATCTTGTGATGCTCTATGATTACATGTCCTCTCAGCTTTGGTTCTATCGGAGGCCGGAGCCTGCCTTGTGGCTGCTCAACTCAACGATTCTATCGGTGTGTCCTCACGCTCACTGTGATCCTTGTCAGCATCAGTGATGACACAGCGATAACCTTCCAGAGCCTGTGGTCTTCAAACCTGCCTCTGGGGATCAGGCTGTCTAGCCCGATCCCACGTGGCCGATCTTCACTTTGGCTTGTCCATTTCGAGAAGACTCTCACCCGCATGAGCTACTTTCTTAGACGAATCCGCCCGCACGAACCACCTCCCAGCAGTCTGCCATCCTCTATCTCGGTGGGAGCACTATTCCCTCATTTAGCCTTTGATGCAGGTGCGGCACAGATGCATATAGTGCACAGGGCATGCTCCCAGCATGTATCGAACAGGCAGCAGCTCGATCAGCCGACGATTGGTTTCCCAACCGGGAAAGAATGGGATGAGATGGACCCCAGTCTATCGTCATTTTTTAAATGTGAGGCTCTTGCCTGGAAGCTCCCTCTGAATCTTTCGCATACCCTTGGGAGCGTTGAGCGATTTGGAATAGGGGTTGGCCGACTTGCTGGCCGAATCCTTACCCTCCTGACCTATCTTGGCATGGATCACCGAGGGAGCACTTTCGTAGTCAAAGGGCTCTTCTTCGTCGCCCTTCTGCCCCTCCCGGACTCCATGTGTTTGCTCCATTTTGAGTCGTTTCTTCTCACGCCTTCTTTCCTGTACTTCATGCTTTCGTTTCGACTGCTGAGCTTCGTCTTCTCCCGCCCTCTGAGTAGAAATTGGATTCTCCATTGATTCCTCATCTACCACATCCGCTACTCCTCCGCTGGCCGTCGATCTTGTAGGCCGCGCGCTCATTTCCCCATTTAGATCGGAAGATCTGGACCCTCGTATTACGAATGACTCATCCACGGATGCTGTTCCATTGCTGACCTTCTGTTGCTGAGCTGGCCCTTCCAGCTTCAAAGGCAGCTCCGTGCTCCGGTTGGCTTCTTCATCCGTCTCCCTGATAAACACCTCCGTGCTCAACGGTGGTAAAGGTAGCGTCAAGTAGAGCCTTTCGAGCGAGGTCGACCCCCGCACGCCCGGAACGGAGCGCGGGCCAATTATAGAGGAGCCCCAGAAGGCCGATGACTTTTGCCTGAAATCTAACTGGTCCGTCGGCTTCATGGCATCAGCTTTTGAAGCAGCTTCAGCTGCAGTCGGAGTAGACGTCATCTCTACATGAGCACTAGCTGTTGCTATTGCAGAATTTCCAGAGGTTCCAACGTGGCGTCCAAGACCCTTGAACTCGATCTCGCGGAACAATTGTTTCATCTCGGGTCCCTGAGCGCCTGCAGAACGAGCTTCCTTGATGACTTTGACGAGCTCTTGCTTACGCGCCTGGAAACTCTTGGAAACAGTGTGTCGCGTGCAGCTCACCAGAGATTGCACGTCCATTGGAAGCGCATGTGCAATGTCGAATAGGAATCGTTTGGGCATGACTACCGAGGGACTTTCATCCTCGTCCCTTGCAACCTCGTCCCGCCATTGGTGCACCCTCCTAAAAACGGAGAATTGTTCTGGGGTGAGTAAAGCGGATGACCGGGACAGCATGTTGTACCACCCCAAGTGGCCAAGGCCATATTTATCGTCATACGGTGATCGCTCATACCGTTGCAGACATTCCTGTTTCGAGTTTCTCATGACCGAGTCGATCAAATCTCCATCTGGTTGTGTTCGATCCGATTTATCGATAAGCTCGTTCCGCATCTGATCAAAGATGTATAGGAGAAAGTGAGTGTCTGAACGCGCGTAGTTGAACATTTGCTCTGGAAGGGGTCGAATGCGCCAATCAGCTGTCTGGTACTGCTTGGCAGCATCGAAGTCAATGAACCTTTTCAGTAAAAATGCTAAGCTGTGCTTTGGATAGTGTAAGGCCCACGAAGCGTGATATGTATCGAACAGCCCAACGATATAGAGACCCAGGTCTCTTTGAAGCCATATTATGTCCATGTTGGATCCATGAAAGATCTTTAATATGGACGGGTCTGCAAAGACTTCGTTCAAGATTTGTAAATCTTGCCTCCATGGCTGGAGAGTATCGACCACCCAATCGTTCTCTCTGGTACTGATCTGCATGAGCGACACGAGGCCAATATAAGAGTGCTCATCATGGTGCTCAAGATCTATCGCAATCTCTGAGGCACTCTTCAGCTCGTCCAACATCAGGCGCACTCCCTCCAGCGTGTCGACTAATGTTGCCTGCGTGGATTCGAAGGGTAGGTAGGGAATAGGCTCGGCTCGTACTGAGGCAGAAGCAGGAGTGGGAGCCAACTGAATTTCGCGCTCGTAAGGATGTACGTAGTGCTTTGATTCATTCTCGCCATCCTCGAGCCTGATGCTGTCTTCTAATGGTATGATGGCATGGGGTTTGGCGTTTAACAAAGGCTTGAAAGAGGTCTCATCGTGATTGGAAGACGGCTGCTGGAACAGCAATTGTGGTTTCGCGATGTTCTGGGTTTGGAATGCTTTGTCTAGCTTTTTTCTTCCCGGCAGGCTCGGAGGATTCTTGATCAACTCTTCTTGTGATGGGCTCAACCTTGTTATCACACCAGTGAACTCGTCGAGGCAAGCATCTGCTCTTTCGAGCAAATGGTCAAAGACCTCGACTAAGTGTGTCCAATTGTCGTCCAGAGAGTCGAGACCCTTGATCCTAGTATGAGCTACAGGGCCTCCAGAAGTGGCATGTTGGCCAAGAGTGTTCACCAGACCGAGCAGTCTGGAAGTCTGACGATCTAGCAATGGCACAATAGTAGGGTTTGAAGAGCGCTGAAAGGCGAGATCTTCACCCGAGATCTGACCTGCTGTGCGAGTAGCATCAAGCAATGCAGTTGTGATGCCATCGTTGAGCTCTTGAAAGCTGATAGTTCCATTCATTCCTGAAATCCCGGTGCACACAGGCACCGCATCAGAGACTGGTCGACATGTCCACCATGCATAGCTTGCGAGAGAGCGTGGTCAGAGTGGGAAAGGACCAATCTGACATCAAATCAACACCCAGATGGGGAAATTTTGGGTGGTGAATGCGGTCATGGTGCATTGATGCCAAGAGAAATCAGGAAGAGTTTGGCGTGAGGGTTGCAACCCTCAAGTCTGAAGCTGTGATCCCAGGGATACAATTCATGTATACCTGATTTCACACGTCTACCGAGTGCGAAAAGAAGTATCAGGTTCTAGACTGTTGTTGAGCTCGTCAAGATTCTCAGCTCACCGGGATGTCATCATCTCTTGCGCCTGAGTGTAACAAGCCGAAAGAGTAAGTTGATCGGACTCATTCGCCAATCAATCTACTGACCTTGGCCAGCCAATATGATTCTTGCTTCCTGAAATGGTACAGCGAAAGTGGGTGTATTGACATACATTTTGGGATACATGGAGAACTGCTGACTTCGATGACCCAGGCTTCTTGCGAGGGAGCGCGAAGACCGACGAATGCGAGCCGTTACTGAAAAAGTATACGGCCTGCCTGAATGTATCTTCAATCTACCGGATCGTTCGTCTCAGCTGAGATCTGGAAGCTGACGCTCTACAGAAAGCCCTGAAAGAAAAGGGTATTGATACGATGCTAGAGGATGCCAGGAACGACATGGCAGATGCCGATTCCGAGCATCTCGATCGCAAATAAGCCGAAGATCAATTTACACGCCTCTCACTTGCTTTGAGTCAGGTTCGATGAATCAGTGTTCCCTCCGCTCTACGAAACGTTGAACAAAATCGCGTCAGTCCTTATCGCCTCACCACTAACCACTCACTGCAGTATTTTTGGAGAGCCGCACTGCAATTTGCGGCTAGACCCAAAATCGCGTCACGCGTCTCCACGTGCACGAAATCTAAATTTACAAACTTCTACATCATTGAACAACCATCACTGCAAAAACAACGTAGAGCAACATGCCTCACTCTACAATAGCAGAAATGGAGCCTTCTTCTGATCAAATGGACGAGGATACGGATCTTCCTGATGCGACTATCAACAAAGACGAACACATTGACGGGGAATCTGACAGCAATACTCTGACTGATGGCCCCCAGAAGCCGGACGTGAAGCTAGAGGATCTCTTCAATGACGAAGACTCTGATGACGAGGAATTCCCCAGCTCAAGTGCTCCGGATGGCAAGATTGAGAGCAGCCCACCAGCAGCGCCAGTGTGGGTCTGATGTCCGCCGAACCTGGAATGCCGCTGATGGAAGAGTGTCAGGCAGGTTGCCCCAACTGCCAGATACACCGATCCAGAGATCATGCTGGCCTTCTACCAACGACTTTTTCCCTTCCGCTATCTCTTTCAATGGTTGAACCACGCAATAAAACCCTCGAATGATTTCGCCCACCGCGAATTTGCCTTTACCCTCCAATCTGATGCCTATCTCAGATATCAAAGCTTTATGACTGGCGATCTGTATGTCCCCTTCTGACCGAGAGGGAATCTGGCAGGGGCTGACGTAATTCAGGCTTCGTAAACAAGTCCTTCAGCAGAACCCATCTCGATTCGAGATTGGGCCCGTATATTCCGCGAACCCCCGAGATCGCAAAACCCTTCGCAAGGCTACCGCTTTCCGTCCGATAGCCAAAGAGCTAGTTTTTGATCTCGACTTGACCGACTATGACGAGATTCGGACATGTTGCGACAAGGCCAACATCTGCCACAAATGCTGGTCTTTTGTGACCATGGCGATCAGAGTCGTGGATGCAGCTTTGCGGGAAGATTTTGGTTTTGAGCATATCATGTGGGTATACTCTGGCAGAAGAGGTGCCCACGCCTGGATCAGCGACAAGCGTGCGAGGAACATGGATGATGCAAGACGGAAAGCATTGGCCGGTTACCTGGAGGTGGTGAAAGGAGGATCGCAGAGCGGCAAGAAAGTGAATATCCGGCGACCTCTACACCCTCACCTGGCCCGCAGCCTCGAGATCTTGAAACCTTACTTCGGCCATGAGATCCTCGAGGAGCAGGATCCTTTCGCTTCCGACAAGGGTTCCGAGCGCCTGCTCTCCCTCCTCCCCGATGCCGCCCTGGTCGCCGCCCTCCGCAAGAAATGGGATGCCGCCCCGAACCGCACCAGCACCTACAAATGGGCCGACATCGACTCCGTCGCCAAATCGGGCGCGTCCAAAACCCTCGACGGCAAGGCGTTGCTGGAAGCCAAACAAGACATCGTGCTCGAATACACCTATCCCCGCCTCGACGTCGAGGTCAGCAAGAAGCAGATCCATCTGCTCAAAAGCCCCTTCGTCATCCACCCGGGCACGGGGCGCGTCTGCGTCCCCATCAACCTCAGCAAGCTCGAGAAGTTCGATCCGCTGGGTGTGCCGACCGTGACCGAGCTGCTGGGGGAGATTGACGAGTACGATAGCACGACGATGAAAACTGAAGAGGACGGTGAAGATGGTAAGGACGGCGGGGAAAAGATCATGCCGGACTATGAGAAGACGAGCCTGAAACCGTATGTGGAATATTTCAAGACCTACGTGGCCGCGTTGCTCAAAGCCGAGAAGGGCGCGGGTGTGAAGAGGGAGAGGGAGGAGGATGGAATGGAGTTCTGAGTTTCTTCTGTAAGGTTTACGAAGCATAACCCGTTGACGAAGACAAGCTGGAGCGTTGCGCCTCTTCAAAGACTTGCCTGATTCTCAACCGCCTCTCACTGTCCCCCTCTTTCTCCCTTCCCACATGTCTTGCCTTCGCCTCTGGAAAATTGTTCCAATCTTCATAGATGGAGGTAAGACCTGCTCTGCCCATTGGCAATGCCATACTTCCCGCCTAAAGCAGTGGGGACTCCTGCACGATGCGTCCGACAATCAAACTCTCGTGAAACCCTCAAAGTTGGTGCAACTTACCTTCTCTTCACAATGAATCATGTAACAACATGCCTTTCAATGAGACACCCGTGAAAACAACCTCAGTTGAAGAGGCTCAGAGCCTTCCTTGCCTATCTCACAATTCTATCCTAACAAACTCAAACCGCGCTAAGTACTAAACTGCAACGCACGCCCTAGAACAAATTGACGAATGTGGTATCATATGAGTACCCGCCTCCAGCGCCTCGCTAAAAAGAAAACACACACACGCCTCGAAGCTATGCCGACAGACATCAGGAGGGCGGGAGATCTCAGTCAGGAAACCCCTTCTCCTGCCTCTTGTTCTTCTTCTTCCTCTGCTCCTTGTTCTTGCGCTTCCCCTTCCCCTTCGGCTTCGAGAGCAAAAGCCGCCTCCAGCTCGGCCTCCAGATCCCCCTCCTGGTCATCACTGAAATCGCCATCGTCCGCCACCAGCGTCTTGCCCGACATATCCAAATCCTCATCAGCGCCATCATCATCGTCCTTATGCACCCTCGTCTTCTTCCTCCGACCAGCCAGCTCGTCCTCTTCGCCATTGACCTCATCGTCTTCTCCATCGCTTTCCTCAGCATGCCGACTCCGTTTCAATGATGATCCGCCGTTACGCAGCAACGGTCCCTCGCTTTTGTTGTTGGGGGCCTGGCTGCTGCTGCTGCCGCCACGGTCACTCTCGGCATCGCTCTCGGTGCCGGAGTCGTTGTTGTTGTTGTCGGGGCCCAGGAAATCGGCGAGCTCGTCGTTCATGAGCTTCCAGTCGTCGAAGTCGCCGCCGACGGGGCTCTTGTCGTCGTATTCGAAGTCGGGGAGGTCGGTGTCTGTGTTGATGGGCCGTTAGTGGTGAGGCGGTATTGTGACGAAACGGTTTTCACGAATGGGACCATAGAGGAGTTGATAGAGTGGGGAATGGCATGCGCAAAAGGGAATGGGTGAGAAAAGAACATGTGCTTACCGCCTGTCTCAGATCCGGGCTCATTCCATGGCCTGGGGGGTATTTTAAGGCCAAGCTCGAGCGAGGATGATAGGGAATCCTCAGAGTGATCACTGCCTTGGGATTCGCTCTCACTCAAAAGCTCTTCATCTTCCGCCGGTCCATGTTGGGGTTCTCCCACGTCAAGAAGGTAGGGTGTCTCGTCCAGTTTCGACCAAGAGCTGATGGAGTCGTACAGCCATTGCGGACTGACAATCTTGATCCGGTCTTTCCCTTTCCTCATCGCAGTCCGCACCTTCTGGGTTCTTCGAGTAGCGACGAGGTGGGTCGTACGCTTTGTGATTTCGTCGTCGATGCGGGCGCCAAAGGTGTTTGACTGGATCGCGATGTCGGTGCTGGCAATATCCATACCAAGAGGCACCACTCCTGACAAGACTATGACGGTCCCCTTGAGGACTTTGGCTTTCACGGCAGGCATGATGCTTTTGATATCTGGCACGAGGTCAAGGTCGGAAGATTGCGGACTGAGCTTCAGCTTTTGGGCTCCTCGCAACTCCCCCAACCTCCCCCCTTTGGCGCTAGTTGTCTGTTTCGCAATCCTGTACGCATCGAAGAAGGCGGTGTGTACCGTGCGAAGTGAATTTTCCAGCGAATACAATTCGCGATCACGATCCTGCAGTAGATTGTGCCTCGACCTGTCCGAATCGCTGGAAGTTTCAGAGACCGGCTTAGTTCCGTTTTTGTCCTCCTTTGCCGTTGCTTCTGCGGTCGCCTCTGTTTCCTTTTCCTCCAGCTGTTGTTGCTTCTTCAAGAGAGGGCGATCTTCTACCTGAGCAGTGATTGCTTCATCCTGCTGGCTCGACTGCGCAGATATACTGGAGGGGTCGTCGCCGCCGCCCATGGCAACCAAACGATCTAGGGGAGATGCGTTCTCATCTTCCAATATCCTTGATGGGTGATCACCATTTTCGCGCTTGTCGCCGTTCGCAACTGGCTCGACCTCCTGCTCCTTCGTAGGAGACTCCTTCTCAATGGTGGGAGCGATGCTAGCGGATACTTTCGGAGGCTTCAAGTCGGGCTTCTTGGGCAGAAAGCTTGCATTGATGTCCCCTATCCCGACAAAGAAGTCGTAAGGAGTGACTTTGACAAGGTTTGGGCTCCATTTCCAAACATCGCCTCGGTCATCGATGATGACGACCATTTTGGTGTCAACAGGGAAGAGTCGCTGTAGGTCCTTGGCTATCATGCTTCCGCTCTCATCACGACTCAGGATGCGGTCACCAAAGACCCTGTGATGCGGATCAATAATGTCTGCAATGTTTTTGGCATATTGCCTCGTACCCATGGTATAGATGTGCAGCTCATATATCTTGGATATGTTCTCGAGGAAACTCTCTAGATTGGGCCGCAATTTGACGTAGTATCGACAAGCTCTGTTGCCTGGTCCGTCGTCTTTGAGTACGAAGGAGCGGACTTCTCGCACAGCGGCATGATTTGGGTTAGCTTCGTCGTTCTGCCAGTCGCCGACGGTAGGATCAACGGTGGCTTGTATGATGGTCTGGTCCAGGTCGACGACGAGGGATAGCTTCTCCAATGCCAACAAACGACGCTTTGCTTCGTCCTCCACCCGAGCGGCCTCAGCTTCGGAGACTTTGAGGGCTACATTGTCATGGATCATATTTATAGGAGCGCGAGAGGAGTCTGCCCGTTGAGTTAGGTAGGTTATCCTGCCATTGGTCAGTCATTGTACGTCGTCGCCATTCGATAGGGGGGGGGGGGTTCGCACTGTGTCATATCCTGGCCGCAGTTGGCGCACATGCCGCCGAACTGGATATCGTGGGCGCATGGTTCCTCGATTTCGGCAATGTCTGTGTCTGAACTGGTAATGACAGCACCCCTCCTGGTCTTCCATGATTTCAATATGCCGTCAATGTCTGACGCAAACTGTGCGGGGAAGGATCGCTGAACGCGATGCTCGTTCCCCAGATCGTCATCCTCGACGACGGTACTGATGTACGAATAGGAGAACAAGGGGGTAGAGCGTTTTACGAGCTCATCCGGCTTTTTCAAGAGCTCGGTCACGGTAATGGGGTAGTGTAAGCTGTGTGGCAGATGGATGTTTCGTCTGGTCGCCATAATGTTTTCATAATGGACCGAGAGAAGGTATTTGAGGAAAGCAAAGCATTCGGGATCTAATTGATTCCGTGACTGTCACTTCTCCACAATGGTTGGAAGTTGCGACAGCTGTGTTGCCGTTCGCTATAAATGTGACTCCGGAGGTCAAACAATGAAAAGGGAGCGGAACGGATTTCCGCCTCCGCATTTTGGCATTTGGATTTGGGAGCTCCTTCCCTGAAATGCGACCTGTGACAGGTATGAACTTGCGGCACAGAGCATTATCTGTTGCCAAAAACTTGCATGAGTGAAGCAAACAAATAGGGTTGTCTGTTATCGATAGGCTCTAATCTAAGCTGTGCCTCGTCCATCATTGGCTCATGGGACGACCGTTTACGATGCGGCACATCGTCCTGTTTCCGGCATGTGCGTCTTCTGAAATTCTGATATGGCAAAATTGGTTTTGCCATCATAGTACACACAGAGAAAACATCGTCATTGTTCTCCGGCTTCGGCTTTTTCCTTCCTCTTCATCGTCACGTCCCAATTGTACACACGCGCGGTTGCCACTTCCAAGGTCTGTGCCAGCGATTAGCCAGCAGCCAGCAACAGAGGGGGACATGCACGGACCGTCACCTGCTCTCTCAAGAAGTCCAAATCCTCTTCACAGTTCTTCAGAGTTTGCTGGGCTCCAGACAGCTTGCCTTCCAGCATGGTCTCGGCCTCTTCGATGGGGTAAGACAGCATGACATTGGCGCCCAGCCATAGGTAGACCTCGCGAGTTGGCGGCACGCGCGCTCTGGCGTAGAGCGTATCATTAAGCTCGAACGTGGCGTCTATGGGATCCGAGTCGGGCTGCGCGAATCCCTCTCTCTCAGCATATCGAAAGTTTCCAAGGACTGCATGCAAGGCCTACCTTTCTGGTCTTTAGAAACCTGACAGTCTCGAGACTTCTTTCGAGGTCTGGGATTTTTTCATCAAGACCGGCTTTGCGCCTGTGTGTATTGACTTCCATGAACTGATATTTCCTGTTGCAAAAGGAGTCGTGAGCCCTATCGAATCCATGCTGTGCGAAATGACATACGATATCATCTCCTGGAAGCTCTTCATGGTCGGGTCAACGTCTGCTCTCGAGGAGACATAATCCTCGACCTTATCCACAAAGGGCGCAAAGGGAATGCCGCGAGCATTAGTAGGCGCATCTTTACTTTGAAGCTGTTAGCTGATCAAATCTTCCATTTTCAACGGTGTCTCGTTGCTTCGCACCCAATTGCGCTGCTCGACATATCCAAGCCAAATGCCCTGTAGTCACATCTCTTGAGTGGGAAAGCAGAGTGGGGCACAACAGTTGTTTAGAGCTTATGGGCAGAGTTTCCCAACCCCACAATCCACGCTAGTGACGCAGTGTCGATCTCCAGAAAATAATGCATGACGCCGCACTGGATCGCTGATCAGTGGTGACACCTTTTGGAGGCTCTTGCATATATCAACTCACCAAGCGACCGCAAGCGGAGTCATGCTCCATGCCTGCCCCAGTGCGCGAGCTGGCCATGCTATCCTGAAAACCCGCCTTCCCCCAATCCAGCTCCCCATCCAGCTCTGCACCCAGCTCCGCCAACAGACCACCGCCACTTCTCCGCAACCATACAAGAAGCGAGAGCCACCGCCTCCAAAACGCACACCATCACCAGAAAGGAAAGCCGCCTCACAAGTCCTCAAAACCCTCCACCCCGCCTCCCACCCCCCCAAGCCTAGTAATGAACCGCCTCCTCCCTCCCCACCCCCCCTCCTCCACCCCATCAACCCCCCCTCCTCCACCCTGCCCCCACCCCTCACCCTCCCCCTCCGCTCCCCCTCCACCTCGAGACCAGCCCACCTCTTCGCCCTCGGAAAAGCCTACCTCGCCTTCTACAAAACGGGCCTCAAGAACCTCTACCACAACACCAACCTGATCCGCCGCTCCACCAACCCCCACATCTCCCTCCTCGCCTCTTCTGCCTCCTCCCTCACCACGGCCCTCGCCACCCAAAGGATCTCGCGCGCGCAATACCATTTGATCAGCAGGACCAAGAGCGACCTCTCCCGCATCCCGCTCTTCCTCGTCGTCTTCGCGTGTTGTGGCGAGTTCACGCCATTATTGGTGCCGTTTATCAGCCCGGTCATACCGCGGTGTGTGTGGGTGCCCGTGCAGTGGGAGAAGATGCGGCGGAAAAGGGCGGGGAGGAGGGCGAGATGGGGGGAGGGGAGGATCGGGGGGGTAGTACCTGAGAAAGAAGAAGGAGGAAGAGGGGGAGGGGGAGGAGGAAACGGAGACGGTGCCGCTGCTACTGCGGCGCCGAACAATCATCTGCGCGTCGAAGCCATCGGCAAAGACGTCGCGATCAGCAGTGACCTCGGCATGATCGGCGCGCGGATTACTGCGTGGCCACGGCTCTTGGATCGCGTGCAGGGCTGGGTTCCACCGTCTATGCTTCTGGGGCGGGTGAGCGGGACGGCGCAGGCGTTGGTGGTGGATGATGTCGCCATTGAGAGGGAAGGCGGCGTGGCTGCTTTGGTTGATGAGGAGGTCAAGATGGCCATGGATGCGAGGGGGCAGGATGTCTTGGGCAAAGGGGTGCAGGAGTTGAGGGAGAGGTTGAAGGAGTGCGTGCGGACGCATGGGTATCTTGTGGAGGAGACTTGAGGATGAGATATGAAAGCGATGACATGTGGGTATGTATGGATATCAATTGGAGACGTGCAATCTCCTCTCTATCATGTCATGGAGGGATATCGTAAGTACGGTAGAATAGTCATGTACTGTATTAGAAACTATTGATAAAGACTGCTAGAACACAACGCTCAAAACCTCTTCAGCACTCGGCTGGTGGTATCATTAGGCAACATGCTCGTTGATCTCATTACTTAAACGCTTGAGGGGGTATTGAACGAACGACAGTGATTCGCTAGAACGCCAAGTCTAGCAGTCTCCAACTCTAGGAATGGTGGACGTATCAAGCGGGGACAGGCTGGGTGAAGGTGGCCATTGGCCGATTTCTCCTCACTGCCCATCCCTTCACGGCCAGGACGATGATGGCCCATGCCATGAGGAAGGAGGTGAAGCCAACGGTGACCGTGAGCAGGAACGTGGCGTGAATCCCATGAGACTCGAGCGAGTCGACCGTGTTTCGGTTGCTGGCCATGAATATCAAACCTCCGGTGATCAGGCAAAAGGAGCTGATGAGCTCAGTAGGCGGGCGTGAAGGCAGGTAAGAGGATGGTGGGGCGATCCACATGATGATGTAGGTCAAGCCCCGGGCCAAAGCAAAGCCCATGAACAGCGTGCCCCATTGCTGATGGATGGTCGTGGAGATCTGCGAATGCTGGTGATGCGAGCTCATCATCAGGCCCAGCAGAAGGATGACCAAGCCTGGGAACGGATTCATGGAGGAGCTGTACGACTTGGGCGGTGCAAGGTTGTCCCGGACGTGCCGAGGGCCATGAGCCGCTGGAGATGTCAAGATGACCGAATTCAGCAATTCTCGCACCCGGGTCGATTCGACCAGCATGCCGCAAAGACCGCCTCCGAAAAACATTATCGTGATCGAGATGTGTTCCAAGTCCATCGGGCTCCATGCCTTTCCCCAAGCAGCCAAATGCTCCAGGAAAACATTGGTCGAGCCGTAAAGGAAGATCACGAATGATTCGACGAATTCGGCCGACGGTATGCGGCTTTTGCGCGAGCTGACTACACCCGTTGGCGGTCTCACGTTCCAAGCCCATCCATACTCTACAAAACACCCCATCCAGCGACCGAGCGTCAGAAGACCATACCAGAAGAAGATGCCTCCCTTGATAGAGTGAGCTAGGCCATTGAATACGTCGATTCCACGCTACTCTCGTATTAGCTCCGGCATGAAACAGATTCAAATGGAAAACTCACAAATACGCCTCCGTACACAGCTGCACCAGTCACAAATGCCACAAAGCCTATTGGAAGGATTGTCCGATCTATAGCGTTGGTTATTGTATCAATTACGCGCAAGGCTTTGGAGGATAGCGCAGTCGCAACAAAGCTGGTCATGGACCGGAATATTTTCGGGCTACCCCAAAGACCATGCTCTTCAGGATGGCTATCGTCCAAGTCATGTTTTCCACGCGTGTTGTATTGATGAAGCTTTTGCTCCTCTTCTTGAGTGTATGTTCCACTTGAAGAGACGGAATCGGTCCGGGAGGGTTGCGACGCAGTGAAATGGCCGCTATCGTCGGAGTATCTGTAAGATTCTGCTGACTGTTTTCCACGGTCCTGCTCTTGTTGTTCAAGCGCATTCGTGGTCACTGGGAGAAATGACATCTGCTCTTCTTGATTTTCACCATCCGTCTTCCCAACTTGAGCGACAAGCTTGACGATTTCCAGAACGCACTGCGTCGCGACGATCCAAGTGACGATCCAGCCAACTTTATTGTGCGAGTTGTTCTCGTATAGCTGAGGGGTGTTGTAGGCATATATCGTGCCGAGCGAGAGGGCGATACCGTGCAACGCTAGGAAGGAAAGCTGCACAATCAGTGCCAAACGAGAGCGCGCCACGCTCAACATCACACCTATGGTAAACAGTCAGCATCCAGAAACACGGTGCCCTTGCATGTTCCTACCGATTGGGAGGACAAAGAACCATGCGATCGTCATCAATGCAATATGTGCCAGCATGAGGCTCCCAAAGTGAGGGTAGCTGAAATAGCTCTCGGATGCATTCGGAGTAGCGATCGCATTGACAAGAGCCATTTCACTCGAGGCGGTCGTCGCCGGGAGTATAGGCCCGGCCGGTGTCATTGTTCCAACCTCACCTCCATCATTGCCGTGGGCAAGGGCACGAGAAGTGACCCCAACCAGACTCAGAGCGACGAGAACAGAAAATCTTTGGAGTGCTACCATGAAGTTGGTTTCTGATGATGAATGCTTGCTAGTGAATATGGATGAGTATGATTACCGTGAGTAGGAAAGCGCCTCCAGCGCAGGGTTTGGGGAAGGTCTCAGGTAGGGCGGGAAGGATGGATGTAGGTGGCTATGGGTTGTGGATTGTAATGTGCAGGTGAAGCAGGGATTGGTAGAAGGATTATATAAACGGAATGCCAGCCGACGACTGCCTACAGCGCCGGGCAGCTGAGGCTTCATAATTCATGAAGGCTGACATGTTTCCGCTTTGTTTGTTCGGGCGATATGTCAGCGCCAAATGCCGAAGCCGGCGGTCACGACTTCACCCATAAGGGTAAAGGAAGGCAAGCAGTCGTAAGTGAGTCACGACCAGGCCAATCGAGGGGCGTCACGAGGCATGCGTCTGAGGACTTTGGACTACATGCTGATCCGAAAGTCATGGCAGGAGCATTACCAGCCAGGGCAAAGCTGCCATGAAAGCTCCAATAGAAATGGAACATTTTCGAACGAGCTCTTGGTGCTGAGGTGAGGTCACTCCCAAGACTCCCACCATTAGCGCTATCATTTCTTAGCCTTCATTAAGAAACAGCGCTAGAAGTTTAAACCTGCTCTTCAAGTTACAGCCTAAGCGGGGGTTCATTCCGACCACCGACCATCGACCACATAGCCACACAACACCAACCACCATCGTAACGGACGTGCTCCACTCCGGCAGCCGCTAAAATCCGTTCGTCGTGACTTCGACACGACCGTCTTTCCATCGTGGCGAGTTTTTTGCGGAGTACTCGCTACTCCAACTCCAAACCGACCCGACGATTTCACATCTACAGCAACTGCTTGTCAATAGTAGGCCAGCATTAATAATGCTATGTGACCAGAGCCTCAAGCCGATCTTTTAGTTGAGGTAGGTCCTTATCCGATGCTTGGCATCCGGCTTAGCAAATGGGCGGTCTTATGACCATGGCATTTCAAAATTCCATCTTCCGAGAAAAGCCGGAGCTGTCTTTCACTGCTATTCCGCCAGCCTCCGCCTGCCCATCGCATCGCGTGTCTACTGAGAATTCATGATACGTCATTCCCGACTCATGAGGAGCAAACACAAAGGCAGCGTGGGGTATGTTGGACTCCCAATCCCGTACCAAATCTGCTCTCTATGACGAAGTCTTTGGTACAAAATGAGTCAAGCGCAACGATTTTGTATCCACGTGAAAGCAATCAGATTTAGCGCGATTTTACCGCGTTATCGTCATGAGAACCCTTTTTGCTTCCTGACCTGTACATCAAATCGTCAACCTTTGGCCAAGGATTGAGTCTTTTTTGTACCCGTGGAATGCAGGTGCTTCTGTAGACGTGATAGTCAAACGTGCCAGGACCCTTTATCCAAAAGTGCATGCCATTCATGCAGGTCCTGCCCACGTTGTTCTGCTCCCGGCCTTTCCTGTCAAGTCATACCAAGGCCCAAAAAACCGATCTCTCCCTGCTAGAAGGAAACACACCTGCTTTCTTTCGGCGACCGAAGGAACATGATCAGCTCTATTTTCAAAGCTTGCATTTTAGCCATCAAGGCTTGACAGTTTGACAACATGATGTAATAGTGTAGTCTGCAAGACAGATACGTTGATTACCAACTTTTAACTTTGGCAACGCTATGTCAATAGGCTATCAAGCCGCCCTTCAATACATGAGCCGTAGGACTAAAGGCCCTTTACTCATCGACCTATCAATTATCATCAATATCAGCAAATTATTACTCTCAACCACCCTCACATACCACCGCAAGAGCTTAACATGTCGCATGATGACTTTTCAAGCTTTTAGTTTCACACCTTATCATCACAACCTCACGATGGGCGACATCGTGTGTCGCTACCTCAATGAATCGACCATAATGAGCTCTCATAATCAGCGAAGCACATGAAGTCGTTACCGAGCCGACCCTGCGCATGTCGCGGCTTAAAGTCCGTCGTGAAGATGTCAGGGTGCAACCGGCGAACAATATCTTCCATTCTTTCCCCTGTGCATACGATGATCCGGGGTCTCAAAGATTTTTGATGCAAGTCACTCAGCTCCGTCGTTGGCTCATTGTATCCTTTGCAGAGCCATCGTACTGTCATGGCTGCTTTGGTCTGGCAATCTTCGCTGAGGAAGGGTGGATCGCAAAACACGCGATCAAACGCGCCCTTCATGTCCGCGCCGAGTCTCAGCGGCTGCTGATAGTCATAGTGCTTATATTCCTCCTGAAAGACGCTAAACCGCTGATCATACTCCAGAAGACAGATGCGGGCCTGCCCACGTGGCATTGCTTCTGCAGCGACGAGATTCTTCAGCTGGACGAAGACGCTAGGCGCGGAGACTACGGCTATTCGCGTCTCACTCGAGGTACCTTGGAGAAGCTCTCTGGCCAATGCTCTAGCTGTTTCGTCATTATACTGCGAAAGACGATCAATTATCAAGTTGACGGAAAATGTCGAGCTGCGGCTTCTCAATTACCCAGAACTGACTGGAATTCCAATCTTCAGCAAAATCTTCCATTGACCATCTGATTACTGTTTCTGGTTCCTGCACGGCAACCTTAAGAATCTCGAAGCGCTCGTTTTGCTGCTCGCGCTCCTGATAGAAGCTATGCAAGATTGCTAAAGTATCTGTGGGGAGCTCACTACTCAGGTCTTAGCAGCGGAATGGATACGGAGCAAATGGACGTTGAGGCCCACAGTATCTCTTCGTCAGCCTCTGCCAGCTGTTCCATTATGGTATCAACTATCGACTGAGACTGGCAGGCGTTGCGTCTTGGTCAAACCCTTCTGGTCGCTATCGAATATGGAATATGAGAATATCCTCCCTTTAGACTAGGATCCCTCTTAGGCGTATAAAGACACATCCACATGTCTCCTATCGGATCCCATAAAAGTCAATTGCATGCTAGGCATGTGTCAAAGGGTCAAATCGCAAGGCTTTGATGTGGGAGCTAACGGCATAGGGTGCTATTTTGTGGCTAACGCTAAGCCAGCGGGAGTCACCCGTAGGCGGTAGCAGAGCCGCGACAGAACCCCAAAACATCCTTAGACTCGAAAATTGAAATCTCAAAACACGCGCGTTTGATTGTTTTCAGATATATCGCTTCAATGTCAGCATTTGTAGTATGGAGATAAGATTCTGCACACTACATTCATTCTACTTCTATAATTTGAGGTGACGGGTCGCCAATACAATTCCCATTCATGGCGCCTACGCTCCCCCAATTCAATCCGGCCAGAATCCAGAAATATGTCTTCCGCCTTCCTCTCTTTACTCGCATCACCTTGCTCCTCATTGCCATATTTTGGATAGTCGAATTGCAATCAGCATGGAATGTGAAAGCATGGGGAGCGTTAGTACCTTTGGAGGTCAATCTCGGCACCAGTATGATTCCCGTTTCAAGCATCCAGGAAAAAATATTCAGAGCTTCGGCTGACTGACTTGCGCCAATCTAGTGTACAGACTGAATACATATCCTCTCATACACATTGGCTTCTTTCATGCTCTCCTGAATGCTCTAGCCCTGGCGCCTCTCCTCGAGCGGTTCGAGGCTGATCACGGAACGCTGCTTACCGCAGCCTTTTTTGTTGGCCGTAAGAGTTGCCAGAGATTCTATCATGAGGCAAGATGCTGACAGATGGCGCACAAAGCTCTATCAACGCTTCCAGCTGCCGCATACCTCTTGATTGAGCGTGTAATCCTAAGAGGCAATACACCTGTCATGGGAGCAAGGTGCGTTGAGGGATCATTTTGCCCAAGACCCCTTCTGATCGGTATCAATCAGTGTATGGGTCTTTGTACTCCTGGGCGCCGAGGCTATTAAAGCTTTCAGAGCGAATCCTCACTTTGCGTAAGCAGCGCACATACTCCATTGCTAGTCTCCTTGAAGCTGAAGTGTCGAAGCATAGGGAGTAATCGAATACCGACATGGACCACGCCTTTGATACTTTTGGTCTTCGTGACTGCTCTCGTACCCAACACGTCTTTTCTCGGACATCTATGTAGTGTGGGCATCGGCTACGCCTGTCAGTGTCAACCTTATCCTGCACATCCGCACAATGCAGGCCAGCTATCTGTGATTGATGCTGACGTCTCTATAGACGGTCTAGGATACCTGAAAATCTTAGCACCACCGGAGAAAGTCCTGCGCTGGATAGAGGGCAAATTGAATTTGCTTGGAAGACTCCCTCATTATGTATCCATGGATCAGAAGACGTACGGCAGATACGGAGTGTTGCCGTCAACCAACCCACCGCCGCCCTCAACTTCGAACGACGAGGCCGCGCCGATGTCATATCTAGGATCTTCACAGCGACTGGGCCCGTGATAGCCGGCGTCGGAGTAGATTGCTTGGTTCAATATACAAACAACTTGAACATCGCGTCGAGTTATGAATGCGCCTTTTCCGTACTTAGCAATATCCGACCTCAACATATCCGTGCAATCTCTCTCCGGCTGACATCAATAGCATCGCGCTGCATGTTTTACCGTGCCCGCTTCACAATGGTGCTCAGACCCGCCAAATTTTGGGCTTCGAGATTAAAGCGACCCGACTTGGTAGGACGACAGAGCATTGCTATCACTGAACACGCAACTGCGGTATGATCGAAACTTGTTGCCCCGTGCAGCAATCATCACATGCGGTGCCTTGCGACAAGCGAATCGACGAATCAAATTACCGTTTCCTCTTCTTTTCTTCAGCCCTTTGTTCGAGCTCAAAAGAATCACCGGCCTCATTGATATGTCTTTTCATTGAGACTTCAAAGGGGCATTCACATATGGTTGTGAAATCGCGCGAGACCGAATTACGCTCTAATCATGGCAGCATGGTCGTTTGTTGTCATGTTGAAGGAACTCCGTGGCTTGCAAGGGCGCTTTGAGTCCCTTTACAGTCCTTTCAGTGTTTTGCCGAAGGTTCTTATCAGGGCTGCCAACAGACAAAGGACTGAGAGCACAAGGGCAAGGAGATGGTCGCTGGTAATCACAAGGAAAATGTAAAGACTCCTCGCTGTCGGCATCATTTCGACCTGGAAGTTGCATCGTTCGACTTCAAACCACGAGCACAACATTTTCTCGAAAGCAATCTAGCAACATGGCTCCTTTATCCAAGATAGTCCTCTTTTCTGCAATGGCACTCAGCACCAGCGCGGCTGCAAAGGATGGCTTAATCTTTCCTACGCCCACTCGGGCTGTTGCTGGGCGCAGTAACAATCGCATATATTCGACTCTTGGTCCAGACCCGAGCGCCAAAGCCCTCGTCCACGATGGTGCTCTTGTCGGTGACCATGTAGATATCAAGATGGTCATGTTTTCCCAGCCTGACTGCACCGGCAATCAATTCCCAATTGATACTTACAACTATGGATACGTTATTGCACCCAACCTAGGGCAAGGCCCAAAGGTCGACTCTGTCCATTCGTTCAGCCTGAGCCGACCGCTCTACAGCAACGAGACTCTGGATTTCAGCGGGTTCAACCTAGGGCCCGTTCAATTTGTTCCTGATGCCAATCCAGGCCAGCCTTATGACGCTCCATCCCAAAACGTGGACCAGCCCATTGACATGACTCAGTATGCTGCCGTGGTCATCCAGAATGCCATCATCGTCCAGCGCAATCCACCCCAAGGTGCGACCACCGCGACTGATCTTCCGACCGCCGGCAAAGTGAAGAGGGACATTGCCCAGCCAACTGCAACATCGGCACCTGGAGCCATCGCTGCTCGGGGCGTCGATACTTCGGGGGGGCTTCCGGCCTGTGCCAAATTCATCAACCAGTTCCTGTCGAAGGATACTGGCAAGCCTGGCTGCGTCAACACCGACGGGGCGGCCGGTTGCTTCCGTCTCCACCATAATTGAAACAAGCAACGTACGATTCAGGGAATGGAAGGCTGTTGAAGTGTAAAGGACTACCGGTTAGGGGTCAGGACTCAGGATTCAGGACATTGGCTTGGTCAAAGTGTGCTGGTGTTATGACACGTTGTGTATACTACTCATTAGGGAAATAATTCATATCTCATCTTGTTGTCCGGTCGTCGGCAAGCTTGCTGGAACTTGTCGTTGCCAGTAGACCTCTCAGAGACGATTTCACCCTTTTCGGCCTACAACAAACCCTAGAAGCCTTGAACAAATCCTTCAGACATTTTCAATTATGCAATCTCAAGATAGTCTGATGCGGCTGTGATTCGTAGGGCACCTCTCGCTCACGTGATCTTTACATGAATCTTCGACATCTCGTAAATCATCCGACAGGCCCTTTCAGACAATCCACGCCCATCCGATGATGATGCTCTTCAGAGCTCTCATTCGCTCGCACGCACCATATGACATCCCGCAAGAAGATCGCGGCCATCTCGAAGGCGGCAAAGAAATACGAGTGCGCCGTGTACCTCAAAACAGGCGCTCATCCGCCGGGGGTGATGATTTCGGAATGTCAGGTAGAAGGTATGGAGGGGCTTGCAGGTTGGGTCGCAGCCGTCAAGGTTGGTTTTTTTTTTGGGCATTGTTTCCATGCCTTTGTTTCATGTCTCAGCCGTATCTATCAAGAAACTCGAAGAGCAATCTGTATCTTCTGGGATGCAATTTTCATTACTCAAAGCGTGTGATCTTGCAGCAGATTTTTCCTCTTCATCAGTAATCGATTCATCATGCTGTATGCAAGTCTTACGCTTCGTGTATCTAGAGGTTGCGATACAAGGACTACCACCATGTCCGATCAGAGGCGGTCGACTTTGGTCAACTCCAAATTTCTTTTGGCCATGTCAAAGAATTTGAAAATCTGAAAGCTCTCGCTGCCGACCTCGACGAGTGCGAAGTTCTGGAGTGGTGGGAAGAGGCTATGGGATTCACGAAGTCTGACGACTCAGCATTGTGAAACACTCGAATTCCAGTACGAAGGCAAGATTGATTGTCTACTACAGCCATTATCTGGCCACAGTCGCATAATGCTCGAAAAGGATCCCTTCTTTTCCACCAACGAGTTACCAAGGTAGGCGGCCGTCATTGTCCCAAAACCCTCCAGTCCCCTCGACCTCGCCCTTTGCCAATCGAACAATGATCTCGGCCCCTATGCTAGGATCTCGGCCTCTACCACCAGAGAACGTGGTCGCTGACAAACCCGGCGTACAAGCATTCACCTTGAAAGGTTCATCCCTCAAAAGGACCGCATAATGCGCTACGGTCAAGTTCTGAGCCGCTTTCGAAGCCTTGTATGCCATGGCAATCGAGGAAGCACCATAGTGCGAGGCCTTTGGATCTAAAGTCTCTGCGATTGATCCCACTGCACTGGAGACGAACACGAGCCGAGGGTTCTGCGACTGGCGGAGTAGAGGCAGGAATGCTTCGGTCATGCACACAGAGCCGGTCGTATTGGTTGCGAAAGTCTTTTCGAACGTCTCTCGTCGAGGTGTTCCAGGCTCGAAGGCGGCCAAGCCGATGCCTGCGTTGTTGACCAGGGCGTCCAAGCGTCCGTACTTGGACTTCACTGTCTCTACTGCGGCTTCTATCGATGCATCTGAGGTTATATCGACTTCCAAGGGCTCAACTGAAGCGGGCGCTGGCAGTGATGAGGCTGCCCCCTGCCCTTGTGAGAGAGATCGAGAGCCAAGGATGACATGATAATTGGGGTCTTGAGTAAGCTTCTTGACAACCTCGAATCCTACGCCCCGATTGGCTCCAGAAATCAAAACAATGTGTTTAGAAGACATGGCAAAAAGATGATTTCAAGATGCACGAAGCAGAATGCAAACTGTTGTTAGGGGCCAGATCGAATGATCATCCTTGGAGCTCAGAAAAGCGTAACCTATATATCCTTCTCGATCGGCATCCTCGAACATCAATGCATCAATGCCCACATAGATCCTCTCCTCTGAATGATACTAATGCAGGTCAGACCAAGTCCGAGGACTATTGCCGCAATCTCCGATGCTCCTCGTCATCGCGCTCATCATTCATCCAGAGTCTGGATTCCCGAATCAGTGAATGATACGCTACCATGGTCCAAGCTTCTGAACTGCCCCGCCACAGAAGAAGTGGTGAATGAAGGAGAGATGATATTGGGTGGACAATGGGGGTGTACGCTATGACTACACACTAAGCCATATTAGGGTAAATCCAAACACGCCACCAACGCGGACCTTAGATAGATCACATTGTCGCATTGCCAGCTATTCCACAGTAAGGACCATTGCAGTCTTCACCAATTCTCTTCTACAATTTGAGACTTACGCGAAGATCATGCGCTACCGCTGATCGTGTCTGCGTGCTCTCTCCACCCTGCAAACACTCCCAGACACGGACGATGGATTCCCACCATCGCAAAATCGATCTGCAATCCCCCTCCGACCTCACGTACCTCCTCAACAACATCCGCACTGCCGCACAGGAGAAGATCGACCTAGCCATCCCGCGCTCCGCCGCGCCCCAAGGCGAAGACGCGTATAGAACGAAAGTCGAAGAATTGGTTCAAGATGTACATCCCTCCCCCCAAACCCCCCAACTCATTCCGAGGGATTCTTTCTCTTGACGTCGCGACGCCTTCGATCCTGTGTTGTGCGTCTTACTGATACCCAACCGCTCCATTCCCTCAGTATATCCTCCGCTCCCTCACCCTCGCCCTCCCCTCCCTCTCCATCAATGGCTTCGACCCTTCCCCTTCCCTCCTCCGACCCCCCTCCTCCACCACATCGAACGACACCACCACCACAACCAACGACCCCTCCACCCCCTCCGACGCAGCCATCGCAGCCGGCAACTACGAAACCTACGACCCCCGCCTCGCCGAGCGCCTACGCACCCTCTACATCCAAGTGGAGCAGGAATCCGAGAACGTGGCCAAGTTGCGGAGGCACGCCCCCGGAAAGGCGGCGCGGGAGTTTGCGGAGAGGTTGAGGGGGGATATGATGGATGCGCAGGAAGTGAAGGTCGAGGAGGTGGATGGGGGAGGAGAGGGGAAGGCGTTGGACGGGGTGGTGGTGGGGGGGCTGGAGAGAAGGGGGGAGGTGGAGAGGATGTGGAGGAGAGGGGTGGAGGGGTTGGAGGGGTTGGGGGATATCACGGGCGTGCTGGCGAGGTTGGAGAGGGCGGAGAGGGCGATGGATGTGGTGGAGGGGGTGTGAGTTGCGTTTGTTGAGGGGCGGCGATGCGAATCAACAATGATGGCAGGACGAGGCGTTGGGCGGTGGAGTTGTAGGGGGTCTATCTCCTGTAAATGTGGGAATCTTGCAGCGGATCACGGACACGTGAGATGCAGGCGCCGTCTCTTGGCCTCGAAGTTGTAGGCAAAGCCGATGCTGAAACGATTTGAGATCTAGTTGAGGAGGGAGGGGACAAAAATCAGGAGCCCATGGGTGCTTGCTGCGCTTCTGCCAGCCCTTCTGCCTTCTTGCTCTCCGATCCCGCCTGTGGCTCCGGCGCCGTCGTCGTACTCGTCGGCTGTTCTTCCGTCTTGGTCTGCTGCGTCCACTTTGGCGGTTTCGCCCATTGCGGATCCTGCCTATAACAAGAAAATGGTCAGCTTGCCTTTCTTGCCCATCGCCCTCTTCCTCTCTCTCTGCTCCCATCTCTTCACACAAGGGAGGAGGGTGTTTATCGTACCAAGGCCCAGCATCACTCAACATACAACTCCCCTCGCATTCGCACGTCCCCCCCAACGCCTTGGGCAGATTCTCCTTAGGCACCTGGCCCAACAACTCATTCTGATACCCAGTCCCCAACACATGAATCTTGGCCACGGTCACCGGATCCAAGAACCCCTTCACCACACTAAACACACTCGCAAACCCCCAGGGCGCGTTCACCAGATACAGCTTCCCCAGCCGCTCCGGGTAGTAATTCTGGCTGATGGCGCTGGCCTGCTTGACGTAGCTGTAGACCGAGGGCACGCGCGTGACGCCCACGCCCTTCAGGTCCATGATGCTGCAGCAGGTTTCGAGCAGGTGGCCCGATTTGCGGGAGCAGGCCGGCAAGCGCGGGTCCGTCATCTTTTCGTACTCGACCACGAGGTTCTGCAGCATGCGTTCCGCGGTGGTGATCTTGTACATGGCGCCCAGGTCGATCTTGCCCATGTGTTCGATGTAGACGGGGCGGCCGTCCTGGAAATCTCCCACAGATTTCTTCAGCAATGAAACTCATGGTGCTGGTGATTTCTGGATCGAATGGCTACCGAGGGAGGAGGTAAAGGTGGAGTGGATGGAAGAAGGGGGCAAAATCGAGTGAGAGGGGGATAAGGAAGAGGAGACGCACCTTGTCGGTCTTGTGATAGTATTGCGGGTAGTATTCAAACACCTGGGGCTTCTCCTTGTAGTCGAACGTCCGGACCAGCTCGTCCACGCCAAAGTCCTTTCGCCATTGCTCGCATTCTATGAACCTAATTGGCAGATCGCAGTCGAATGTCAGTACATCAAATCCTCTCTGGACGGACCCAGTGGAGGGGCAGTTTGGTTTGCAAAAGAACAAAGGGCAATGTACATCTTCTTCGAATGCTCCACATTGAACTTCCGGGCGCGCAGGAAGCGCAGCATGGACAGGGTGTCCAAGCGCTCCGTGTACCCCGCTTGCTCGAGCTGCGATCGTAGCATGAAGACTTGGGCATCTTGTTGTTTGTCGGTGTGGCCTGGGTGGCCGGACTGTTTGACGGGGGCGGTGGTGGGATAGTCGTAGTCGTCGTACTTGGGGTGCTTTTCTATCTCCGCCATTCTGGGATTGGGAGGAGGGGACAAGGGTTGGATAAAGAAAGAAGGAGTGAAGTAGGAGGGGGAAATAGGTGTGAGGTCACAGTATGAAACGAGCGATCAAAGCTGGGTCCGCTGCTGGACGTGGATGAAGTTGGCGTGGTGGGGCTCTAGTTCACTTGGTAGACTTTCTACGCGAAATGTTCAGCTCCCACGGCGAATGCTACGTCATTGAGCATACGCTATTCATCACATGGGCGAGGCTGTATGTTGTTTTATATTGTTGATATATCTTGTGGTTCTAATTTATAGACGAGTATTTTGATGAGTGGTCTTACATTCCTCCTAGCCCAGATTTCTTCCTCGAGCAAATTGCGCGTTGCCCTCTCACTCCCAATGCAAGGCCCGGTCTCTGCGACCGGATGGTGTCCGGGTATCGTTTCATACCATTGAGATCCAAACAATAACCTCAACGCCAATGATGTTGATTATGAGCCTCTTCCTCGACTGCTGGGCCCCGCTCTTGTGAAATTCGGGTTGCCGCCGCGACCTCCCCCTCGACTGAATCCTCCGCCTCGCCCTCCACCTCGCCCCCCACCACGATCGCCGAATCCACCTCTACCTCGCGGAGCCCCTCTTCCACCTCGTCCTGCACCTCTCGCTCCACCTCTCCCCCCACCCCCACGCATTGGTCCCCGCGATCCTCCACCCGCCCGTTTGGGTTTGGGCGTTCCTGGCGGTGGTTTGGGTTTCGGTAAGAATCTGGATCGAATGAGCACGTGGTCCAGTGTGAAGCTTGAAGTCTCTCACTTTTCCAATGGAAGTAACTTGTCACCCCCGATATAAAACTTGTCACCTGCCTTGAACGAGGTGGCAACGATTCCTTGTTGCGGTTTGATGGTGAAGTGAACGGAGGTGATTTTGCCAAAAACCTCGTCGATCTTTCCTATAGCTGTCTGCAAAGTGTAAGCGCCCGTTGCTGAAGATGAAAAGAGGGTGCAATTACCTTGTTCTCAAGAAAGGCGGGAGCATTGAAATAGGGGACTTTGGGGTTGGTGGATTCGCAGATCATCTCTCCTTCGCATGCGTGCATGAAGGTGCCCAATTCTCCTTGTCGTCAGCGATTTATTCGGAGTTATACGGGCACAGAGATCATACCTTGGACTGCAGCTGGTGGTCCATACGACTGTTGATAACCTCCTCTGCCTGCAGAATGATCAGCGGGCGAACTCGCGACATGAATAAATTCTGCCCACCCCCTCGAAAGCCGCCATCACCTCGTCCTCGATCAAAGCCACCCCGCCCTCGAGATCCGCCTCGAAAAGACATACCCGACAATGTTGCGACGAAAAGCCTTCAAGTCATGCCTGAATACGTGTGGCCCACAAAGCTGAAGATGCGAGTGCGGCCTGTATTTATCGCTCGAACTAGCGTATTTTAATCGCGCGGTGTAACTTATGTTATGTGAGTCTCCTCTGTCCTCCCTGACATTTGACTCATAGCATTCAATCACGACTTCACAATGGACACGCAACCAAACGGACAAGCTGCAGGATCGTATGAAGAGCGTGACAATCTGGCACTGAGGTCAGCAGTCGCAGACCCTGAGGTAGAGCCACGTGTAAACCCCCCAAGCGCCCCTGCTCCCACTTCTCCAACGTCAAAGCGGGCAAGCCTGCAGCAACTCGAGAACGCGCAGAAAAAGCCGAGTAAGGCTTCAAAATCTTCATCAGAAGCATCAAAGTCTTCGAAGCCTTCTGTGGTTCCCTCACAATCCGCCAATGGACCCTTACCAGATTTTATTCTCGAGCGTAACCGGCTGTTCGATGATTTGAAACGGAAGCGAGACACCGAAATACTCGAAAAGGAAAAGCCCGCAATCAACGTCGTCCTCGATCTGGGTGTGGACAACAATGGGATTCCAAGGCCCGCAATGCCCGTTGCCGCTAAGGCGTGGGAATCTACACCAGGATCCTTCCTCAGGCACGTCGCCAGAGACGTCAGTGCGGACGTGGTCATAGCCAAGGTCAATGGCAAGGAGCTTTGGGACTTGGATCGGCCTTTGGAATACGAATGCCGGGTCAGCTACATTCCTTTCAGCAGTGCCGAAGGGAGGAACGTATTTTGGCATTCAAGCGCACACGTGTTGGGTGAAGCTGCCGAGTGCCAGTACAATTGCCTGCTTTCGCATGGTCCGCCCGTCGACCAGGGGTTTTTCTATGACATGGCCTTACCTGAGGGCCAAGGCGTCAAAGAAAGTGACTGGCCCCCTTTGGAAAATAAAGCGTCAAAGTTCTTCAAGGAGAAGCAGCCGTTCGAGAGGTTGCATGTTTCGATACCCGATCTAAAGAAAATGTTTGGATATAGCAAGTATAAGATGTATTACATCGAGAATCTGCTACCTCCAGAGGGAAGCACAGTCTACAAATGCGGGACATTGGTCGACTTGTGCCTGGGGCCCCATATCCAAAATACAGGCAAAGTAAAGACCTTCCAGATCATGAAGAATTCCTCGTGTTATTTCCGTGGTGACAAGGATGACGACTCGCTGCAGAGAATATACGGGGTGGCTTTCCCGGATAAGAAGCTGATGGCCGAACACAAGAAGTTCCTGGAGGAAGCTAAGGAGCGTGATCACCGTAAGATTGGCACCGAGCAGGAACTTTTCTTCTTCGATGATTTGTCACCGGGATGCTGCTTTATGCTCCCTAATGGTACCTTGATCTTCAATGCGATTCAGAAAATGCTGAGATCCGAATACCACAAGCGAGGCTATCAGGAGGTGCAATCGCCCAACATGTATGATGCCGAGCTGTGGAAAAGGTCGGGCCATTGGCAGCATTATTCCGAGGACATGTTCAGCTTGGATGTTGAAAAGAGGAAATGGGCTCTGAAACCGATGAACTGCCCAGGACACTGCATCATGTTTGGTCATCGAGAGAGGAGCTACCGCGAATTGCCGTTACGTATGGCCGATTTTGGTGTTTTGCACCGCAATGAAGCGTCTGGAGCACTTCACGGTATGACGAGAGTCCGCAAGTTTCAGCAGGATGACTGCCATCATTTCTGTACTCAGGATCAGGTAAGACAGGTACCCTTTTCCACGCGTTTTCGGCTCACAAGGTCAGATCACATCCGAAATCGAAGGGCTTTTCGACCTGCTCAAATCGGTGTACGGATTGTTCGGGTTTCCGTTCAAGCTCAAGCTGTCAACGAGACCAGACAAATATCTTGGAGATATTGAAACATGGGATGTTGCAGAGGCTAAGCTGAAGGAAGCGCTGGATGGGTTTGCAGCGGCGGGTAATGGTCAATGGGAGCTCAATGAAGGTGACGGTGCCTTTTACGGCCCCAAAATCGACATCACGATTTCGGATGCGTTGAAGCGCGAGTTCCAATGTGCAACCATTCAACTGGACTTTCAGCTGCCGCAGCGGTTCGAATTGGAGTATATGACGGACCAACAAACGTCAAGCAAAGGCAAGGAAGACAATGCCAGCAAAGCCGCAACCGAAACGAATGCATCAGAGTCGAAGCAACCGAAAGCTCTCGGACCGGGTCGTGCTCGGCCAGTGATGATTCACCGGGCAATCATCGGTAGCTTCGAGCGCTTCATGGCCATTCTGACCGAGCACTTCGGAGGCAAATGGCCTTTTTGGCTGAGCCCGCGACAAGTGCTGATCATACCGGTCACGCCAGCAGTCAATGGCTATGCGGAGGAAGTGCAGAGACTGCTCCGATCGAACAAGCTCTTCGCGGACCTGGATGTCAGTGGAAACACGATGCCGAAGAAAATTCGCACGGGGCAATTGCAGCAGTACAATTTCACCTTCGTTGTTGGGGCTCAAGAGCGAGATTCAAGGTCAGTGAATATAAGAAATCGGGACGACAAGGACACTCAGGCCAAAGGGGAGCTGGTGGCATTGGATGAGGTCATTTCTCAATTGAAAGCGCTCAAAAAAGAGAGACGATTGATCAACAAAATATGAGGGAATAGGGGAATCAGGGAATAACGGGTACGAGGTGAATTCATAGAGTTGACGAATTAATACCTATTCTTGCCATGTTCATGTGTTCATCAGTCAGTGGACGAGGCCAGTTGGGGGGACGTTGGGGGGACGTTGATTGGCTGGGCGCCAAGGCCAACATGCGAATTGAAGCTTCATGAACGGTGGACAAGGATCCGAGCTCCTGAACCGTTGAGGACATCATTGCGCGTTTTCCCCACTCCACTGCCCCCCAATTTGGATGGCTTTTCCGGAATACATAGACTGTTAAGGCTCCAACCTGATAACTCACCGTACATCCATATCATCTACCTACCAGGACTTCTCTCATTGCGATTGCCCTCAGTCCCCTCAGCTATTGCTACTGCCGCATCCTCACGTTCGTAAAGCTGTGGCTGAGAACGGTCGGGGCTGCAGCAACGTTCAATCCGACCGTTCCGGTGTTGCCCAATCTGCTGTTTCCTGCGATCCACATTGGGCACTCAGTTGCCCTCAAGACTTACAATCAATCTACAAACAGCAGCTTCTGATTCACTCCAAATGTTGCAGCACTTGCGCCGATAAAGTGGCCGGCGCCCGCATCTTACTCCTCGTATCTTTTCTATCCCCAGTGTCTCACCGCCAATCGCGCACACCTTCCAACGTCCATCAATCGCCTCAGCATGGCTTCCCAAGTCGGAACGAGCGACTTTGCTCATGATCCACCGGATTCCTCGTCTCCACTGTCGCAGACCAACCTACATAATCAAAATGCACAGCTCGACCATACCGCCGGCTCCTCAACGCTCGCCAACAGCACAGATATGCAGACGACACACTCGTCCATGTCGCAGTCACACACCTTGACACCCTCAAGGGGAGGCACGCTGAAGAAGAGGCAATCCTTGAGCAGAAAGAACAGCTTGCGCAGGGCGGGCAGCAAGAAGGGTAGTCGCCCAGGCAGCGTCCGGAGCCTGACCTTCGCCGATGATGTCGCCGGCTCGGAAGCCAACAGCGTCTTCTACACCCCTGTGCCAACCCGTGGCAATCCGACCCAGACCTTGGCAAACAGATTCGACGGTACGGTGCTGTAAGGGACCGGGCAGGGAGGTCGATTGCTGACCTGTATCCAGCTTGGCGGAAGATCCTGAAGGACTTGATCACCTACTTCCGCGATCTGCAGAAATCCTACGACGCCCGCTCCAAATCCTTGTATACGCTGTCCAACGTCATGAGCAACATCTCGGCACCCCCAGGGTTCATGGCTCATGAGGGAATCAGCGAGGCCGTGACCATTCTTCGCGATTACCACAAGAAAGCTATTTCGGAAAGCAACAAGGCTAAACAGATCGAGGAAGAAGTCATCGTCCAGCTGTCCGGCCTAAGGAGCGACCTAGGTCAGAAGATTAAAGAGATCAAGAGCCTCTCTGGAGATTTCAAGAACAATGTCGACAAGGAGACAGAGACCACGCGCCGGGCGGTGACGGAGTTCCAACATGCTTTGGAAGAAAGACAACCAGACGCGAAAAACGATCCGTTCCTCATCAAGTTGAGCGTCGACAGACAAGTCGGGAGGCAGATCGAGGAGGAGAACTATCTACACACAGTATGTGCCACCCACTTGAAGGTTAATACTCCACCATACTCACTCCTTGACAGGCATTCCTCAACTTGGAAAGCTCTGGGCGAGAACTCGAGTCGATTGTGGTGGGCGAGATCCAGAAAGCGTACACCGCTTACACCGGAATCCTGAAAAGAGAAGCGGATGAAACATATGAAGCTGTGGACAATCTTCATGTTGGACCTCTGGCACTGCCCAAAGATGGCGAATGGAACTCCTTCGTCTCGGAAAATGATGCTTTTGTGGATCCCAGGATAGCGGTCCGCAAGGTAGAGAACATCTCATACCCCAGCAAGGATGATCCAGCCGCAATGGAAGTCAAAGCCGGCATGTTGGAGCGCAAGAGCAAGTATTTGAAGAGCTATACCCCGGGATGGTACGTCTCACCACTTATCTACCAATGGGAGTAAAGCTAATAAGATTTAGGTATGTGTTATCACCCACGCACTTGCACGAATTCAAATCGCCCGATCGAATAGCCACCCAGACCCCTGTAATGTCTCTCCCACTCTCAGATCAGAAGCTCGGCTCCCATTCCAACCCGGATTCGTCATCCCACAAGTTCATGCTCAAGGGGCGTCAAAGCGGTGGTATGCACAAGTCGCACGCCTGGGTTTTCCGTGCGGAATCATACGACACCATGATGGCCTGGTTCTCCGACATCAAGACCTTGACCGAGAAAAGTGGCGTGGAACGAGATGCCTTCATCCGAAGAACGCACGCCCGATCGGTGAGCGGTGGATCGCACCACCAGGCCGCCTCCATCAGCGACGGCAGTGCGCTGGACGAGGACGAAGCCGACCATGTGCCCTACTCGGCCGCCGCGTCCCAGCCGGACCTTCCCAAGGAGGAGAAGCCACAGCGGCCCAATCCAGGTGGGCGCTTTCCGAGCCTCTTAAGCATCAATCGAGACTCACAGGTGCCCCGTTCGCCATCTAGTCCGTCAGAAAACTCCGGTGATCGAGAGGTAGTGGCGGCCGCGTCGGCATTACCGGGAGCTGGCCTCATGGCTGGCAACATGGCCAAGCAGTCTCACCATCCAGAAGCGGCAAAAGGAAAAGCATTGGATGGGACAGCCGATACGCCTGTGCTTTCAGATACTTATTCCCCTGGCGAGCCAAAACAGATGCCTTTCAGTCCTGCTGTGCAACATGTGAACCAACATAATAGCAATTACGGTGATTGGATGGCGCCAACAGCGGCTGGCGCTGGAGGCGTAGCTGCAGGCGCTGCCGGTGTCGAGGCATACAAGGTTCATGAGCAAAGGAAGGAGGATCAGCAGCCTGGATTGCAGGCCGTCGATGGTAGTTCGACCGCTCAGAACGGCACGATCCCCATCCCTGAATCATCTCCAAACAACGGAGCAGCAGCAGCATCTGAATTAGCCGCAGAGCATCTCGCGGACCCTTCAGCGCCCATCAAAGAGCTTGCGGATGGACCACCTCTGCAGTCCGTTCCCAGTGGGATTTCGGTGGCTCAGCTGCATGTGCCGGGGGAGTTCCCTCCGCCTAGTCGGACGACCACGCAACAATCTTGAGGGGGTGCCTTGCTGTTCTTCTTGCTTGCTTTGGTGACATTAGCAAATGGTAGATGGAGCGTTGTTGTATGGTTTTTGGCACATTACATAATTGTCTGAGATGGGATGGGTCTAGCGCGCCTGGTATCGACCTTTTCGCTTTATATTATATCAAACAGCACTGCTTCTCGATTCATTCCGTCATCAGCTCAGCGAGTCCTGCCCTGATCGTCTTCTTCCCTCCATCCTTCCTTTTGTCCTTGCTTCACCTCGAACGACAAAGAATTCTCAGCCAATACCAAAACTGTGTACGCTCCTAAACATGACAAATCCGTCCAAACAGTCCCGCATGGTCTTGTCACTTGACCATCTCCAAGAACGAAGCACTCAGATCCTGCTGCTGGTGCTCCTTCCTCCAGGTCGGCCTTTTCCTGGTGGGGTGGAGGAGACCCTTCGCAGGAAGCTCTCCCCCCTCGTCATCGCATTTTCGTTTCTGGATGATGCTAGCAGCCACACCGGCGTCTTCCTTCACTCCACCCGAGTGCATCGATGCTCTCACGAACGTCATCTTCTTCTTCCCCACCACGAACCCATCCCTCCCTTCCCCGGGTTTGATATGGTTCCTCCCCAGCACCAGATGCAGCCGTGGCAAGAGTGCCTCCGCTTTCCCTGGGATCCTCCCCCCGACTTCTATATGCACGGAATGCGCAAGACCCAACCCCTTCTCCGCCATCTCATCCCACACGCACCTTTCCCCCGCCACACTCATCGCCGTCTCCACCGCGCCATCCTTCCTCGCGGAATGGCACGTCCAACCCCATCCCGCGACATCCTTCCGCTGCGCCAGCGGGATCCCGCACTCGCTCACACTGACGACGCGCAGCTTCGGCAGCGAGTGTAAATACTTGAATGCGCGGACCGTGATGTCAGGTTGCAGCCGCAGGGTCAGCACGCGGAGCATCCCCCACGGTGGATTTGTGTCGGAGTTTGAGGGGTGGGTGGCGGTGGCGTGAGCGGACCACGCGCGCACGAGCGCGTCGTCGATCCCGGGGGCGGAATCCACGATCAGGTCCTCGGCGAGGGTTAGAACGGCGAGGTTGGTGAGGCGGGCGAGCTGGACGATTAGGTCGGATCGCGTGCAGTGGATTGATTGCAGGGTTAGTATCGTCACCCATTTGGCGTCCTGGGAGATCAGCGGGGTGATGTAGAGGTCGAGAGGGACGGTGGGGTGGGGAATTAGGTGGAGCTTCTTGGGGGGGGAAGGGAAGGGAGGGGAGGGGGGGGGCAGGGGAGGAGGGAGGAGCAGGGTGGGGTGCGTGCTGGCGAAGCATTTCCAGACGCGGACGCTGTCGAGGTGGGATTGGCGGAGTTGGGTCCAGAGGGTGCTGGTGAGTTTTTGGGGGAGCGTGGTCAGGCTGGTGGGGGTGAGGTGGGGGGAGTAGTGGAGGAAGCTGGGGATATGTGGGGGGTCGATGGTCAGTCAATCCATGTTATATTGCATTGGCTTCCAAAGCTCGAGGAAGATTTTCAATGGAGCGTGGCTCATGAGATAGTGCCTCAGGTGAAGACTCGACGCTTTCCCGAGAGAAGGCACAACGTTCCATTGAAAGGATGAAATCGTTTTCCTCTGAGAGCAGCAGACGTCTACGCAATGGCGAGACTACATACCTTCGAGTAGCCATGGCTGATAGAGAGGAGCAGCCTGGTCCAGGAGATCGATATGTGGCATGCTTTACGACGCTACCGCGGGTCTTCCACTCCCATTCAGATGTCATGGGACCGGCATGGCAGCAGGTTTCTGTGTAGACCTGGCCGGAGTCGTCGTATTTGGTAGGAGGCATGTTGGGAGAGTGAATACGGGCCATTTGGATGCTGCCAAGGGAAGGTTGGATTAGGAGATGTGGGGATAAAGCTGAGCCGACGTATGACAGATGTCTCAAGCCTCCTTCAACTATCAGGGAAAGATTGAAAGCGAGGAAAGGATTTTCATGCAGTTCAGTTTGAGCATCTGTGCGCTGGATCATTAAGTAGGTGGCTTGGGCCTTTTTGCCAGCCGCGCAAAGGGCCTGAAAGCTTCCTAGCCAGAAGGATTACAAATTACCAGGAACCATTGTGCTTTGATGAGCTCAGATGGCGTGTGGGAATCCAGGCAATATCTGCAATCGAGGTGCTGATTGAAGCCTTTACAGCCAGACTCCCCTGGTGTTGGTGAGAGTGACGGATTCTGAAACCGAATATGCAGCACAGCTTTCTCCTGACCTCGCTGCAGACGCCGTCAGTCAAGATTGATTGTTTATCTTCAGCGCGTTTTGAGACAAAGCGCGCTCGGATCGCACTGTTGTCCAGATTGATTAAAGATCTAGCGTTGTCTGCAGTTTAACACCACCAGAGGCTGGTCTTAGCTGAAAACGGCAATTCGGAACATCAGACTTTTTGGAATCACGGTCGTTCAGACGATGACCCCGCTAAAGCGTGGAACTTGAGGTTCATCACGACGTCGTGGTGATGAAAACCTTCGTTTAGGAGTAGCGGGTAAGGGGTCTTGATATCTGTGGCGGTGCGTAGCCGCGATCTTTAGGGCCGTGGCCTGGTGCTCGGCTAAATATCGGCTCGAGAAGTTCGTCATCGACATCAGTCAATGGTGCCCGGATCATAGATGGCCATTCACAGAATCGCTTGCTCAGGTTTCACGAAAGTATCATGGAAATTGAATCAAGCTATACCTTATTGCTACATGACTAATTGAGAATGCTGAAGAAGCCTGTTCTTCTCCTGACGCCGTACGCGAACCTGCAATGCATTTACAGTCAGACGTCAAGTCCGTCCGCAGGTGCGATTTCGCCTGTATCTGGAGAATATCGCAAGCAAGTCAGACATTTGGCCTTCTCATATCGCTCATACGCTTCTGTTCATGAGCCGCCAAGTTTCTCGGACGCTTCTGACGACTCTGAATGGCCACGATTGGCTCACTCAGGTCAGATACCGTCGCCCTATCAGATATTCCAGTTGAAAAGGAATGCGCCCTACACGAAGCAACATTACTACAGACTCGTCAAGATCTATCACCCTGATCGCACTAGCCATGATCAAGGCTCATCCCGCATCGCCTCTCTTCCTGGAGCGGTGAAAATGGAGAGATATCGGCTCATTGTGGCTGCCCATGAGATCCTTTCTAACCCTGCCAAACGCAGAGCCTACGACAAGACTGGTGCCGGCTGGAATGGGCGGCCAGAGAATGAACCCACCCGACACTACTGGACGTCCCATGGAGAGGCAAAATGGTCAGGCTTCGATACAAACGACTCCCCTTTTCGCAATGCGACCTGGGAAGACTGGGAAAAGTGGTATCAACGGCAGAGTGGAAAGAAGCAATCGCCCGTCTATACGTCCAATGGCGGCTTCCTCACCCTCATCATTTCCGTGGTCTTCCTAGGCGCCTTTGGACAATCCCTCCGGGTCGAGGATTATGGGAGTATGTTCCGAAGACAAGTCGAACAAGTGCATGATGATGCGAGCAAATACATGCGCCAAAGGAGGGTGGAAACTCAAGATTTCCAGAATAGGGATGCGAGGCTGCAGAGCTTCCTCCGTACGCGAGACCCTCATGGATACGGTGTTGATGACCCACGCGAAGCATCATATCAGAAGCTTCTTCCCGAACCCGAGACCTGCATAAGCGACGTAGTCCATCAGCAAGGGCAACAGACTGTCCGCTCTCAGCCAAGAGGCTGAGCCATCGCAAGAACTTCTGCCGTACATCAAACCCAACAAAGTGTCACTGTTTTCCCAGTCAAGCCAAAGGGGTGGTTATGGCTGTTTTTACTGGGCCACTATCGCTTGAAAGTCGATCTACCGCCGAAGAAGTACATTTCTTGAGTAAATTGATGCTAAGGCGAAAGAGCCGAGGTATGACGCATCATCTACGGACCGAGGGACGGACGGTAAACCATTTGCAAAAGAGTTATGACAAGATCTTATTCAGTGACCCATGCGCATCGAAAAGCTTCGATCTGTGGGTCCTATTGTTAGCTTGAAGGTCAAAATGGCAGCCCAGCTCCCTTCTCTTGAGGAAACCAAACGACTTTCGGTTCGAGTAATCAGGGTGTTAGGAGGCAACCCTGGCAAATATACGTTGCAAGGTCCTGCATTCAAGGGGCATGTGAGGCCATATACTGACGAGCATTTCGCAAGGCACAAATACATACCTGGTCGGTACAGGCGCTTCTCGTCTGCTGATCGACACAGGGGAAGGCAAGCGAGCGTGGGCTAGCGCCCTTGCTTCCTTGTTGAAATCCGAGCAAACGAATGTTGGTCAGGCTCTTGTAACACACTGGCATCCTGATCATGTTGGAGGTTTCGAGCAATTGCTCGATATCTGCCCTGAGGCGAAGATCTTTGAGAATGACCCTCCCAAGGGGGTAGGACCTATCGAAACGTCACAGATCTTCAAAACCGAAGGAGCAACCATCAAAGCCTTCTATTGTCCGGGCCACACATCGAATCACATGTCATTCATCCTAGAAGAGGAAGATGCCATGTTCACGGGAGACAACGTGCTGGGGCACGGCACTGCGGTGTTTGAAGACCTAGCAACATATATGCAGAGCTTGAAGGGGATGAAGCAGCAATTCAAGGGGCGCGCATATCCTGGGCATGGGGCTGTCATCGAGGATGGTCCCGCGAAGATCCAAGAATATTTGGAGCACCGCCGTGAGAGGGAACAGCAGGTCTTGAACCTGCTGAAGACCGCTGGGGATGAAGGCATGACGCCCATGGAGATAGTCAAGGTTATATACAAAGACTACCCGCAAAATTTGTGGGAACCAGCCTGCAATGGAGTTCTACAAATACTTCGGAAATTGGAGCTCGAGGGACGTGTTTCCATAGCCGGTGAGGGCCGATGGAAGACGAGAGAATAAGAGAATCCGAAAATGAGCGATTTTCACTGGGATCGAAGAATCCGAGTTTGTCGTTTGACTGTATTTCACACTCATGACAATTGGCAAAGGCGAACACAGCTGCCAAGCCGACGCGCAATAGCGTCTAGCTTCGAAGACGCAGCATCAGAGCTAGGAGCCACGTCTTGATTAAGCGAACCTGACAAGCATGAGCAGCTTCAAGAAAAGCGGGTCATCAAGTGCCATTTGCGGGTGCCATACGTAGATGCCATACACACGAGCCACTGTGGCTGGTGGATATGTGGCTGTGCAGAGAGATCCACATCACTTGCAAGGATCCAAATGACTTCTCACTTCTCGGACAACTTTGACCACTTGACCTAACGCCCTAGGAGGCTTCTCCCGCGGCTAGAAGTCTGCGATGATGTTAGATTAACATGGGTGCCTAGAGGCTCGCAACAAGCTAATGCAAGGCCAATCGAAATGATGGGTTTCGCGACAATGGAAATTGGCCCAAAGGACAACTCGCGGTGGTCGGCATCCTGCCCTTTGAGATATCATTGGCTTTTGGTGGAAATTGGCCTTTCGGTAAGACCTTCTTCAAAAAGGACCATACGCTGGATGCGCTTCGTACGCGGTACATGTGACTATGGTGCTTATGGGTATGCATGGGCCCTGGACAACCTATGAGGGGAAATTCTACGACGCACTCACCAGCCTTGCAACCATCTTGATCCCGGAGATGTCTCCGGCACAGGAAATGATGCACAGACGGAAAAAGCAAACTGCTGTAGTAGACTTGGCACATTGGCGGTGAGCCACACTTCGACGTGTGCCAGTCTGTTAGGGCGAGATGGCAGCACTCTAGCCTGGAGACTTGGACTACCGGCACGTCGGCATTGGGTAACTGGGTACACAACGGGCGGAAGAGCCACACAGAGTGAAATCAATTGAGCGCCCGATCGGTCTGAATCACGATCATCCTTGCTCCTACCGAGCCAATCCTATGCACTGCATGGGCCGCGCGGTGCGATCTACAGTACCATTGCAGTTTCAGGACAGCGCGCTACTAGCCACCCCCGTCGGTTTAGAGCTTTGCGCCACATCAGCAACTCGTGCATTCTGGGCCTGTACGTTCTGGACCTGCGCTTTTCACCTTTCCCGGGGTCCATTCAAACTGCTGTTAGTCTAAGGGTCCATTCAGACTGCTGTTAGTCCGTTCTTGGATCGCTTCCCATGTCATCCAGACTTTGTCGCGAAGAGCATCAGATGGCTGGCGTGACTCGTGAGGGGGAATTTGGAGATCCTTTCTCCTTTCAAATTGCGTTTGGTAGGGCCCAAGGATTTGATGTCATGACGGAAGATCAAACGTTTTTCAGTTATTAATATCTCCATGCCCTGTCGAGCTCGTCCGCCGTTTACTTTCAATTATTGAGAAAATATCGGATGCCAGATAAATCCCCCGTCTGGAGCCACACCTACCCGACATATCGATTCACACGCCTGGATCTGTACATCAAAGCAGCACAGCCACATTCCATGTCCTGCATGATATCAACTTAAAGACTCTTCTCCTCTTACCTAGTCTCTGGCCGCCATGTTTCGCAATCGGTAAGACCTTTTGCTTCCTCTTCATCCACCACTTCTGCACCATCATCGTTCCTCAGTTGACACCGTTGGCAGGAGAAACAAACAAAAACCCGCACCGGAGTTATACGCTGCCTTCAAGAAGGACTTCCCTGAAGTAGGGTTGCGCTCTCCAACCTCGACTGCTGTGACGACATCGAGTGAAACCGCGCCTCTGCTCAGCGCGTCCGCAGTCCAGACAATGGATCACAGCCAATCTTATATCGATCATGAGAGCAGCAAAGCGCATGACAGCTTGTTTGGAAACCATGAGGCCTGGAGATTTACACCGTCCGCCCTCGACACAAGTTCTTTCTCATTCTCACACTTCGTTCAACCTGACGTCGCGAATCTCGTTCCCGGATCTGGCGGGATGGCTCCCAATTTTCACAGCCAACCCCATGATCTCCAAACCCCAGACGCTCCTTTTCAGCTGGGAACCCCCTTGTCTTCCGACGACAGCCATCCAACATCTGCGACTGATATTCATGGCTTCCAGCCTCACTTGCTTCACGCCCACTCCTTTCAGCCACACGCCGAATTGCAGCCACAGCAGCAAAGCTTTGCCCCGAGCAATTTTGTTCACCAAGATTCTGGATACGAAACAGTGGATCAGACACGAAAACCAATCCCGAAGCCCGGGCAGATGATGGCTAGCCCAGAATTATCAAGGTACCGCGAGTATCCTGCGAGCTCCTACTGCAACTCCGCCGCTCTTGCGCAAGCCGCAACGCCGGAAAAGTATGTATATGTCCATGCGACATTGCAAGAACCTCTGCTAATCGCGAACTGAAGGTTTCGTTTTCAAGTCACACTCAATGCGCCGACCGCCATGATCAAGCAGTCCGACGAGATCCCTTTGACGTATCTGAACAAAGGCCAAGCATATGCTATGTCGATCAATGATAGTACTGGATTCGCTCTTTCACCCCATCCCGTTAGGTATCGCACCGTCATTCGCATCTCTTTTGAAGACGAAGAGCACCGACAGCGGCCTTCAGCGTGTTGGCAGCTGTGGAAGGAAGGAAGAGGGCTTGCTGAGGCGCACCTGAGGGACGGACGACTTCAAGCGGTCGAATACGTGGATCCCAACCATGGAGCAGACCCAGAATCTCGCCATTCGCGCGTTGACTTGGAGATGGCTTCGTTCGACTCCTTTGCCGTGACTTGGTCACCCAACCCAGGCTCGGGCACAGCAGATTGCAACCTCGCTGTGCGTTTCAATTTCCTCTCAACTGACTTCAGCCACTCCAAAGGCGTCAAAGGCATTCCTGTCCGACTCTGCGCCAAAACCGAGATTCTATCCACTGGCACTCCGGAGTCAATGTCCGGCGCAGAGGCAGAAGTGTGTTTCTGCAAAGTCAAATTGTTCCGGGATCACGGAGCGGAGCGCAAGCTATCGAATGACATTGCGCATATCAAGAAGACAATCGACAAAATCAAGCACCAGATCAGCCAGGTTGAACATGGTGTCAAGGACAGCGGCAAGCGGAAGCGCAGCGACCCCACAGGACCGAAGGTGATCAGCCATAAGGCAGGTAAAATGCAGAAACATAAGCGGACTTGGTCAGTGTCCTCTCAAGGCTCAAGCGGCCGGCCCACGGTTGAAGACGATCTGCACGTCAGACTGGCGACAATGCAGGATATGTTCAGCTCCACCAGGCCTGTGAGCATGCTATACTTGAAGGGTTATGAACATGACGATCCTGACGAATATCCCGTGACCTTGGCTGGAGAGGCAATGGATTTGTCGAAGGTGTCACCAGTTGACCGAAGAGTCTCGCATAGCTCAACCCGGATAACTGATGCAAGCACTCCTGCAAGTGGAAGATCTCCAACGGTCACCGACATTGAGCAGCAGGACCCGAAACATTCGGAGGATACACAGGCACTTTCAAGGTTGGACTCATTTCCAACACAAGAACAAGATCGCAACGATTGGGAGAGTTTCACCAACTTCGAAAATCACAACTTTGCCTTCGACACCACCAGAATCGCCAGAGAGAGCGCGGGACACAATGTGCCAAGCTGGATCGAGGCGTTTGGGGTGGACAATTCTTATCAAGCACCTCCCGACCGATGCATCAAGCCAATCGCATGTTTCTATGTCTTGATAAAGTTCACCGGAAGCCGACCTGAGAGCGATGTATACCAGGCGGTATATCTACTGGAGCGGACGGTCCAGGATCTCGTAAGGAGTATCACTTCCAAGTGCGGTGTCAACGATTGTGGTGTCACCCGCGTACTTCGCATCAACAATAAGGGATTGAAGATCTTGGTCGATGACGAATCCGTCCGCGAGCTTCCAGAAGGACAAGACATGATGGTGGAGTTCACCAAAGTCGACACGGCCTTCAAAGCGAAGACTGAGCCTCGTTCTGGCGAGACGACCCCTACAGCCTCTGAAATCTCCACGAAACCCTCCACAGAAACATTTGAGATGAGGCTCATCTTCTGAAGGGTTGACCTGGTTACTACCTGCTCTGACGAATTAGCACCGCCCCGCGAACACCTATCACCTAAATCTCCATATAATTTTGTCACTCGGTTCTGCATCAGCTCCGCTGCTTGAGGACCTTGCTCCACCCAAGATTGGTGTGCATCTAGCCGACTTGGATTGCCACAGAATGTGTACTATATCCAACTGTCATGATGGACAGGAAGGACGGATCCGGACGATGATACCCAGCAGCTGAACCTGGCCAGGACAGCATGCAAGCGTTGGAACTGTGATTTTTTTTATTCTTTTACGATTTGATGACTGGCTATGATTCCCACTACACACACGCACATATCTACGCACACAAACGACCATAAAGCAAATACTTCTGTTCGACAAGACGGTTTCTTGGGCATTACCGTCCCACCGCTGCTTCACCTAATTTTTGGCAATTGTACATAGCAACAACCAATCGGATGGGCAATGAACATCATGACGGCACACAATGTCCCCTCCATTCCACCCAATTTTCATCCTTCGAACAAGTCCCATTGTGCTAGCTGCCTGCCCTGCATCTGCTCCGAGGATTTGTCTTAGCTTTGCATTGACGCTGCACCTGAGCGAATTGGCGCCTAAGGGGAGTACGTTCGCTGTTCCAATGCGCGTGCACGAGTCCAGACTTCTTTAGCACCGGGGACATGGATTAATGATAGGCTGGTCGAGCCACACCGAGCCACCGCCAGCACATTTAGCATCACATTAGTACCGATAGTGCGATCTCGGTGGCAAAATGACCGGATGCCGGGATGCACAGAGGATGCATCGGGCTGCAGGTTCGGAGTGGCTGTGTGGCTGTGCTGATCCACATCACGTCACGTGCATGTGTCAAGCAAGTACGGAGTGACTGCATTCTAGGCGAGTCCCGCCAGACTGGTAGCAAGCGATACCAGCTCCCCGCGGCTTTGGAGCATTTGGGATTTGCACCACAGGGTGATAGGGGCCTTCCTTGCATACATTGAAAAGGAACTCTGCTGCCTTTGTGCGTTATTGGGAGAATTCGAATCCTTGACATTCACCTTCCTACCAGCATCAAGTTGACGTGAAATTGATTGTGTAGCAGAGCAATTATATCAGATTACTATTGGAAAAGCCCCCGGAAATGCGGGTGTCATGGTCAATTGGAGAATAATGGTAGCCATAGCACGACTCGGGCCTCCTTCGTAATCTGTGTACAGTCCAACACTCAATGAGAGAAGATTACGCTATCTGAACTCCATTGTATGCATGTAGCTAATCAGAGAGCATCTTTCTGGCCGAGACGAATTGGATGGAAGTCGCTTTATGGATTATGGTCTCTCGATCCTACTGAATGTCGCATGAGGGATTGATATCAAGCACGTGCTGAAGAGGGATGATTCTAGCGCGCCAAGGCTTCGTTCTACTCCGTGCCAAGGGCGGGAAAACGTCATGCTTCGAGTGGGAGTGTGAGAGTGAGAAAGTGACCTGGTCCGTTGGAGTTGGCGACGACGCGCTCGGCTTGCTTCACCTGTACTTTGTCTTACTTGGTCCTTGACGGGTCGGAGCTTCCTTCTCTGCACCGTGACAATGAACACATCTTCATCTCGTGAACAGTCTTCCCACCGATCAGCCAACGCTTCTCCAGCCCCCTCTACGACCCCGTCCTCGGAAACACCAGAGAAGCCCGAATCCATTCCTACAGCATACCTCTCAGACAAGGCCGGGACTGACGACAGCTCCAAACTGAAGACCTTTCTAGGCATCTTGCGCAAGTTCATCGGCGTCTCCGACATTGCCTCCGTCCGCTTCTCCCTTCCCTCCCAGCTCCTCGAGCCCACGCCCAACCTGGAATACTGGAATTATCTGGACCGACCCGAGACCTTCATATCGGTCAATGATTCCGATGAGCCACTTGGCCGCATGCTAGCCGTCCTACGCTTCTGGTTCACTAAAGATCTGAAATATATCAAAGGCAAGCCATGCAAGCCTTACAACTCCACCCTCGGCGAGTTCTTCAGATGCAATTGGGAGGTCGAGGACAGCACCCCGCCGATACTGAACGACGAGAGGAAAGAAACGATTGGCCATCACATCGACACAAAGGGCAAACCGGTCAGAGTCTCCTATCTCACAGAGCAGACTTCCCATCACCCACCCGTATCAGCCTTCTATATCGACTGTCCCGTCAAAGGTATCAGCGCCAGAGGCTTTGATCAGATCACCGCCAAATTCACAGGGACCAGCGTCAAGGTGGCGCCCGGTGCACATAATCTCGGCATCTTCCTGAACCTGAAGAGCAGGAATAATGAAGAGTATCAGATGACACATCCCATCGCATCATTAGGGGGGATCATACGCGGCTCTCTATCCATCAGTGTGGCGGATACCTGCTTTGTGACATGTCCCCGAACCAAGCAAAAGTGCATTCTGGAGTATCTCGAGGAGAGCTGGCTGGGCAAAACCCAGAATCGTGTCAAGGGCGTTGTCTTCTCCTACGATCCCACCAACGACAAGACGAATCGCATACGAGATGTGCATGAAAGCGACATCCTGGCACGTGTGGAAGGTTGTTGGCACGAGACCGTTTCGTATCAATTACCAGGCGCCAAGGTAGGCTCTTCGCAACCGAGTTTCATTCCATCCGCCCATCACTAACCGCGGATCCTAGGAGTTCACGCCCCTCATTGATCTCCGACCGCTCATGCCCACGGCCAAGATAGTCCCTCCCATCACCTCGCAACTGCCCAATGAGTCACAGCGATTCTGGCAACGGGTCACCACCAACATCAAGGAAAAACGATTTCAGGAAGCGACCAAGCAGAAGACCGAACTCGAGGAAAGGCAACGCGAAAAGGCCAAAGACCGCGAGAAAACGGGGAATGAATGGCACCCGCGCTTCTTCAAGGAGGACAGCAAAGACGGACGGCCTGAGTTGAGCGAGGATGGCGTGAAGGCGTTGGAGGGTCTACAGGCTGGGATCTGGGAGCTCAAGGAAAGTGAAGTCACAGGGGCATAGCGGTGCAGGGTGGAAGAGATCGGGGCTTGGAATTTGGTTAGGTCAAAGCTCCCTGTACGATGTCAATGCATGGGCGTCTGGTGTTATTGTCCGTCTAGTAGCAGCATGATAGACGCTCGGAGCACATAGAGTGCATGAAGGCGAGGGTTCGATCAGTGTTTAGAGACTGTATCCTCAAATCCAATCGATTTCGTTTGAAATACCACTCCTCCACTAGACGACCATCACGACAAGTAGAAGCAGCTCCTGCAGAAATCAGTTTAATCATTCATACAAACGCTGTAGCATACTCCGGGTCTGGACTCAGTCCGACATTTTACTCTACAGAGACTGCTCAGCAACGGAAAGGGGTAAGGAAAAGGGGCAATTGCCGCCCGAGGGAGGACGAGGGTTAGGGTTGGTCCGAAGGGGTCCTTAGGCCAAAATCAAGTTGATGAAGCTCTCTCATTTGAACGTCACTACTCAGGGAGGTTTTTAATGGACCACTTCGAGGTCAATTGCTGAGTTCCCTTGAATGGCTCGCCTGTGTGAGTACCGACCTCACCAATTCGTTCATACGGGAGACGCTGACATGAACCCAAGTGCCGACCATTCTGGCCTTGAGGCATGATCCTCGCCTTCTGCGTGCCCCCCCTTACCTCTCCGCCCTTCTAGTCGTCATTGGCCTCATTTGGCTGCTTCTGCTGCCTCTGGACAGCTATTCAAGACACACGTACATCTCGGAAAACGCTTTGCTGCCAGGACAGGTTCATACATACTTTGGGGGCAGCGAGCAGCAAGTTTTCAATGCATACAGGCACGAGGTGGAAGAGGTTGGAAGCGAGGAACAGCAAAGGTAGGGCTATGTTGCCCCCTTGGTCAGGCGTCATGATGCTAATATGCAGAGGTAGCAAGACGGCCAAGATTATTGAGATTTTCGACTCCGCCGGACTACGCGCTGCCTCCCAAAAGTACAGCTATCGAGCCGCAAACAGGACCTTCAGCGGAGAGAATGTTTACGCCATTCTGCGCGCACCGAGGGGCGATGCTACCGAAGCCGTCGTACTCGCTGCGGCGTGGACGAACATGGACGGGCACTTGAACAGCCATGGCGTGCCGCTTGTCCTGACACTGGCCCGATATTTTGCTCGTGAGAAGATCAACTCCATTTGGGTGGATTGAGGCTAAGATATCCTAGGGTGGTCTCTCTGGTCGAAAGACATCATCATCCTGGTGACTTCTGATAGCAGAGCAGGACCTCAAGCCTGGGTCGATGCATACCATGATGAGCATGACCCGGCCTCTGTAGATCCCCTGCCAATCAAGAGTGGTGCTCTACAGGGTGTCGTGGTGGTTGACAAGGCGCTTGATCGCAACTTTGAAAAGATCCATATCGTGTATGATGGCATCAATGGACAGCTTCCCAACCTTGACCTATTCAATACCGCTTGCTCGATCGCCAGTGGACAGATGGGTATGGGCATCGCCTTCCAGCGCATGTTCGAGCACAATGATAGCTACCTCGAACGTCTACAGACCATGCTGCGGGGCATGGTGAGTCAAGGGGCCGGTCACTCTTCTGGACCCCACAGCAGCTTCATCCCTTACCACGTGGATGCCATCACTTTGCAAGCCGTTGGTGAGGGACGAGAGGATGACATGGCAATGGGCCGAGTGGTGGAGAGCATCTTCCGCAGTCTGAACAATCTGCTTGAGCATTTTCACCAAAGCTTCTTCTTCTACTTGCTCATGCAGGCAGACCGCTTTGTGAGTATCGGTACCTATCTACCGAGCGCCATGCTGGTCGCGGCCAACTTCACTATCATGGCAATCGCACTGTGGGTCCGCAGCGGGCGGCCGACCGTGCCCAAGCTAGCTTCAGCTACATCTAAGAAGGGCGAGAAGCCTGAGATGGAGCTTATACAAAAAGACGGAATGACAGCGGTAGTACCAAAGGAATCTCTGAAGCTTGCTGAGCGACCATTATTCATCCCCATTGCTCTTGTTGCTGCTGCTCACTTTTCTGGCTTGATCCCTCTCTACATCCTGAATCACATGTCCCGCGAAGTGAGTCCTGCCCTGGCTTGCAGTTTCGGGAACATGATGTTGACTCGAATTCAGTTCATGGAAATCAAAAGTCTCATCGTTTTGATCTGCCTCTTAACGACCATCAACTTTCCAGCGTTCGTGGCCGGCCGCATCAGAAACCAACTTACGGTTCAGCACCAGCTATTGACACAATGTCTCTCCCATCTGCTCCTCGGAATGTTCTTGGCCACCTTGGCAACCCTGAACTTTTCGCTCTCACTCTTTGTAGGTCTAGCCTGCATCCCGCTCCCCTTTGCAGGACCCTCTCTCTCCTTAGATGCGGACAAGGATGAATCTGGGGAGAGATACCGGCGAGCTTGTTCAAGATTGGCACTGTACCTCCTAGCGCCGCCTACCATGTTGTGGATCTTGAGCCTCATTTCGGCGACGAGTGTGGCAGATATACTTATGGAAGGGTCTGTGGGCTGGAATGTCAATGGCATGTGGACGCCGTTAATCATCTGGTGTGTCTGGTGGCCCGCTTGGTTGGTAGGTAGTGTTCTGTCAAGCGCGCCTCTTCGAGACCCAGGGAGCTAGAAGTGTCTTTGCAAGGTATGTAACGGGCTCTTTCTTTGCATCATGGACAACAAACCTTGCGACAGCCGAATGCTTCCCCCAAAACCAGAGCAAATACAGCGAGTCAAGCATATGTCGCAACAAGAACAACAAGACTTTGGATTTACATGACACTATTGCGATTCCATTCCTCTAGCAACCTGACGGCACTGGATGAGATCCAGCGGGCATTACAGAATGCCTAATAGGAATTGCGCTCCAGCCACGGGGAACCAACTTCATAGAGCGTTGCCATCGCCGGCTCGATCTTCACCACCCTCTCAAAGACACCGCCACCCATGCGTTTGCAAAATTCGAGGACCCCCAGCAGGGCCAGGTCCGCATAAGATGGCGTCTTACCCATGCAAAACGGTCCCCCATTCGCCCTGAGTACGTCACCCATCTGCTTCAACCCCGGCGTCGCTTCCTGGAACACCTGATCCCCGCCCAATTTCGCATACTCGGTCAGCGGCATGCCGAACCTCTCCGACCTCGTCCGCTCAAAGTACTCCACCGACCGCGGATTCAGCAAATTATAGCAGACCTTGGGCATCATCTCGGGCCGCAAGGGCCCAATCGCCTTCGGGGAGTACTCGAGGAGCTGTTTCAGGATGGGGGAGTCGAGGTACAGCGGCGGGTCCGGGTAGAGCTTCTCGAGCTCCTCGGCGATCTTGGCCGAGTCCATGATGTAGCGCCCGTCGGGCAGCTTGACGGCGGGGATGGTGTACTCTGCGTAAGCCGTGTCATCGAGGTTGGGGGGGATGCCGAAGGATTTGAAGGTCGGGGCGATGTCGGGGTATTCGACCCAGGTGGTTTTGTAGGGGATGTTCTTGTAGTTGAGGACCAGGCGGGTCCGCCAGGGGTTGAGCGACCATGCTTGGCAGGGTGGTTTGCTCGGGAGGCTATTTTTTCAAAAAGAAAAGACTTAGCATTGACAGGTCAAATCATAGAATTCATATTCTTTCATAGAGATTTGAGACAACTCTCACGAAAAGCTTTGTTCGACAAAGCGAGCAGGCAACGATGTTTCTCACTCCCTCATGGCACCCAAGCAATCGTCAAAAGCAGATCTTCATATTCCGAGGGAAAAGAAATCTTGAAACAAGGAATGGAGTACACAGCATTGGCAAGGGTAACCTACTCGAAAAACTCAACTTCTTGTGACATCGTGAACGAGGTAACAAGGAATACTGTCAGTAGCAGCGAAGGCTCAGGACTTGATTCTGAAGCAAAAGGGCAATCGAAATGTCTTTGCTATCTATACTCAACCGAACAATCCTCCTCGGCAAAATCCTCCTTCCCGAGTCACGATCGGCCGATTATAAATGCGGAGACTTCGTTTCACACCGCAAGACCGACGTCAGTGTGCAGCAGCGGGATTCACCACCACCACCGCTTCATTCGTTCAACGGCTTTTCGGGATAAGGTACCCGCAGGCTGCAGCTTTGCCCCTCCCCTTTTATGTCCGTGCCTGTGCCCGTGCCCGCAGCCAGAGGGCATACAAGATCCCGTTGCTCTGGAAACGGTCATGTTTACTTTTCTTTGGCCCCGCTTAGACCCTCACCGAATGTCTACTTGATCTGCATTATTCTTTTGAAAAGGACATGGCGAGGCTGAATGCGTACACGGTCGCTGATAGCGAGGATGAGCTGCCTGATTTGGGTTCCTTGTTACTGAGTGATGTGGTGACTGACCCACCGGGAAAAGGACAGCAGCCCGTGGTGAGGAAGGCGCAACCGTCGCCGCGCAAGGGTGCAGCAGCTTCGGGTCGGAGGAAGGAGTCCATTAGGCGAGACGATACCAAGGGCAAACATGAACGGCGTAAGCTTGAAGCGAAAGATGTGCTGCAAGCGGAGAAAAACACCATAAACCGCTTGCTGGCGCCTGTGGACACGCCCAAGCTTTTGTGGCCATCATCGTCCACGGACATTGTAGGGCCACCCACGCTACGTTCTAGTCCACGAAGGAATGCGAATGTGGATTATGCGCGGCTCTACCATGACGAGGTATCGGACAGGGAGAGCTGCGTCGAAGAAGATGACTCCTTCACCGACCTTTCCGCTTTCATTGTGTCTGATTCCGAGAGCTTAGGAGGAGAGGAGTCTCACGAGCGACGGCAAGAGCGAGTCAAGAAGACTGGTTGTAAATCTCGAGGGAAAAGGCAGGAACGGAATCAGAGCGGAAAGGAGGAGAGGGATCTGATAGCTGACTTTCTGGGTCTGAAGACTGACGATAACGGACCCTCGAATTCTTTCCCACCTAGGGCCCATGATGCAGAGCCGGTGCAATGGTCTGACTCTGCCGAGCCTGATGATCAGCCGGCAGTCATCAGATAGTAAGGATATCCTCATTTGCAAGCGAGGATTGGACTAAAGTCTGCAGCTCCCCTCCAAGATCGAGATCTCCACATAAGATCAAGATTGGTCAACCAAACATCACTCCGCCTCCCAGTCCATCCAAGTCGCGACTGCAGTCGCCATCCAAAAAAATCCGAATACCACCGACGCCCCATCGGCCAAGTATAGATGCCTTCTGGAGCCAGGAAGTCATCAACGGTTGGAATGATCAGTACTCTCCTCGCAAATCTCCCGCCACGACCAGTCGAAACCGTTTCATATCACTCGAAGACAATGATGGAGATGCTAATCCTTGCAGCTCCCCGCGGAAAAGCCCCACCAAAAGCCCAACGAAGCCCGACAAAGCAGCAATTGCCCGCCGCAAAGCTTTCAACTCACAGAAACACGACATCGCAGCCTCCTTTCTAGCCGAAGTGGACCAGACCATCACCAATGGCCAAGTATCCCAACTCGCCAAGTCCACCGGTGGCATCAAACTCGTCTGGTCGAAGAAACTCTCATCTACCGCCGGCCGCGCGAATTGGCGTCGCGAAACCGTTCGTCACCAATCATCGACATCATCATCCGATGGCAGCACTACCACCGCCTCGGCGCCCGCAACGAGCGTGCGCCACCACGCTTCCATCGAACTGGCCGAAAAGGTCATCGATGACGAGAACCGGCTCATCAACGTGATCGCGCACGAGTACTGCCATCTGGCCAACTTCATGGTCAGCCAGGTGAAGAACAACCCGCACGGCAAGGAGTTCAAAGCCTGGGCCACCAAGTGCACGAGGGCGTTTGGGGACAGGGGGGTCGAAGTGACGACCAAACATAGCTACGACATCAGCTACAAATACATCTGGCAGTGTTCGAATCCGATGTGCGGGATCGAGTATAAGCGGCACAGCAAGAGTGTTGACCCTGGCAAGCATACCTGTGGGGGCTGCAAGGCGAAGTTGGTGCAGGTGCTGCCGGTGCCGAGGACAGGGCAGGAAGCGGGGGGTGAGGGAACAGGGAAGAAGAGAAGCGAGTATCAGGAGTTCGTGAAGGTGGGCTATGAGAGGGTGAGAAGGAGTAATCCGGGGATGGGGTTCGGGGAGGTGATGGCGATTCTGGGGAGGGAGTTTAGGGAGATGAAGGGGAAGGGGAAGGATGGAGGGACAAGAGTGGTTGTGCAGGAAGTGCCCGAGGAGACTGGTAGGGAGGGTGCTGATAATGATGATGATGATGTGGACGGTGTGTTGACCAAGCTGAATGCGATGAATCTGGTGGACTAGCATAGTAAGTGAATTGTCAAACAGTACTCTAATAGAGGAAAGATAATTATCGATACACCATTTAAATTTCCGCTGTTCCGCCCCTGTCGCTACGATGATATACCTAGTCAAGAGAATCTATCAAACTCTTCTACGTACATTAATTTCCTGGAAAAACTAGTTCCAAAGGTACCTCCGATCAAAACACATCGAACATACATATATCGAAGCTAGACCGTCCCAGGTCTTGTGTAAATCAATCTCTCGATTGTCGTTGTATTTGTGAGTGAAGGAAGTCCAAATGATATCATTTTCTTCATCGTCCTTGGTAAGTCCACCATGATCATGTTCCTTCAATGCACGCACCTCTTCCTGAATTGATCAATCCGCTTTTCCTCTGCTCCAGTCATCTGATTCAATTTTGAGAAGTACGGTATATTACAAGATGCAAAAAACATCCTCAAAGCGAGGAACTTGCCTGCCTGAAATCGCAGCCTAGCCTCGGTACAACATACATAATGATCATGGATGCCTGGCCTGCCTAATACAACCACACATAACCACATCTGATAAAAGACGCAACATATCCCTCCCATGATTGAATCGAAGCGAAAAACAAAAGCCACCTTATCAGATCAATTACCCCCTTTTCCTCCACCAAAAAACCCTATCACGCTTGAAAAACAAACCCCCCCCCCCAAGAAAAGGGACAATGGCTCCCCCAACCATAACATTCAAACCCGTCCCCCTCTTCGGCGGCGCCCTCACCGCCACCATGCCCTCCCACTTCGCCGACGTCTCCGACATCCGCCAAATCCCCGATAATCAGGAAGTCTACCTCGACAGCTCCGGCTTCACCTCCGTGACCATCGATCTCTGCGAGCGGGTTCCCTCGCCCCCTCCTGCTTCCCGATCCTCCACTTCCGCTACTACAACCGACGGCAATGCAAGCACCGACGCCGCCGCCACTGCAGCAGACGATCCGGACCACTACGCGCTAACCTACCATTTCTTCGACATCGTCGCATCCGAGGACACCAAGCGGATCTATGCCACCCGACACCACATCCACCTCCCCGGCTTCCCCACCACCACGCCCGTGTCCTCGTTGCTGGCTTTGACGACACCGCCACCGGCGCCGGCGCCCGGGGGGGGGCCCAATGAGGCTAAATGGGTGTGTGTCCTCATGACCCTGATCCGGCTGGTAACGACCCAGACGGATATGTTGGTCGTGGTCAATGTGCCGTGTGTGCCTGCTGATGAGGAAGCGGAGGAGGAGGTGGTGGATTTTGAGAGGGGAGTGTATGGGCGGAGGGTGGAGGAGGGGAAGGAGGTTATGGAGGGGGTGGTGGGGAGTTTGCGGGTGCTGGATTGGGGGCTTTTTGGCGAGGAAGGGGGGGATGTGGAGGGGGGGAGTGGGCTAGAGAGGGATCTGAGGGGATATAAATTCTGAAGTGGGGAGGGAGTTGGAGGATGGGAAATGGATCATGGTATGGATGGAATCGTATTTGTGTTTATTCGCAAGCCGAGAATGCCCGTCAGAAATACTCATACAAGCACATCAATGCGGAAGGATCGCAAAGCACAATGCCCGAGGAGGATATTTTCCAGAGGATCGACGACATTCAATATTCGCCCGCGAACGAACCCTTGCCATCATAACGTCCAGTTCTCGGTAATCTATCTCCCACCTCCATTGCCCACCCAAAGATCCTTTCCCGAACCCTCAAGTCTTCAGCGATCGCTACACACAAGGATGTAACCGCTCAACGAAATAGGTCCTCAGATAACTGTTGAGGACTACGACGTCAAATAGATCATCATCGAGGACTAAGCGAGTGGTTCCACACAGCTGTCAAAAAGTCCTCTTGCTACCTCTGTGAAGATGATCAAGCTTCTCGCTATCGTATTAAATCGCAATGAAATGAGCCTTTTGAAAACCAAGTCTGCTGGAATGCGGATGCTCGGCCTTGTGCTACATTTAGAAATAGTCTGAGGTGTTTACGACGGCCGCGGGAGCGGTATAGAATAAACTCTATTTTTTCCAGAGGGATGGTGAGCATAGTTGTACGCTTTGAGATTTCTTGGTAAGTACATTGGCTACTGATGATAGACCATGGACTTGCTTGGAAGAGCACGAGATGGATGTGGAGATGTCGTTATCACGATCATCGCCTTCCTCAGTGGTCTATATCTTTAAGGAACAGGTTGTTTGAGGGTGTCCTATATTCTAGGTCATGTGGATGGTGAAGAGATCTTGGATATAGAGACCTAGACGTCTTTTCGGCCGTTTCGGATATGGAAGGGCAGCACCGCGAAAAGGGCGTATAGAATGATGTACGAAAAAGTATATGCTGCCGCCAAAAATGGAGCGAACAGTGAGAATAGTAATCCAGTGATCAAAAGACCGGTACCATGGTTGAAAGTGATTTACAATCTTTCTTGACATATTACTCGCAAACGATATTCGCTAATCCCTGAGCAAGGTGAATGCCATTAGTCGGTGATCATTTGCTTGCGTTGGAAAAGCTCCCAAAAAGCCTCATGGAAACACCGAACGCAATCTCAAGCGTAGTCGGGCAAGGGCCTATCTTCAAGACGATGGTATTACAACAGCCGAAACGGGACGGGAGGGTATCTCTTCGCCTCTCCTCCCACGGTCTGATCCTTTTGGTGATACATCAACGTCATCCCATCCGATCACTAGCCTGCCGGTCGAAGAATGATCTTGTAGAGCGGGTCGATGATGCCGCGACGCCGCCCTCCAGTCCACAGAATCATCTACACAAGGCTCCCTGTGTCGGCGGGCGCACATCAATCGCAGTCGTGAACGCACACTGCTCCGCGCTATCCTCACACGCCCCAACCATGCCCCACATTATAGGCAAAAGGTGCGCGTCCTTATCCTCCTCAGGTGGATGACAGGCGGCGCTGATGGCCGCACTGGACGTGCCCATCAGCGGCACCGCCGCGCCACCCCCAGGATACTTGCACAGGAGCCCAAGCGCCGGAAGCGCGAAAACCAACACGGTAGCCAGCGTGAACGCCATCACGATCCCGATCGGCGAGAATCCCACCCTCGACACCGCATTTAAGCTCGCCCCGCTGCCATCCTCCTCGTACATGACTATCCTGACCAAGAACAGGGCTTGCGATATGAACCAGTGCAGTAGCCCCGATGTTAGCATTAGCGGAATGCCGTATCTGTATGGTAGGGATAGAAACCACGACGACCGCTGAAACCCTTTGGGTGCAGACACTCGCAATGCCTTCCTCGCTATCCCATAATGGCTTTGCTCTACGGCGGCCAGCATGCAGGTGAGCAGGCCGTTGTAGAGGTAGTATAGGAAGCTGAAGAGCAGTTGCGGAGAATTGGCTAGGAGGACTGATTCCAGGAATCCGGTCATTGAAGTGCCTCCGACGATCTCGGCGCCGATGAGCTCGTGGTCACTGACGGCGCCAAGGCCTTCGTGCCAGAGGGCGGGAAGGGAGGTAGGTGCTTCGTCGCGGTGGCGTTCAGCGATGGCGAGAGAGAGGAGAACGGATACGATTATAAGGGCAGTAGTGCAGCTGCATTGGGTTAGTCGTCAAATTGGGGACTCGAAGAGTGATTGGACACGCCAAACGTACAGAGATAGAACGATGATCCACCGCCGCAGGCTTGCGGCTCGGTACCATTGCAACGACTGCGGTCTCCGTTTCCTAGATTCAGAATTCCAGGGTCGGCCTCTGGGGAAATCATACCGTGACGCCGTGGACATGCCGTCTGTTTTGGAATCTCGTTCCTGCAGGAAGGAGGCTATGGCATCTCCAACGACGGACATTGGCTCAGCTGTCCAGTTGTAGCGGACAGTCCAGCAGATGGATAAGCATTTGACGAGGTTGAGGACGCAGACGAAGGCCATTATTGGCACGCTGAAGTGAAGCCCACAGCCTCGATCGGAGGGCTGGGTGCCAGCGCTGAGGCAGTAGAGGGCGGTCACTGATTCTCGCTGTTCGTTGGCTTCGTAAGCTCCCTCACCCTCGTAAACGACTGTCCAATGATCCGCATAACCTTTCATGAAGTCTGATGTGCATCCAGCATGAGCGACTCTGGTGCCAATCTCTGGGGAGGCACAGATCCAAAGGCCTTGCCCCGGCCAATCCACCTGCGTATAGCTGCCGAGGAAGGTTTGACCGTCATTGGTAGAGGATGTCTTATTGGTGACGACTACAACGTCTTTGCCATAGTGTAGGGAGTCTATATAGCGGTCGATGCATTCGGTGTTATTGAGACGCTCGTATGTCGGCATACCCAGCCTTATGTAGTCTAGGTCAGCAGCGCTCCACGACTGATTGTACTGAAGATAGTCTTGGGTCGTAAAAGCAACTGTGTATTTGTACGCGGGGATCGAGGCAAAAATGGCCGAATTCCAGCTGTTTAGGATAGTCAGTCAGTAATTTGAGCCTGCCAAGCGAATGTAGCGCTTACAAAAGATGCAGAAACGCGGAACTCAGGCCCAGGGAGCACCAATTGAAGACGCTTGTCTTTGAGATCCACCGAAGATTTTTAACGCTCGGGGTGCCAATATCCAGCCAGTTCGATTGCTCATGTGCTCTCTTGACTTCCTCTCGAGTAGGGGCGACAAGGAGCTGCATGCAATAGTTGCTGCTGCCCAAAAGTAGTGTTGACATTATATTGATGGCAAGATGCGACCACTGATTCATCCTTTTGACGGTCATACAGTCACCCATGTGTAAAGTCCCAGTGCCACTTGTCGTCTTGTATTTTGCATATGCCCAGCCGGTCCAACCAACGTTAAGGCCGAATACCATAGCTGCTAGACTCAGCTGAATGATCAGCATACTCCTCCTACTCAACCACCAGTGTCGAGAAGGTATGGGAATCCAAGGGCTCAAGTGATCTAGGTCGCCAAATCGGCGCTTCGGGAGAGCTTCCCTGGTCAAAAATGGATCAGCAGACTCCTCGTACAAGCTGTGGAGAATCTCACTGCTTTTCTGGAAGGCTCTCATCATGCTTGAAAGTCAAGCTCGATGATATTTGCTTAATATCCGATGGAATCGGTCGCAGAGGCTCGAATCCCAAGAGTGAGACATTCTGCTCACCCATGTCGGGGGAGGAAAAATCTCTGTCTGCCATGTGCTTCGAGCGTCTATGCCTAAGCGGGGGCGTGTATAACAAATTTCGCTCTTTATCCCCTTCATATTCATCATCTTGAAGACAGCTTTGCGAGTAATTGACGGTGAGTTCAGCCTCGTGGTGTTGTGGCGTGAAGGATGCAACTCTCACTGGCTGGTGACTTGAGTAACATTTATGAAACGACTGCTGCGGATCGTGGGATGCTTATGCATTTGCCATCTGTTGTGTGGGCGAAAGACTTGACGTGCTGCAGGAGACCCACACAGTCCTCACACAATGGTAGGTTGATGGGCGTTCCGACACATCCTTTCCCGCATGTACTTTTGCGTAGCCCCCACAAGGCACATCTGGTCATTCTTTCTTTTTGATTCTCAACCGCTCACTTACTGTATTGCTTGATACTGTGTTATTTCTTTTGCAATGCAACCGGCCGCCAAGACAGCAGTATACAAGACCCTGCGCGTTCCGGAATGATTTCTGAGTTTGTACCGCCTGTCGCTGTCATTTGTAATTCATCAATGGAGTCATCACTGGGGTTTTTGCAAAGTCGATGGCTCCCATTGACTCCCAAAGTTATGTCCTCATCTCCGTCTGACTAGTCTTGTTGGTGTCGCACATATTCATGGAAACAATGCATGTCAAACGCCTTGCGGATACGGCTTGCCCTGTGGTCACTGCTGGGGATCTGTCTTGAATCGTACGGCCGAGACCTTGATCTTCGACATGGATGTCTTTGGGATATCTCTGAGAAGTGTGCCAATCTTCATGTTCCCTCAGACATGAAGAATTTACCCCGGCCTTCAAAGCCATCCTGCGCTAGCTGCGTGTGGACAGTGAGTCGGAATCATTTGAATGCACTTCAAGTGTGGCTGTGTCGGGATGTCGAGCGGGGCTTTGAGCTGCACAAGTCACTTCAAGGGGCGCCGGGAATACCTCATCCTGCTTTCCATGTGCAGACCTGAGCGCATAGCTAGGCTGGGTACTTGATATTGTGTGCACAGGCATGGATAAATAGGAAATGGAACACGTGGGAAGATAATTCCCATGTGTCGTAATCTTTAGACTAGTGTAAGACGCCTGAACCGAATGCTTTATGCAGCACTTCTCCGATCAAAGAAAGGTGCATTGGTGGGTATTGATTTGGAGATGTTGGCATGCTGTTTGCCTTGGACATGACCCTAAACAAACCTGTGAGAAGACGTCCTCCTTGGATGCATGATTGCTTGGGCTCGTTGTACAGCAATTGCGATCCGACCTGCAGCTGTACACGAGAAAGCTGCTGGATTTACAAGTATCTAGATTCCATCGGCTGGCTTCAATGGATCGGTGCGGGCCGATGCAGACGTTCTCCAACCGAGCAATATGGAGGGGAGGTTGTGGGAAAGTGGTCGAGGGTTCGCAAGCTGACCAGTGTGCTGCGTGGAGAGCAAAAAGGTCCATGGCTCGTTGGCGGCATGCTATACCCACCAATATAAATCACCAGCAATTCCAGCATTCTATGATCTTGCTATTTACATAGCGAATGCCAATCAGGCAGTGTACATTGATATCAGACCAAAGATTGCCCCTAGAAGCTCATCGTGAGCTAAATTCGGGAGGGACGACCCGATTGGGCTTATAAGCTGAACACGTGACCAACGCGTCACTGGCGACGCGACCAAGATCTTCCACTACTGTAGAGCGTCTCATGTGCAATCCAATCACAAAGACTGCAAATTCCTAGCCTTTCGTAATACAATGATACAACATGTCTATGAGCGAGCCGGAAGAGCGTCTTGCGCGACTGCGGCAGCAATTGAAGGAATGGGAGACGTCGTATGCAGCTGCACATGAGGGGCGCAAGCCTGGCCGCGATGATGTCAAGAAGAATCCCGAGATTGGTGAGTCGCTGATCCACCCATGCTGCTGATGCATGCAAAGCTGAACTCTTCTAGCTCAGAGATATAAAGACTACAATAAATTCCGCGAATCAATTTCGAAAAGCCAAGGTCCAGATTTCAACACACCTTCCAAGAGAAAGCACCCTCGCCCGAAGAGGGATGATCCTCTAGACCACGAGCCGAGTCCGGTCAAGCGCCGGAAGGTGTTGGAAGCTTCGCATCCAGCCGTGATCGATCCATACGATGCCCCAGTATCCGTCTCCTTGACCCCAAGCAAGCAACGGGCTTGTATCGGCCCCACACCGCAGAAAGACGGCCAAGTGCTGGGTATGTTCGACGGGCTTGCAAGTAGAGTGCACACGAGCACACCGTTAAAGAGAAAGGCATTGCTGGAGCGCTCGGGCAATGAGCTTGCAACTCCCACGAAGCATTCAATTCAGTCGCATGGCTCGGCGACCAAGGGAGGAGGAGCTCCATCACTGAGTGCAACCAAGCAAGACACCCCAAATGCAAGGTTGACGCCATCTGTGCAAAGGATATTGACGAGTTGCACGCCCGCTTCAAGGAATAGCGTTCGGAAGTTGCGATATGACGATACGCCTGCCTTCTTAAGAAGAGACAGCCAGCGTGCGATGCCAAAATCAGAGTCGAAGAATGATCCGGGTGGAGGAGATTTGGATGTCTCATGGAGTCCTGTCCCCACCCGAAAGCAATACAAGCCCTTGGGAAGAAGTCTGAGCTCGATGATCAACGACATAAGGAACATGGAGGATGAGCGGCTCGATGAGGAGATGGATATCATGAGGGAAATGGAGGATGGCGGTCCACCAGCACCCAGCCTTCCGAAGCCGCCCCGAGTCCTGGTTGAAGATAGTCAGCTCGGGGAGATGCCCCTTGGCCCGGATCGGGGGGTCGAAAGTGATGATGAATTGGCAAGCGAACAAAGGGCAGGACTTGGCAAAGATGGTAAGCCGATGAGAATTTGGAAAAAGAAAGGACAAAAGCGTACGACACGGAAGTCCAATATGAAGCCAAATATGGCTAAGTGGAAGCCCGAGCCAAAGTGGAGAGGCGAGCAAGAAGAGGAGGAAGCGGGTGACAATGAGAACGTCCAGTCAGGGGCAACGAAAGTTGGAGACCGGGGGAGTTCGGACATGGAGGATGACGCAGGATTCTCGGACAATGATCAGGATAGTGATGAAGAAGACAGTAAAAAGCCCAGGGCTCAAAAAGGCGAAAAGAAAGCCGGTACGGAGGCCAAGCAGAACAACACGAACATTTTGACGAAGGCCAAGAGGAAAGTCAGCGCGACTGCACATGCTAATTTCAGAGCCTTGAAGCTGAGAAGCAAGAACCCGAAAGGGAAGAAGGGTGGTCGGTTTGGGAGGAGATGATAGGCTCGGCCGACTTGGCTTTGATGTTTGTGACTCCTCGTTTACGAGAGATGTATTGCAGCGCGCACATACCGGTGCGGAGCTATGCAGATGTGCCTTCACAATGGAGAGAAGTTCATATCGGAGATCGATCAAGAGAGGTTTTACTAAACAAATGAGAGACATTGAGCAGGTGCCGACCAGATGATTGACGTCACAGCCACCACAGCCTCATCTACGGCTGGCAAAGCGCAAGACTTCTCCCAACATCACCCTTGCATTCTTCTTGAGGATTGATTGTACTGTTTTCAGATGGCTGTGACGCAGCATACTCTCACATATGACCCTTTCTTAATGCTGTCAACATGGAAAATATTCCACCGTCTTACGAAGCGGCCGTAGCGCGTGAGCCATGGCAGCTCATTGCCAACTATGTCCCATCATCCTCTCTTTGCGCTCTTTCACGGGTCAATAAGTATCTGCATCGCGCATTGAGCCCTTTTCTTTGGGGGAATCCTGCGGCACACTTTGCCGGTGAGTACGAAGATGTAGGCTCTGAGCACAGGGACAAAGTCTTTGGTAGGTTCCATGAAATATGATTCCAATTGGATGCCTTCAATAATTATATCCAGTCGCTCTGACTATATTCAAAAGAACTTTGAAAAGTGTCCGACCGAGAGTACGGGAGCTTACTCACACTTTGCATTTGCCACCAGCTCAAGCAGAGGTACATTTTCTTGGAAGATTCCGACGTATTGTTCCTATCAGATGTGAGCTGACTATCCACAGCTATACGATGGCCCTCACCCTGAGTGGCTCCGTGACGTCCTCGAACAGTTGCCCAACCTTCAGTCCCTCATCGTCTCACGCCTGCCGTTCTTTGATCATGCAGCTCTTATTGCATTGCGCAAGAAGGGATCCGTTCCCTCCACGGTAGCAGGTGCCTCAGAATTGCCATTACGACTTCTCATTGCTTCAAACTGCGAGAACACGACATCTGTTGGCCTTGCTGAGGCTCTCAACTACTTCCCCTGTTTAGTCTACTTGGATCTATCTCGTACTTTGGCTGCTCGAGACCGTTCTGTACTTGCCCAGCTCCACAGCCTCCCATTGTTACAAGTCTTGAAGTTGCGAAATGTCAATCTACGAGACGAAGATCTGGCTTTGGTTGCAGAGTCTGTCGGTCTCCGCGTGCGCAGTCTCGATGTTCGTGGGAATCATCTTACGGACAGCAGCGTGCGAGCTCTGCTGAGCTATTGCTTTGTAGTCGACAGACGCCATACGACCCAAGGACATTATGGAAGGGCTTCATCGCCTTTAGGTCTTGCAATCGAGGATTGGCCTTCGGGCTTACCTCGACCAGACGCTATGACACTGGATGAGTTCAAAGACGCTTCTTACGACGAACGCCTAGTTCGTAGACTCACCAACCAAATCGTCAACCGTCTACCCTTTGAGGATCTTCCCCATTCTGGCATCACGCATCTTCGCATCTCGGACAACAAGCTTACCATTGAAGGCATCATAGCTCTCATGCGAACAAAGCGTCTGTATGTTTTCGACTGTGGTTCCATTAAAGGATTCGACCAAGAATACAGAAAAATGCCTGATTCGACGTCATCGCCCGGGCCACCCACCAGCTATCCTCTTAGACTACCTGGATTTGAGAAGCTGACACCCGCTCTTGAGAGCTCAGGCGGGTCCCTTACTGCCCTACGCCTCGATCACACGATCATTACAGAAGCCTCTGCTACTCAGAAAGCACCATCTATAGCATTGTGTGAATTGGAGCCAACAGCCGCAGTGCCCGAACTCGACGCAGCAATACCACCCATTGCCGAGTTGGAGAATACTCAGCCTCCTTTGTACGAGCTGGACAGTCGTGAGCAGGTGCCAAGTTACGAATTGCAGGGAGATGTCCCGACAATACATCAGCCTCCTGATGAACGCAAGAGCCGCTTTGATGAGCCGCAGGAATCAGAAATCAGGAGAGGCAGCGTCTTCGCTCCCGAAGTCGTAGAAGAATTTCGTCTGGAAGATGCGGACGATCAAGCTACTCTGACTGCATCTGGACTCTCGGAGTCTGCGCAGCGTACTAATGGTCTAACGAATACGTCCGAATATTTGGGCTTTGGTGATCGTGCCTTGGAATTCCGTCTTTCCCTGATCAAGGAGCAGAGACGAGAGCTTCGAACCCGCCACTCCAAAGATCGAAGAGGTTTATTGCCGGGGAACGTGGCTAATATACGCAAGTTGACATTGACCGAGGTCCCTTCGTACGCTGGCACACGCAAGGTTGTTGATGCTCTAACACAATTTCTCATGGACTGTGCCACGGAAGCCAAGCTGGTCGACCAGCAGGTCCAGATGGAAGTGCCCGCCACCTCTGATTTCAGCCAGATCCGCCGTGCCGGCACACCACGCAAGCAGGCTAGCCGTGAGATCTTCGCTCTCAAGAAGCTGGTGTTGGAGATGGCATCCGACGAGCCCGTCACAGCTCAATCGTATCTGTCCCCCCATCTAGTGAAGCCCTCGAAATACGTCAACAGAACCAAGTCATCAACCGAAGACGCTGACAGCGAGACCTTTTGGTCCGCATCAGAAAATGACTTCACCTTCTTCGACGATGAGGAGGAATGCGGGCTCCCCCTCGCAGAGACGTCCTCCCACATCTCCTCCCTTACTTTGACCGAGAAGATGAGCCTGCCCGACGAGCGAGCACCTCGGCAGCCTGGGTATCTACCCACTCGACAATCACCCAAGCGCAGAGAGGAGCTCGTCGATGTGGTAGCCGAGCTGGCCAAGTTTCGGCGGGAGAGGAAGGCCGCGTTTGAGGAGGCCGCAAAGAGAGGTGTCAAGCATGTGGATGGCTACTGGCCGGGTGAAGTGCAGATCATCCGCGTTGGAAACCGGAATCTTGACGTCGACGCCGATGATACCCGGGATTATTATGGGAATACTTTCAGCGGTGGAGTTTATCGCTGACGTTCGCAACGTCCTCCAACGTCTTCTCCTACCCCAGTTCTTAGCTCCCGTTTCGCAGGAGAGCCATCTCGCCTCTCAGATCTCAAACATCATACGTCACACCTACACCAAGCAGGTCGGGATCAAGTAGCGGTTCCCGGCATGTGCTTATTCTCGATCCCTGCTAGCTTTGTTACGCTGGAAGTGCTGATCGGGTATGGTGCTCACTGGCGTGCGGGTCTTTTTTCATGGCTGCTTCATGAGGATGGGATGGGATGGAATGGGTGTGCCTCGCCTCTTACATGATCCTTCTATGGCCCACGAGTCGAGTTTGGTAACACGTTTGGAGGAATGCTTGCCCATGTAGACGTTTCTGCGAGAGGATGATGTTGTTCCATGCCGGTGACTTTTCACGAATGAACATGATGCCGGATACGCATGACCAGATGGTTTTGTATCGATGAGAAGGTCTGTCAAGAGAAGGTAATGCGAGATGCGATGTAAAAAGGCAAAGACACGAAAGGGGGTTTGGGAGCTAGCAAGTCCATCACAATAAACGGAAAATCATACCCAATAAATCATTCTTTGTTGACGCTCGTCTCTTCAAACGAGCTTATGTTCTTGTCAGGGAATATGGTTACATGATCGTCTATCTCATCTCCTCGGCATCCCCCTCCCCCTACCACGTAAAGCTCGCTGTGCAGCACCGGGGGGTAACCCGCGCTGCGGTGCCTGCGGTTGCTCTGACGGTTCGTTCTCTGTGTGTCGATGGATCATTGTCAGCCATTTACCTCCCTTTCGCCCCAAACGGGATTGTTTCGAATTCAAAGGGGAAGAAATGGCACTCACTTATCGTCTCATCCACACTGACAACCAAACACCCGGCCTCCACCGCCGCCTGGATCGCATTCACCTTCACCAGACTCGGCTCCCACACAAACGCCGCCATGTTATCCCGCACCCCTTCATTGTCGAAGTCTACCCCGGCCCACAAGTTGCCCTTGCGGTGCTCAACCCGCAGCTGGGTGAGGATGTTGGTGGCGTCGAAACCGGCGTTGTCGCAGAGTTGCCGCGGGATGATCTCGAGGGCTTTGGCGAAGGATTTGATGATGGATTGTTGCTTGCGTGGGATGGAGGGGTCGAGGTCGGCGTAGCGGTGGAGGTGGGCGGAGATTTCCATCTGTGTGAGGGGGATATTAGGGAGGGGGGTGCTGTACGTTTGTTCTTCTCGTTTTTGGGAAGGAGAAGGGGGGTTTCTAGTCAAAGGATAGGTGGAAAAAGGGGGTAAGAGGAAAGATGTAGTATCATACCTCACAAGCACCACCCCCAGCCACAATATTCCGATTCCGGATCGCTCGCTTCACGATCATGATGGCGTCGTGCAGACTCCGCTCCACCTCGGCGATGAATTGCTCGGCTCCCCCCCTCAAGACGAGGGTGCACGTCTTGGCTTGCGGGCAGCCTTGGAAGAAATTGAAGCGCTCGCCGCCGATCTGGCGCTCCTCGAATCGTTGGCAGGTGCCGAGGTGGTTGTCCTGGATGTTGGAGCAGGTGCTGGAGATGGAGCCGCCGCAGGCTTGGACGACGCGCTCGAGGTCGTCGGAGGAGACGCGGCCGGCGCAGAAGATGTCGCGGTCGGCGAAGTATCTGAGAGGGGGAGGAGCTTAGTAGAGGGGAGAGAAGTGCTTACGTCTTGAGTGAAAGGAATGAGAGGAGGAGAAACGTACTGCGTAGCTAGATCTCCTATCGGCAATTTGCTCAATACGACTTTGGCCCCCGTAGCGTGCAATGCCTCCATCTTGTTGTAGATGATCTGCCATTCGGCGTCCACGATGGCCTGGTATTCCGACACTTGGTCCACCCGCACCTCCGCATTGTCCTTCTCGCTCTTGAGTTCCAGCTCTACGTTGAGACACACAATCTTCGGGTCTTTGAAGATCTTCGGTTGTTGTTCGAAGCCGGCGTAGGAGAACGTCTTCTTGAATGCTACCCCATTGACGAAGAGGGAATCCTGCAGCGCACCGCCGGTGATCTTCTTGATGCCAATCAACTTCTCGCTGAGATCGTCCTGGTCGAGCGATAAGACGGCATCGACAACCACTATATTCATCACCATGTCAGCCTCCTCACTTCGGCGCCCCTTCCCAACACACAATCTGCGATGCGTCCCCCCTTTGAGGCGGAAGAAGTCAAGACACATACTTTTAGTAAAAAAATCCGCGTTCCGATGTATCAGCTTCGAGCTCATGGCGGTGGCCGCCAAACGCCTCAACGTCTCCCTCTGCTTCCCTCCGTCGGTCGTGACGGCGATCTCCTCGATCTTGTTCACTGCCATGGCGCCTGCTCTCCTCAGACCCTTGATGATGGTCTGTGCACTAACGCCTTGCTCCACATGATCCTTGAGCTCCTTCAACACTTCACCGGCCAGGACCACCACCGATGTGGTACCGTCCCCCACCTCCGCATCCTGAGAACGGGCGATGTCGGTAAGGATTTTGGCGGCAGGGTGGACAATGTCGAGGAGCTGTGTGACAGAAAAGAAGAGAGGCGAAGTCAGTCCTTTTTCTTCAATGTGGGTAAAAGCAGGGTTTTCCAGCGAAAATGGAACTGACTTTCATCACGGTGGCGCCATCATTCGTGATTGTTTGCTTGCCATTCTCGTCCACGAGCAGCAGGTCCCCGCCATACGGTCCCAATGTGCTCCGTATTGTGTCTTGCACGGCCAGGCAGGCTTGTATGTTCGATATTATCTGCCCTTTGCCTTGGGATGCATCGGTCCCCTCTTTTAGTACTATTATGGTCGGGGTCTGTCCGCCGAAGGACATGGCGGAGCTTGTGATTCGAGGCTACGACAGCGGGTCTATGGGCTGCGCGCAAAGGGTGTGAAAGGTATCGTTCCGAGTTTTTAGCGCTGGAGAATCATGAGTCGATTCATGAAGTTGCCTCAGTACGATTTCCTGGAGTATCACGAGCAAATGTGACCGATGGGGCATCAATATCAAAATGTGTTTCCTAGAGAAATTTTGGTGGAAGCTTCAGAGCAGCCGCGGGACGCGCTCTCGCGGAAAGGCTTGGCGAAACGTTCAGCCCTAGGAATTTTACATGAACCAGTGGTGTGAATTACAAGTATTTACTTTTGTAATTACTTTGTACTAAGGTCCCCAGGGTTTTTACAGGTAATGTAGCATGTAGATACACTAAATTAGGTGAGACTACCATACAAATGAAAGTACCTCGCTGCTACCATATTTGCAGCATTTATAAAGACACAACCCCCGGACATTACTCCCATTACTCCTTCATCCTTCTCTACTGCTCTGTTGGAAATTCTGGTACCGTGACGGTGCTGAGAGGGTCTATTAAGGCCGTGTAATAGGCTGTCTCAGCTTCCATCATGCCGTTGCACATCACCCATATCTAATCCATATTTCCATCCACACTGACGACGGTGTCCGGACTTGATCCAGCGTCAAAGAGGGCCCTGAGAGGGATGAGGCCTGGTGGAATCACGGTATTTGTCTCATCAACCAAGCCGTCGTTCTTATCCAGGATATTTTGCAAGTAAAGTAAGGACTTTGGTAAGTACTTTTGGTGAGACGGAACGTAGCTGTAAGTATGAAGAAGTGATTTCGAGAAGCTCAGAGAATAAACTGCGTTATAGTGGTTCAAAGGTGAGATACAGAGGCTTTTTTGTATGAGGATCCCTAGCCATAATTTCGGTATTGGGAGATTGCTCCTCTCGATGAGGCTTCCCCTTAATCTCGCAAGACCCATACATCATCAAAAGGGTCAGCAGCGATGCCATAGAGGTGATAACACCAACTGAATCGATTCGAGAGCTCATAATGGCGTGTGGATAGCTTGGAGTGTATAAACGAGGTGGAGCTTTGAGCTTCAAAAATCGAAGTCTTCATGGCCCGGAAGTAATTCCGCTCAGTACTGAGAGTTACGCCAAGAAATATAATTACTGTGCAGGGGTTTTTACAGCGTTTATACCTACAGTACAAATACAAATTACAAATTACAGGTAATTTGGATTTACACCACTGACATGAACCACAGCAGAGACTTCAATGTTGCGTAATACCTCTGGAATGTCAAGTAAGTTTGTGAATTACCAAAGAAAGGTAGAGTAGTGATAATAAGGGTAAAGTATATGTCGCTATCCTTATAAAAGCTGGGGCGGCCGTACTTCGCACGTTGACATCGTTTCTAGCCAGGGCGAGCCCTGCAAGGTAAGCAGACTTGGACATTAGCTTCGACATTTACTCAATGACAAAATGAGCTCACCAGCTCTGCAAGCTGTTTGAGAAACTGTGCTTTTGTGAGACGATCTTGTTAATGCTCGTATCGAATTGTTTCATGTTCTAAAAGAATAGATAAAAGTAGGAAACGCCGCTTCCACAATTCGTCACACACAACAAGCGGCCAGTGGATCAATGATCTTCTCCTGAAACTCCCGCAAATGATCATACATATCTTGTGAGTTGCGAGCCAAACCTGCTTCCCATATCTTATCAAAGGTCCCATCTAGACAGGCAATCACAGCATTTGTGTACCGATGACCCATTTGGCCCCTCAATTTTATAATGGCCTCACTTGTCAATAGTTCGTGAGTACCCTTATCTTTCGAGGCAGTAGTCCTCCACCCAGAGGACGTGTATAAGTGCCATCTCCACCGCTTTTCAACAGTCTTCCAAATGCCAATCTCCCATAAGACGACTCCGAGACTGTAAATATCATATGAGGGCTTGAATGTGTCCGTACCGGTCCCCAAATCGCCCCCACTCGTTCTATTTGCCCCTCTGAATTCTGGGTGACGATAGTAGCCGGACTCGATATCCCCTACCAAATATTCTAGAGTATCGGACTCCACACCACCTCCAGGATACTCTATAATCATCCCATATCTTTCTTTCTTGTTTTTGTTGAATAATTGCAGACCAAAACCCAAGAGATACGGATGAGACAGATTCGTTGCCACTCCTTCGGTCTGCGAAAAGACAACGTTAAGTGTAGAGACGTTTCCATGAAACCAACCCAGAGAGTGCATTTCAAAAATTGTCCAGACGAGAGCGTTTGCAAGCTTGAACCGGTTCTCTAAATCCGGTTGATGACGTTTGACATGAAGTTCACGGAGGCTTTCCATCTGGGCAGCGCCGTTGGGGAGTCCAAATACATATCCAATCCTGCCTTTGTTGTCTTTGGTAATTCCTACAAGTCGTAGAATTGAAAGCTTGCCAAGGTCTTGGCATAAGAACATCGCCAGAAGGTTTTGTATTCGTAGGTCGTATATCGACCCTGAATTTGAGCCGGACCAATGATACCAGTCCACGACAATTTTGCGACCTTTGTATGTTGCTAGTGACCTTAGCTGACTGCCATCCACAACCCGCTCGTTGTATGTCAAGTATTTCTCATGAAATCGAGGGACACTGTACTCGTCAAGACCGAAATTCCTGTCGTAATCCCACGTGTCCAATTCTCGCTCGATCAGAAACCTTTTCCTTGCCCATTCTCGGATTTCCACATGACCAAGCAAATCCGCAGCCTCTTGGATCAATGTTAAGTCGATATTTTGCTCACGTACCAACGAAGTCCGTAAGCTATAACGCAAGGACAATCTCTCGAGTAGCGTGCTATGACCCTCGAGGCAATCGTTGAAATAGCACAATTGCTTGACGACTAGTCGCAATGGCTTTCGAGGAGGCGGTTCTGGGGAGACAGGGACTTTGGCATTTGGTTGACTTCCCTTCAAATCATCTAGAGCCTCGCTCGCTTCTACTCCTATAAACAGCATTAGCGGTGCTATGCACGTATTTGACCTCCATAAGCCTACCGCTCGGGGGATTTGGCATCCTACGAGTCCCTTGAAACAAGTCTAGCATGTTACGGAGGATTGCGAGGTCCAAAGTCGCTTCTGAAGGATGCACATGTTTCAAATGGTTCGAGTGCCAAAACTCGGCCCAAAGCTGCAGCCTCTTGCCCTCAATCAAGAAGCACACGTTGACATAGCGCAAAGATTCTGGCAATCGAGAAGTGTCTGAGTGCCATTCGAAGCCCGTCTTGGCTGCCGTGTACAGCTTCACAACTGTTTCTTCAAACGAAGGAACCTGGATGAGGCTGTTTGTATCGTTAGCTCCCCACTTAGCTACTATGTACAGCTGCAAAACTGTTTCTGCCAACGAAGGAACCGAAATGAGGCTTTTTGTATCGTTAGCTTCCCAAGTATTGATATCATCGTGTACGCTTGACAGTATGCTGCTACCAGAAGGCTCTGTGATTTGCGTAACAAGGTTGGGCGAGGTCACAAAACTGACGAATCTGTAAGCAGATCTTTCGGGGAGAAGATCCCAGATGGCGACCGGAAGTGAAAAGACTCCAAGCGTTGAATGGGATCGGAAGATGCCTTCGGGTCTAATCAGTGACAGTCCCTCAATGCCTGTGGGAAGTTGGCTTAGAAGCCAGTCACGCCAAGCTGTAGGGTCAAGATCGCCTTGCACAGAGACTGCAATGAGAACCCGAGGGGAAATCCTATCTGACTGCTATGAAAAGGATCCGGTGTTAGCATTAAACCGTCTCCGAGAACTGCGGAATATGTCTTGGAATGTTCTTGTTATAAGAGGAGGATGGTTGATTCAGCAATTTCATACCTCAGACCCTTCCGACAACGTCAAATCGATGTCATCAAGTGCATTGATAGCTGACTTGCGCTTGAGAGCAGAGATGCGGATGCTTGGCTTGTCTTTGTTACTCATGATACCATGATGCGGTGTCCGGAGAAGCCTTTTCGGCCCCTTCACCGCCCTGTAGTTCACTAATCTGGAATGCAGTTGAGCAACGGTAAAGCATTGGTCTTTCATGTCCCGGAGAATTTCTGTCAGCCGGTTGGTGAATGACCAATCAGAAATGCCCACGGTCTCCGTTTCATGACCACAGGCTGCCAACACTTCTACCGTCCCATCAACCGATCGTTGGTCTGCAGAAGCGGCGAAACAGCAATCGAGAAGGATCAGGACATCGGGGACAGCATATTCCAACAGATGCTGCATCGAATACCAATCGACGGATGCGCCGTTCTCCCCATGAGACCAAATACTCTGATTCATTTCATTAGGCTTACCATGACCGCCATAGTAAACCACAAGGAGCTCGTCTCTGCTGGCATGGATCTCCTGAAAGTGGAAGATTTCGCTTTGTAAGCTTCGCTGGGAATTATGGCTTGGAATGAGATATAGCTCGGTGTCGAAGCCATATGCTTCTGTGAGGACGCGTTCTAGATGGTCAATTTCGCCTATTTAGAATCAGTATAAATATCCCGAGCGCAATTGATAAGTGTAAGTTAAACTCGGAAGTTTTTTGAACACTGGTTCACTCTCTTTTGAATACGACAGAAAGTGCCACAAAAACTCTCGAGAAGTTTCAACAGAAAGAGTACCTTGTTAATCGAGTTCTATAAGGTTCTAGGATGAACCTCAAGTCATATATTTGAAGTAGAGAAAGAATTTCGCGTTTCCTGAAACGTGCTGAGAAAGATCGCTCTTGCAATCTGCATACCTTGCACACCATTATTATGGCCCGGATCGATGAAGACATCATCCTCCCATCGAAGGAAAAGGACCGAGACCTTCGTATAGATGATTCCATTGCGAGAGAGTGCCCCTGACAAAGCGTGGTTTATGTCGTCAATGAAGACGTCCAGAGAATCAATATGGCCGTTATTTAGTGTTTGGGGGTGTGTATAGTGCTGGGGGCGTAGCTGTTGAGAATTGCATCGTTTCAGCATGTCACTTCACCACAGAACCTGTAGTCAAACCTGTTTGACCGACTCCGTAGCAACGACACCGCCTGATGGTGCGTCATCCGCATCGAGATCCAGATTCTCTACGGAAAGACCATTGCTTTCACCGTCAAGCTGGACCTGGCCAGGCATTGTCTCCAAAGTGCTAGTCACGAATTAAACCGTGATTGGAAGTGCGACATATGATGAAAAGGGAGGCAGGGCCTCTCGCTGACATGAGAAGATCTTGAGACGTGAGCTTTTTGAGGTGTCGCAGGATTGTGGCCCTCGGGGATGTTTTGTAGTTGTGCACACATCAGGCTGAGCCGCCAAGTATCTGCAGCCTTATCACACTGCTACCCAATCCATTACGATGGTGGCATGACTCGCGCCCAACTTTGGTCGCACAATACCAGCCAATTGCAGATGGAAGTTCGACAAGCACAGCATCAGGCTGCGAAAGTGATGGCTTCTGCATTAGGGCCCTTGACAATGGCGAGTCCAAGCCCCGAAGACTGGCCTCAGGATTGAAAAGGTACGACCAAATGAGGTCCTTCAAAACATCATCGTGTAACTCAGACTTCGCCCACAACATCATGAATGGGACTTTTCCTGCACATTGGTTGAGAGATTCTCGTTGAAAAGCGCTGCGTAATACACCGGCTGCCGGCTGTGACGTCATTGCTACGACTCGAGGCAACAGGCATATGCATTCCGAAAGCTGAAGTTCAATGTCTTGATGATTTGATTTCTCCTAGCCCATCTATGCTCCTTCCCGCTTTCTCCATCCTCTCTCAAAATAGACCATGCACGCAACCAAAGTGCAGACTATGAACCTCCCGCGCGCGCTCTAGCGCAAATGCCTTTCCTGTCCGTTGCGCCTTTGGGGTATCCTCCCATGTAATATACAGAAATGACCAACAAACAATCCCGCTCGTATGGACATGAAAAAGTCGAAAAAATCAAAGAAATGGATTGGGGATATCCACCTTTCCCCTGCTTCGTAGGTCGGACCCTCTGAATGAGAGGGAGCAAATTTTGGTAAATCAAAATGCTTGCTGCATGCGTGCGTTTTTCCAAGGCCGGGAAAGATTCAAATGGTGGATGTATTGAGCATGTTCAAGGATGATGTAAATGTAGCTTGCTTGTCCTGTCGTCGGATTTCGTTGGGGGGACAGAGGGAGAGAGCCAGGTGCCAGGCGAATGAAGGAAGAGCCCTTCAGAGACTTTGGGTGAGGTCGGAATTGGGCGGGACCAGTCAGGCAACCTATTCGGTGCGCTGAAAACGGCATCACTCCCACCCTCGTACCGCGGCCGAGTCAGCAGGGTTGGTGACGGGTAGTACCAGCCGGGCGACCTTGCGGTGCATCCATGCCGGGCGTCCACTCCTGACTTGGGGCGCTCTCCTCTTCGGTGGCCCTGGGGTCGTGACCCCGCTGCGTCTGAGCAACCAGCTCAGTCCTGTATCTGAAGTCGTGGATTCGGGCGATCGATCAAGTAGCTTGCAGACTCTCTGGTGAGGGCAGACTGCCGGAATCGCCGTTGACTTCTTTGCCTTTGCCCTTCGACACCGGCGTGGTTGTATCAGTGATGTTGGTATCAATGCCATTCGTAGCGTTGTTAGATGTAGGTGGTACACCATTCGTCATGATCTTTGCGGGTACACTTGGCATTGATGGGTCGGCTGGTAGTGGTAGTGCTGCGGATTCTGAAGGTGCGGATGGTATTGACGGTGCAGATGGCACTCCAGGCACGGATGGAACGGATGGTGCGCTTGGAATCAATGCTGCATTGAATGCTGATGCTGCTGCGGGTGCTACTGCGCTCGTGGGCGTGTCGTTCTTGCTCGGCTCCCGCGACATCTGCTCACCGTTGATCTTGGGTGGGACATCGACTGCTTTCTTCACCGGGTCGCCACCAACGTTCTCTCCGTTAGTAGCTGCTGAAGCGGGATCTAGTTCCCCAATCTTTGCGGGCTCTCCATCATTCAGCTTCAACTTCTTCCTTGGATGGCCTTTCCCAGGACCAGGCTCCTTGAAGGGTCGTTTCCGCGGACTAGTAATCTTGCCTGTGGGTGGTAACCGCGGCTTTGGCATGCGCTGCTTGACGGGTAGGTCGTCATCCTCTGTGAGTGGTTTGTCCCCGTTTGCATGCAATTTCGCAAGGAAGAAGTTTCGGACAAGGCCGACTTGATTCTTGACATTTTCGATGGTAATCGGTTCGTACGGCTCAGGTTCTGCCAGCTGGGATGGTGCGTTGGAGTCGCCAGAGCTGGACTCAGAATTAGTACACGTTCCATGCGTAGACAGTGCTTGAAGACTTGCCTTGGATTCTGGGCCCGGTTCGCATTGTACATGCTCTTCTGCAACAGATGAAGGGGCACACTCATAGAAGCATCACCAAATTCCAAGTCGAGACCCAACTCCTTGAAGCCAAAGAAGTCATCACCCAACTCCTCAGCAAAATCGCCAGACACGAATTGCTCGCTGTCGTCATTAAAGGCACCAGACCCGTCTGGGCCAGCGTCGTGCAGAGCTGGGCGTAAGAGGTCGGCCAAATGAGCTTTCATGCGATCATGCGTTGTCGCCAGCCGCGTTCCGGTACGGTCGATATCTTCGTTGACATACGTGTCGAGCGATTCCAGATCGGCGCCATTCTCCTGCAAGGCGTGAAGGATGCATTCCTCGGCTGTGAATCGAGGCTGCCAAGTGACTGTATTTGGATGTCCCGTCACAGGTACGGGCAATTGGGGAGCTTGTGTGTATGTGTTGAGATCGCGTACGAGTTTGGTGAAGTAGTCACTGGCCAAGTCGGTGAACGCATCCAGAGCAGATGGTTGAAATTCGTCGAAACCCGCATGAACCAACAACTGCGCCGCTGAACGCTGCATGGCAGCTCGGCACACCTCTGGCGCTATCACAGGCCCGTTGTCAGACATCACGTGCGGCTCCACATCTTGCTCGACAAAGGGAACGACCTCGGTCTTCTGGAATTGACCTTGATACAGCTGGGATTGCAGCGCCATTTGCTTGACCACTCCAATCTTTGCCGTGATTTTCCGAGTCTTCTGGATTGAATTGATGTTGTCGCCAATGCGCTTCGTCAGGGAGCTCTCCGGTGACACGAATAGACCTTTCGGTAGCTCTCGAAGGAAATCTTCCGACTGATCCTGGACGTTGCCATCCGCATCTTCCACCCATCGAAGTTGAGCAGGGATATCTGGGATTGCAGCCAATGGATCGTAATAGTCCGGAAGCACTTTTTCCTCATCGCCTTCCATGCCCTCAGCTAGTGTCTCCCCTCGAGACTGGTCATTTTCGGCCTCTTCTACCTCCATTCCTTCATCGGGCTTACTTAGCAGAAGAGCGTCGCTGACAGCGTGCTTCTGTTTGCGAAGCCAACTTCTCATGCCTGCTTTTGTGCGAAGAAGTGCTGGTGCATCAGGGTCCAAACGCTGTTTCTTGAACAGACGATGGCGCTCTGCGGTCACCAATGCTCGATCTTTTTTGGTGACTTGTTTCCATGTCTTGTACTCGGCGTCTTCGTACTCGGGTTCATCATCACCATCGATGATCGAAGGCGCGACTCCATTGATCATTGACTCCCCATCTACATCCATCGCTTCGCCTTGAGTACCGGCAGCTCCATGAGCGAGTATGCCGTTCACCCCGCTTGGTGTCGCGGTCCGATGTGGCGGAGTTTGACTACCATCAATGTCGTGTTCCGAGTCGGCATTGAGTGCTTCTAGCGAGGCACGATGGATCCCATTGACTTGCGACGAAGCTGTAGCCGGTCTTTTGTCTGCGCCTGGCGACTCCTCATTTGTCCCTGCAGGTGCCTTGCGTACAGTCGTGCCCTTCTTGGACTTCTTACTTGGAGCCTTACGACCTCTTGAAGATATGATCGGCTCATCATCACTATCCTCTTCACCATCCAAGTCAGCACCAGCGTGCTTCCTACGTTCTTCTGCTTCCACCTGTGCTCTATCTCTTATGGGTACATCCGTGATGAATTTGGCAAGTTTGTCGGTCTCCTTCCTCATGAACAAGGCGTGCTTGCGCATGTAGTGGTCCGGGTTAGCGTTGTACTTGAGGCAATTGGCCCAAATCAGGTTCAAGTCGTCGAGGAATTCCTTCTTCGTCTTGTAATGAAGACTCCTGAGTCTTTTGGTCATGGTACCGAGATCCATTGGGTGCTTGATAATAGTGCCGTAGTCGGGAGCCTCCTTCTTGTTGACCTTGTTGAGGAAGTGTGTGGAATGCTCGGTTTGACCCTTCAAGGAACCCAACACTGCTTCAAATCCTTCGTAGAGCTCCTCTTGCCCGATTTTATCTTCACTCGCCCACTTGCTTCGATTCTTGCGGACTTCGCTCATGAGACTCCTCAACTCGAGATCGCTTGCCTTGACGAGGCTGCGTTGACTGTCGATCCGCTTGATGAGGTTTTTCAACGTGAGATTGGAAGTGCCCAGATTTGCTCCGCTGAGACCTCCCTGCTGATTGCCGGATCCATCATTTCTACTCGATGTCGCGTTGCCCATCTCCGCATTCACCTTCCGTTCGGCTTCGTCAAGCCGCATCTGCTCCATCATGGCGTCTCTGTCGTTCTCCAGGGTGTGAAACACGGTGTGGAACTTGCGCTTGGCGTTATTCTCCGTCACTTTCTTGTCTTCCTCCATCTGTCTGCGCACGTCCTCGGTGTTCTTTGCCACAGCTGGCGCGCCTCTGACACTGCCTGCGATGGAGCTTTGAGACAGGTTGCGCCTCATGGGGGAGGATGCAAGGGCCAGAGCGGAGGGCGGCAGGGTGCTTCGAGCTTTGAGCGGTGACACATTGGTGGAGATGTTCGCGTCATCGCCGTCGGACTCGTCATCGTCATAATCATCCTCGTCGATAGCCCGAGCTTTCCTCTTGAGATTTGGTGGCGGTTGAAGGGGGCCATTGTCTTTGGGTTCTTGCTGCGGGACCAGCCCAACATCATCGATGGTTTGACCCTCCTTGGCTTCGGCGCGGTCTTCCCCGCTCAACAGTTTGGCCAGGCGTGCTTCGCTCTTCACAGTCAAGTCTCGAAAGACGGCCAGTCTCGGATCCTCCTCGGTGCCAAGATCGCCCTCGATACTGGCCATGAGGCGACTGGAGTGAGAAGGGACTCGGCCATTGGGGGTCATTGACCGCCTAGACTGAGAGCGCGGGTCCCGTCTGGTATGCGCACCCCCGGTCGGGGTCAAGTATGGGTGTTGACTAGACATCTCGAGGGAAAGGAGTTGCCCGCTTCATTTGGCAAGGGCCGCCCGCAATGCGGGCTCTCAGAAACCTGCGGACCAAAGTGTGGAGGGTTGGGGGCTGTGAAGGTGACATGAAGGTGACTACATGAGTAAACCGGTTATGCTGAGTTGACTCCGATGATTTTTGGATCGAAAACTGATGGTTGACGTTGAAGATCGGATGGGTCTTTTTTGGCTGGTTCATGGAGTGATGTTGGGCTTTGAAACAAAGGCGTATGAAGTCGACGCCAAGACCTCCTCAGCCCTACCACGGTGTCACTCCAAATCAATTGAAGCCTCGGAAGCTGCCTGAGGAACCGCCTTCATTCACTCTTCCAGTTCTGCAGCCGATCAACGAGTACAATGTAATCTATCAGATATCATGACAAGGCTCTCAAAAGCTTGCAATAGTCAAATCCAATTTCTGAGAAGTGAACGAACATAGCTATGCGTGTACGCTACCCGTTCGCAGGTAACGTGTCCCTCCCCTCAATTCCCCCAGCCTCAATACCAACCACCTGTTACAGGCGCGTTCGTCGCACTTTCACTCTTGGCCGCCTACCTCGGTCTCTCTTCCGTCCAGATCCCTCAAGCCAATGACAAATTCCTCCACTTCCTCGCCTTCTTCGTCCTCACCCTCACCTTCTACTGGATCTTCGACTCCACCCGACGCCGCATCCTCAACCTGACCGTATCCTTCGTCACCATCTTCCTTGGACTGGGCTCAGAGGCTGCGCAAGGCTTGCTCACGGAGCGGCAATTCGATCCGCTTGACATCGCTGCGAACATTGTCGGTAGTCTATGTGCATTGGGTCTATGTTCTATCTATCACAAGCGCATGTTGGACAGGCGGAGGAGGGCGAAAGGGTACGGAGCCGTCCCGCAGGAGGGCGACGATATTGAGATGGGGCCTCAGGAGACTGGCGTGACTGAAGATGCCGTGGAGGAGAGTAGCCAGGGTGGTGGCGGTGGTGAGGCAGAGGTCAACGGCAGTGGAGGTAAGAAATGATCCAGCCACTGTCTGGAGGCAGGCACTGGCTGGCAAAACAGCCGTAAGAACATTGCCCCTCACTGCAGTCTATCAGGCTTTCAGATTACGATCACTATTGACGTCCATATGATATCCATTTGCTTTACCTCCAATGTACAAAACGAGTGCATGGTAAAGTCAGACCATGTTTCTTTGATGATGTATGTATTTTCAGCCCTCCAATGGATTCTCTGACATCGTTTGTATCGCCACTCTCACAAAACAAGCCAATCCTGTCCCTATCTGACCCTCCTTCAATGTTTCGTTCTCCTCATCCTCCATTACTAGAACATGACTCTCCGCTTCGTCTCGGGGTCTGTGCAGAACAGACCAATTCCAAGCTATTTCCGGTATCGTGTATCAGCATTTCTCTTGTTGGTCAAAAGAAAGAACCGGAAAGGAGATAGAGGCGTCTCCCAAGAGAAGCATGGAGGGATGAGATTGAATGGCGAGCACTGGTTCAGGAGACTTACGAATTCGGTGTCGCAGCAGAAGACATTGGCCTTGTCCTGGCATATGGGAAGGCCGCTATTGAAGTCCACGCAACCGTCCTCAGCCGTGGCAGCGCCTATGACGGTGGTACCTGTTTATGTGTATATGGATGTCAGCGTGGCGTCAGAATCGGAGTAGAAAGCTGGCGACGCAAGGAATAGGGCCAGGAATGGGTCATGTGGAGGGAGGGTGGAAGACAGACCATCGCAGCAAACAGGGACATATAGGCCGCAGTCTGGTCGTGGAATCGAATCAGGGACTGGCTCAGGGACTGGGTTGCCCGAGATGAGGGGCAGGAGTAGCAAGATCGAGGCCGGGATGGAGAAATGCATCGTTGGTCTGGGTGAACTTGTTCGAGAGTCGAACACAACAATGTGGCAAGTGATCAGATCTTGCAAATCTTGATGAGACTGCTGTCGACGGAGTCAGGATGGGGAGTGCGTGAAGAGGATGCAGAGGAAGGATTGGCAACAGGGAGAAGGTCCAATCTTATATATCACTTCTACCATTGTGATGTGGGACTGTTGCGTCTTCATTTCTCCTCGGTCTCCTTTTTGACAATTTGTCATACCAAGGAGTTGAAGTGGAGATGTTCAGTCGATTGCCTGTGATGTTCTGGGAAATAAGGTGAGATTTTAGGACATGTATGATCGAACTTATGCCGACAATCTTCACGATATGACGGATCCCCACATAGAGCACACACACCACATGACGTTTGTGGGGTTCATTGAGATTCATTGGCTTCTTCATGGTGGCACACCATGGAGATTGAATATGCAACATGGAGATTTGAGAATTGCCGCACGGGCCGTCCACATATCTTTACAAATGTCGAATACCGCTTCCTCTTAGCTGCATATCCGTAAACTCTCCTCTTTCAGGAACGGTCATAGCTTTCAAGGCTGCATTCGGACATCTTGCCAATTCTCGAGAGCTGCATGACAGGAACAGGGGTCCCGTAAGTCGTTTGCGCTGGTATCTACGTCAGGTACGTACCAGCCACAGTTGATCGAGCATGCGACTACATAGAAGCAAGTGGTATACAAAAAGCATCAGGCTGTATATTCCTAGCTCGGCCTACATCCTATTAGAATATGGTCGTCCAGAAGAGATCCGTCCGAAGAGCCTGATTGTCAAAGTTGGATTATTTGTTATTCGAATGAGATCTGCGCGCTCACCATGGACCATAGATGTTAAGTTGCAGCTGCTGGCGAGGTGTGTTCGGAGACATCCTTAGTGCAAGAAGGCGCTGATCCAGTCTTTCGTCCGGGCTGAACTCGTTCAAGGCGCGTACGTCTAGTGACATTTGCCTATCGCTCTCAAGAATTCATGACTGGAAGCATGACTGCCTCGGGCGCCGGGTTGTAACAGTCATGCTGGGTGAAGAGGCCGCGGTATCCCCTGGTGTACACAATGGTAGAGTGAAAAAGACCTCGGGTTTCTATGGATATCAAGATTGACCCGATTGGCCCCACCCTCATTCATCGCTGGGAAGGGTGACATTTGTAGCCAGCAAGAAATTGCGTCTCTGTTTGGTACGCCAAGTCAAGCAATGTAGCGCCGACTACGGCAGGTGAGCCCCGGATGATGCTCCAGATACTGAGCAAACCACTTTTGCTAATCCGATTCACTTGTGACGTACGGAAGGACTGTTCCTCGCCGTCCATACTCCGGATGGAGATTACGGAGATTTCCACCATCTCAAATGTATCCTTGTCCCAATAGGATTTACTCTCGATGATGTAAGTGTGATGGGAGTGGCGCTGGAAAGTGTAGGATCCGGGGAGCCGTGCCCAAAATCGACCGAGGTAAAGCACTGGGTCCTGGAGATACACGAACTTGAACGGATCTCTGGTGGTCACCAGTCGTTCGACGTTGGTGACAAGTTCTGGTCGGTGAGCGTCTCAGTCAGGTCTTTGAGCTCTCTGTAGAAGTGAACATTGAACTGTGTAGTGTATAGACTGCATGGCGAAAGGCAACACATACAGGAATGCAAGCAAGTACCAAGGGCAACCACGGGGAGAGACATGTACTCAATCATCTACCTTGTTGACTCTGGGAACTGAACGCAAGATAAGCCAATCGTCGTTCAAAAGTGATGAAGTTGAGTTGCAGAGGCGTGCTGCTGTTCATTCAATAAGTCAAATCTAAGATCGTGCTCGATCGTCACTCAACCTCGACTTCATCATTTTGATGAAAACGTGCACCATCACGGCTGCTATTCCCGAACAAGCAATCTTCATGAGGTCGTGGAGCGATGGGGGGTGTCACCACCAAAGAAAAGCGTTCGATTTCCGCTAAATTTATAGAGCGCTAATCAGGTGGCTTGAACCTTGTCTTGGGCTATCAAAATTCAATTGAAGGGAGTCAATCATGTTGCATGTGACGATGAGGATTGCGAGATGGTTGCACTGAAGATATTGAGGCTTTCTCAAAGTTTTTTGAAGGAAAATTGTGCCTTCGACGCGTCCAATTGGAGTACTTGCACAGTAGATTCATAGTCTCGACACCCTCAGCAAGGTGGCGAACCCATTCAGGATTAGTCTTCTGTCAAGAAGACCTGGAAGCCTGGGGGTTAAGGAGAATTCTTCAGGACATTTAGCTCCAGAGGTGACATGTTACCCGAACATGGATGCCCAGCATGGTTTCCTGCATCAGTAGTGAATCCGTTGAGGCCACGGCTGAAAACCGTATTCTCAGCAAAGCTTGCTACATAGAGCAGCAAAACGAAGCTCCGAGTACCTTGGCATTTTTTTAATCCATTTCTGCGAGCCTTCAAGCCAAATCTCCCGTGATGTCATTTGGGAATGTCAACGATGAAGTTGCTTTGGAGGACTGGGTATCATCGAGGGAGTCCGTCTTCTTAACGAACAAATCAATCACTTACGAACTCATGATCTCTAGTTCTCCTTTGACGCAGTTGTGGTGTCATAACCTTCGCAAGAACACATAATCTCAGACCTGACATCTCCTTATTGAGGGATCGTGTGAGTTGTTGTCCTACTAGGCCGACAAGGCTTCGCTAGCGGCACGGATGCAGACGTTTCCGTTCGGATCTCCGAGCTCCCATCTCCGACCCGCCACGGCCGAGGGCTCCCCAGATTTCCAACGCGGAGCGCGAGAAGCCTTCTTTGATTGCAAATGGCAAGATCCATTGCTCTGAGATAGTCGACGCCATTGCGCCCAGCTGCTACGCTAACACGTATCGTCAAGTGCGACGCGATGGCTATAAAAGGCAGGCTCAATGCCCTGCTTGTCCGCTGGAATGCACATTCGCTCTCATCTCCCCTTCCTCTAGGATAGACCAACCCCAACACACACTTCTAACCCAACCTCGACAAAAGCCTCTACCAATATCCCCCCATCTCAATCTATACCGCCCCCCACCCACCCTCCAAAAATGCGCATCCTCCTCCTCGGCGCCACCGGCCGCACCGGCTCCCACGTCCTCACCGAAGCCCTCTCGCGGAACCACACAATCACCGCCCTCGTCCGCCGCCCCGCCGCCCTCTCCCATCTCACCAACCCATCCCTAACAATCCACCCCGGCACCCCCACCTCCCCCCCGGACATCCTCGCCGCCTTCGCCTCCGCCCCCTCCACGGATCCCATCCGCGCCGTCATCTCCACGCTCAACAACGGCCGCACCTCGGATCTGCCCTGGGCGGCACCCACAGCGCCAACGGATTTCATGGCCCAGGCTGCACGGGCGGTGGTGGATGCGATGAGGGGATTCGGGTGCGAGAAGATTGTGTGGTTGGGTACGGTGGGGGTGGGGGGGAGTAAGCGGAATTGCACGTGGTTTTTCAATTGGGTGGTCGAGCGGAGTAATTTGAGGATTGCGTTTGACGATCATGCGGCTGTGCAGCGGATTTTGGAGGAGGAAACGGGGGGGCTGAAGTGGACGGACGTGAGGGCGGCGGGGTTGACGAATGGACGGAAGAAGACTATCAAGGAGTTTGGGGATGAGGGGGAGGGAATGGGGTGGTTGCCGCTGATTAGTCGGGAGAGCGTGGCGGGGTTTTTGGTGGATGCGGTGGAGAGTGATGAGTGGGTTGGGAGGACACCGGTGATCACGAATTGAATGTTGGTTTTTTAAAATGTATTTGGGATTGTATGTGTGGGAGGAATGAACACAGTGCGCAGAAGCTTCACTTTGTACTCGGCAGGATCTTCTCCTGCTCTAATTCATCGAAGCATTCCGAGAGGGCATCCCAAGTGTCCACATACCCTGTCCAACCAAGCTTCCTGGCCTTGCTCATGCTCATCACGATATTGTAGTCACGCCCAAGCACAAAGGTGAGGAATGGCCAGGTAGCTTTCGGAAAGGCGTCTTTGTCAAGGCCATATTGGTCTCGGAGCTTTTCCCAAGCCTTCTCGACATCCGCTCTCTCAGACCACTTGGTCAGATCGATTTTCGCCACAACTTTGCCCCGTCGGACATTGTTCTCAAGACCAATTTGGGCAGCGACATCGGCAATGGGGGGCGCTTCGGCAAGTTCCATGACTGAACCCGGATCTTCGCCTACGCCGACTTTGAATTGGCTTCTAGGGATGTGGCATCTGAATCGGCTTGCTAGCTTGGGCCACATATTTTGCCATGACTCAACGTCTCCATTGGTGACATTGAAAGCCTGGTTGCTACATTGGGGCTCTATTGCAGCCCATAGATTGAATTGCGCGTGTATGCGACTGGATGTGAAGCAGTCGAACATCGAATAGAAATCCTCACTTCCAGGGAACATAAGGTTGCCGTCTAGCTCTTTGCTGATGGCGGCGTAGAGTCCCAGAGATGTTGCTAGGTTCATGAAATTGCCCTTGGCAACTCCGATGACATCATTTGGATAAGTGACCACCCAATCCCACGATCCTTTTCTGGCGCTTTCGGCCAGGATTCGTTGTTGGTTATAGTAGAAATTTGGTGGGCGACCAGGACCCTCAAGCCAAGGATCTGACTCTTCCATAGGCTCCTTTGGTGGGCCCAAATGGACTCCATATTGCTTAGCACCAGTAGTCAGAATCACCCTCTTAAGCTCTTTGCTTGCCCCAGTAATCTCCAAGGCATCGAGGAAATTCTTTAACATAGATCCTGCAGCAGTGAGCCTGTGTAATACGGCCATTGCCAGGGTAGAACAGCTTACCATTCACATCCCAATTCTCCTGTTCCGAGTCTTTTTGCAAGTATGCTGCAAAAAAGACGTATTCGGCCTTAATGCCTTTGAGCTGATCGGCCATGCCTTTGGCATCTTGAGTCAAGTCAATGTGATCATGCTTGACATTCGAAGGATAAGTGTCCTTTTGGCTTCTCGACAAAGCATGGACGGTCTGCCATTGCTTGGGATCTTTGCCCAGTGCGCGTACAATCTCACGGCCAAGGATGCCTGTACATCACTTCTTGTCAGCGAGGTTCCATAACGGATTCGATGAGATAGACCTGTGGCGCCGGTGACAATCGCGTTGGGCATGTTGAAGCAGTCTTTCTAGTATGTCTCAGGGAAATAGATATACAACAGTTCCTGCTCAGACGAGGAGGAAAATTGAAATGGCTGTCGGGTGCCCCCCACTTATGAAAATGGTGAGTTTCAATGATGATGACGTCGGTTGGGCCGAACCAATCACATTGGTTCAAATGGACGCTCTCAGCACACTGATTTCCCCCAAATTCCAGCACACAGGGTATGTATTTTTGCCGTACTTGAGGATTGAAATGCGATGAATCTGTTCACTGCAGATTGGAATACGAAGCAGACCTGGAGGCAAGGTATCTCTTCGTGGGTTTAGAGTGAAGTTGATCTTCGGACGGAATGAGAGCCAAATAACAAGGGCGATGTCAAAGAAGCCCAATTTCTTGTCCGGTGATGAGGAAATTTGTACACAGCGATAATGGAAAGATTTCATAGACGTACACTGGTCGTTATGTTGAGAGTGCCACCCGTGATGAAGGAAATGTCGAAGGCCGCTGCATCGTGAACACATGTAATGATAATGGCGATGTATCATTTCGTCTTGGGTGGACCATTCCGAAAACTGTCTTTGATCTCTTCCATGAAATGCTGTAGGAAAGATGGGCCGCTTTCTGAGATGCAGGGTCAGCATGATTTCATCCTGACTCATGCTGTCCACCGAGACACTCACTCTTAGGGCCTTCGAGTTTCGTGCCACCCATCTCTTCAAGCTCAGGACCATGCGTCTGCCGCTTTATTGTCTTGTGTATTTTGTGTACGCCCTTGTGAAAGGTTGGACTTCGTAGGAGCTATTCATAGCGCATCAGCACAGCAAGCGAATTTCGTGTTCTCGGTTTGAAAGTCCTACACGTTGTACAAGCCATGGCTGCTTCCTGTCAGTGAATGTGCTGGCAAGGATGACAAAGGTTACAGGGAGCGAACCTCGATCGTGCGCTGCAGCATAACCCACCACATATTTGCCTCACTTTCGAAGTCTGAATGCCGTGTGTTCAGACGAATAGCTATACCGGAGCTTGATGCTTGATGGAATTTATCATGATACTATGTCCGAACTTTGCAAAAATCATATTGATTTGTAAATCTATGGTTGCCACAGTGCGATAATATTGCGGAGTGGAGAGTAAAGGAAAGCTGGGCGCCCAAAATAGAAACTCCAAATCAAATATAGACTCATAGGGCTGAGTGAACGATGGCTCGATAAACCCCATGCAACGTAGATGCAAGGCGCGACTTCCCTATCATCATAGGTAAGCAGGAGAGCTCTAGTGATTGCCCCTCGTCATATGCTCCTGACATATTCGGTTTCTGCTTCAATCCTATCTATATATTCCCAACACTTCCGTTGTGTTCATCAGTCCCACAACCTTCGGTGGGCAATATTTGCAAAACGTGTCATCTCTTTCTCACAGTGTGCAACGTTGCACGGCACCATAGATCCACTTTCATTATCCGCGCCTCCATCTCCTTCTCCTCGTGGCGGGAAGTTCGGGGCCAATGTTAAACACCGGTTTGTTTTGATGGCGGCACCTTTTGCCAAAGGTATCAGCACGGCCACAAAGCGGGCTCGTTCACAGGACAGCCTTAGGAGATCTGAAACCCCGCCAGCCAGCAAAGCTTCCAGGCCTGAGGAACCCATAGAGATTGTAGAGACTTCGGATGATCTTGGCGTCCCTGCGTTCTTGCGTCAGTCTAAATACGGTAAGCATTCGAGGCTCATTGGTAGCTTTGGCGACACTACCGCCCACCACTTGCATATGCACGGGGGGTCCCAGACTAAAACTTTTCGTCGCGCCAGAAATCAACACCAAATTCAATGAGTTGAACTGGCGAGAGAAGATTCGCATCGCTCAAGGACGCAATGATCCCGAATCCGAATGGCTTCAGGATCAGAGTCCTCACGTGATTCAGAGAAATCGCTATCTCGGCGTGCAGCCATGGGACAAATCTCGCATCCGGCTCAAGGTTGGCGAGGGCATGTCGGACTACATCAATGCCTCTCCCATTCTACTCAAAGATCCGACGACGGGCGACGAGACCAAGTATATTGCTACCCAAGTATGCTGCTTCAGACCTGCACTGGTCGGAAAACTAATGATTCCTCTTGTAGGGTCCCAAAAAATCGAGTATGAGCCACTTTTGGCAAATGATATGGCAGCAGACCGATGAAGTTGCTGTCATTGTCATGTTGACACCAACCGAAGAATCCGGAAGGGAGAAGTGCTTCCAATATTTCCCCTTGGACTCTGAAAGTACTCCTTTCAAAATCAGCGCCGCCGGCCATCCGGATCACCCAGTGGAAGGCGAGGTTTCCTTCGACGAGATTGAGGAGGGTCATGGTCTCCACACCCATGTCAGGAAACTAACCCTCACCTTTGGCACCGAGACGAAGGTTATCTGGCACCTGTTGTTCACCGCTTTCCCGGATTTTGGCATTCCAGAGGACGACGATCGCGCAGAACTGCTTGACCTGGTAAGGCTGTCAGCTGAAAAGAACAGTAAGCCGAGCAATCCGAGGACGGTCCATTGTAGTGCTGGGGTGGGACGTTCAGGGACGTTTATCGCGTTGGAATATTTGCTTTCTCTTTTAAATGCTGGAAAGATCGCCAAGATAAAGGACGATCAGGATCCGATATTTGATCTAGTCCATGACTTGCGAGAGCAACGAATGATGATGGTGCAATCGGATCCCCAGTACTATTTTCTCTACGAGGTTTTGACCGAGGAACTAGAAAAGAAGCAAGCTGCCGCCCGACTCGCTGGCCAGCCATCTCCGAAAATGAGAAAATTGGCAGGAGGCATGAAAGCCACCATGTTGGACGAATCCGAGTACCTGAATGAGAGCAACACACCGAAAATCAAGATCAGTAGCGCAGAACGGGGACTTGTGGGAGAAGACACCGATCCGATTAAACATCATAGTGCACCGCCTGGCTTGGAATTGGAGCAGATCAAGACTGTCAGCTCTGCGGAGCTGAAGGACCCCGGCAAGGAAGATGGGCAGACGATGCCGGCAGACACCAAGGAGGTTGACGAGGACAGGACGTCAGATGGCAAAGGTCAGACCGAAGGCCCCTGACTTCGCTTGGGACGTTGGGGGCTGAATCCCCGACAGATTCATTTGACCCTTGGTCTCCATTCGGACCGCCTTTCCTCCCAATATCCGGGATTTTCGTAGCATTACTTACCGGAGCTCTCGGCACATGGCTATGGTATGCAGATGCATAGGGAGGCGTTGGAGGAAATTTGACAGCGTTTGATAGACTGTCACGCACCAGCGAGGGTGCGCGGCATATCGTATTCTTCAGCCAGCGAGTGAAAACAAGGGAATGACAACCAAAGGTTGACCAGCGAGAAATGCATAGGTAGCTGGTGGCTGAAGCTATTGTAAGATTCTTGCAGTCGATACCGAGATCTCAGAGCTCCATCGTCCCCTCTATGCCTGTGCCGTTTTCGCCGCCTGCTGTGGGTTGATCTTCTTGCCGTCCTTGTTGAATCGTACGCGGGGTGGTGGTGCACGATTCCTGCGTCCTTCTCTCGATCGAACCCTATCCAAATCCTCCATCAATGTTCCGTCCTCCAATATGCGAAAAAGTAGGGAGCCAACGTACCTCACAATCTTCCCGTGAATAGCGCAAGACACACAGTACTGCAACTTCAGATACATCTTGGGCACCGCATACTCCGGGAACACCGAGGCGTCCGAGATATCACCTATTGAAACCCCTCGTCAGCTTTCACCGACGACACCACCACCACCACCACCACCGAAAGCTATGCCCAAGCAAAAGCACAACCCGAGGGGATTGTGTCACGGGAGAAGTGAGGAGGGAGGCGCAGAGTCACGCACGGATAGCTGCACTCTCCACCATATTCCTGATGGTGAATCGCTTGATCGCCTTGTCCTTGGGGGTGCAGCGCGAGCAGTTGGAGCACCGGATCGGTTTCACGTGGCCGCGGCCCTTTTTGTTGCGTCCACTCCACGAACATATCCCATCAGCAAAAGAATCCGCGGTTCAGACGATAGCGCCTTCACAGGGTGGAGGAGGGTGGTGTGTCTTACTTGGACGCCCGCTTCTTGACCATGGTTGAGGGAATCTGCAGGGGTGATGAGCGAAGACGGGAGGAGTGAGGGAGTTGAAGGAGCAGCGTACGTGTTTGTTGCAGGGTTGCTGTATTGTGAGGGCTATGGTGAGGGCACTGGGAAGCGGAGCGGACGTTGCGGAGGTCGGAGGAGAGTGTGGCTCGCTTAGGGTTATCTTAGCGTGGATCTTATCTATTCAGCCTCAGAGCCTCCAGTCATTGACAATCACGGAGTCTTTAGGAGACTCTGCACCCCAAAGAGCTTCCAAGCACGAGGATTTTTGGTGCAGATGTATCTTCTGTTGGGTCGTGAGCTCGAAGATCTACCCGCATCTTAAAAAGAGGGTAGCATGCAATCCCCGTTTTATTCTGGAATATGAAGTAATTAGCAAGTTCTTTCGAGAATAACCCCCTTCAGCAATCAGTAGAATCAAAGCCAAAGCGATGTTACTCTCTGAAGCTCAGTGTTCTCTGAGGCTTCCTGCAGGGGCCGATTTTCATGGTTTGATACAAATCCGTTTCCTGCTAAAGAGATATCGGTCTAAGGAGTGTTACAAGTGCATCTCAGAGATGGCCCAATGTGTGAGCTTGTCGTTCCAACCATCAGAAAAGGAGGCAATGATCTCGTCTACGTGAGTATTTTCATTCTGGTAACAATCCTAGGCTCTATCACCAGGGCAGGCCTGTGGCTACCTCTGACCAGGGGACTTAGTCTAGAATAGACACAACTTACTCAGTTATCACAATTGACCTCTAACCGCTGCCATGTGAATAGGTGATGCCGAATCTCAACCCTCCCCTGACCACGGTCAAGCAGTGTCTGGACTACAAAAGTCGTCTGCAAGCTTTGGAACCAAATGTCACCTTCTTGATGTCCCTGTGAGTAGACTTCTTGTTCTGTATAGCTTCGCGGGATCAATGCTTTCGCCTTTCTTACAGCCATGAAATGTGCACTAGAGGGGACACTCGCTCACACCACATGCAGCTACCTTCACTCTTCCCTTACTCCGGAGACTATCCGCGAAGCCAAAAATGCAGGCATCACTGGTGTCAAAATGTACCCTGCCAATGTTACCACAGGGTCCTCCCAAGGCGTCACAGACTATGCAGCGTTCTATCCTGTTATGGCTGAAATGGAAAAGTGAGTAATCTTTACCACAGAGGCATTTGCGCTGCGTCTTCTTTGAATTCTTCAGTTCCTACATAAGATTGGGTGGAATCTGATTCCTGATATCGTTCGTTCGCGACACAACTCCATCGGCTTATCGCGACGATGTGGGAAGGGATGCTGATATCAAGTCATTTGGATGCAGGCAGGATATGATCTTCAATATACGTTAGTCCTCTAAGCACACATGTTCAGAGCAAATGAGACACTCATATCCCAAAGACCACGCTAAAGACAAGATCGCAACAATATAGACGGCGAATGTCCTTCAGGCGGAGATATCACGGTAATGTCGGCCGAGTCAGCTTTCCTTCCAGCACTCTTGCACATCCACCAACGCTATCCACGTCTTCGAATCATCCTCGAACATCTCAGTACCGCTGCCGGAGTCTCTGTGGTAGAGGCTTGCGGCGAGACTGTGGCAGCGACCATAACGGCGCATCATCTATCATTGATCGTGGATGATTGGCAAAATGATGTCCACTGCAATTGCAAGGTGAGGCAGTGAACTCCTGCATGATTCTGCTACCCACAATCGTCTTGAAAGAAGAAGCTGACGAAGACTATCGCAAACGCGAAGCCGGTTGCTAAGCTTCCAGAAGACCGTGCTGCACTGCTGAGAGCAGCGATGTCAGGAAACCCCAAATTCTTCTTTGGCTCGGACAGCGCCCCTCACCCGATTGCTGCTAAGAAAGGAGGGGACAAAATTGCGGCGGGAGTATTTACGCAGCCTTATGCCACACAGTTGGTCCTTGATGCGCTCGAGCAGGGCATACAGCGGGGCATCCTAAAGGACGAAGATGTCACAGTGGAGAAATTGAAAGGCTTCTTGGGTGACCTGGGCAGAAGGTTCTACAAGGTCGAGAATACGCCAAGAGGGGCGATCAAGCTCACAAGGGGAGGTGATCGGGTGATGGATGTGCTGCAGACCGAGGATGAGAGGTTGCAAGTAGTGCCATTCAGGAGGGGTGAGAGAACATGGGCCCTGTCATGGGTTGAGAAAAGGATTGATTGACGCCGTTGGATGATTGCTACGACCAGCAAGCAATAGACGCCTGGATCGAAAAAGAATTCCGTACTAAGTAATCACCATCTTGACCTCATCAGGATTTTCAGGGGTTCAAGTGCCTCCTCGGACGGCGTTTTTAGTATCAAACCTAAAATATCACTCTTATCTTAGCGTAGGATTTAATCTGCCACGCCAAGCAATCGTTTATTTACCGGCGATCCCGAAGGTCTGTACCTGTGTACCTGAACCCGCAGTCAACGTCAATCTGGTTGACAGCAATTGTTTGTCGTAGTCCTGTTGAACCGTATACAAAACACAGGATTACCACAACTGGTGCAAGATGTCATCATCTGGTACCTTTCGAGGGACGCCGACCAACCGCGGTCAAGGTCAGGGTCGCGGTCAAATCCCTCCTTTCGAGAACAGCCCTTCGAACATCCCTCGACCAAAGCTTGAGACGCATGCCAGCTCCGCAATGCAGAGTGAGACCGGGTTATCAAATCTGAGTGCCAGCCGGCAGAAGCAATCGAAACGAGATGAGGTGACAATCCTTGGAAGTCCATACTGCCATGTCTGCTGACACTCATTTGCAGGCCATTCGCAAGAAGATGGAGGCCGATCTGAATAAGAAGAAAGGCGGTGTTTCGAGGGCAAGGCATACCCGCAAAGCCCCTCCAGGAACGGTGCTGGCTCTCAAGCCCAGCCAAGCTTTGCAGATCAAGCCAAATACCACCGTTGCAGAAGCAGCCCAACTGATGGCCGCCAAGAGAGAGGATTGCGTCCTAGTCACGGATGATGACGACCGGATTGCTGGCATCTTCACGGCCAAGGATCTAGCTTTCAGAGTTGTCGGAGCGGGTGTCAAGGCGAGAGAAGTGACCATAGCAGAGATCATGACCAAAAATCCACTATGTGCCAGGACAGACACAAGCGCCACCGATGCCCTCGATCTGATGGTCAGGAAAGGCTTCAGGCATCTTCCGGTCATGGACGAGAATCAAGACATTTCCGGTATACTCGACATCACGAAATGCTTCTACGATGCAATGGAAAAGCTGGAACGAGCCTACAGTTCCTCGAGGAAGCTATACGACGCTCTCGAAGGGGTGCAATCGGAGCTGGGGTCAAGTCAGCCTCAGCAAATCATACAGTATGTGGAAGCATTGAGGCAGAAGATGTCAGGCCCCACTCTGGAGTCTGTGCTGAATGGGTTGCCGCCGACCACCGTCTCGGTACGAACAACAGTCAAGGAGGCCGCATCACTCATGAAAGAGAATCACACTACAGCAGTACTCGTGCAGGATCAAGGCTCCATCACTGGCATCTTTACCAGCAAAGATGTTGTTCTGCGAGTGATTGCCCCCGGTCTTGATCCTGTGAATTGTAGCGTCGTTCGAGTGATGACTCCGCATCCTGATTTCGCCCCGATGGACATGAGCATACAAGCCGCCTTACGGAAGATGCATGGTATTGGCCCCAAAAGCTCTACAAGGGACCATAGCTGACTATGTTTTAGATGGCCATTACCTGAACCTGCCGGTGATGAATGAGCCTGGCGAGATTGTCGGAATGGTGGATGTTCTCAAATTGACTTATGCAACGCTTGAGCAGATCAACACCATGGGATCTGGTGACAGCGAGGGTCCCGCCTGGGGCAAATTCTGGCTTTCCCTAGACAATGACTCGGAGTCGATGGTATCAGAGGGTGGCAGTCACCGCCCTCATACCCCAGGCCACCGCTCAGGTCTGATGACGCCAGACCTACATCGACCCATTACGGAGCGAGTGGACAGCGTGCAACCCAATGAGTCTGCATCTCATCACGGAGATGACGATAGATCTGATAGTCCCGAACCTCCGTCTGCAGTAGCAGCCGAGCTACCATTCCCTTTCAAATTCAAGGCGCCAAGCGGACGGGTGCACAAATTGCAAGTGACAGCATCACAAGGCATTGAGGAACTGGTGGCCAGTGTTACCGGAAAGCTTGGGGGAGAGATTGAGGCCGTGGGTGGAGAAGCTACTGTGCAGGACGGAAAGCTGCTACCGGCAGGATACGCTTTGAGCTACCTCGACAACGAAGGAGACTCTGTATCCATCACGGTCGACAGAGATGTCTTGGACGCGATCTCAAATGCGCGCCGTAATCAACTAGAAAAGGTCGACCTGTTTGTGCATCATCCCGAGAAGCCGCCGATGTCTGCCACGTTGGATCCTCATCCAGCGCTCGCCAGACCGCTAACACCGCCGGCTTCGACCACCATGAAGAATCGCCGGAAACACCATGACGAGGACGAGGAGGAAGATCAGCAGCAGACGCCTGTGAGGAAGGAGCGCAAGGCTGCGAGTAAAATGAAGCAGCCAGAGCAGGTCGTCGCCGGCGTGCCGAATGAGCTGTTACTGCCAGGCGCCATTGGCGTGCTTGCGGTGGTGATTGTGGGAGTGTTTGCCTTCAGCCGCTCAAGCCGGAATTAGCATTGCTCTTATACTCCCGGGTGTCTTCGATATCCTCTTCATTGCTTTCTTTGACAGTGATACCAAATTAGCTCATCTTATTGGCTAGGCGTTCAGGTAGACATCTATCGTATCATATTGGCTGGCGTAATTCTACCTTTGAGTATGACAAAGCTACCCTGCTCATTCTCCATTGAAGGTACACTTCTACAGGCTGCTCAAAAAAGAACATAAAGAGAACAAGCATGTCTAATAATTGGTCGTCGTGTTATGTCTTCCTTGTCTCCTAATCTGGACCTATCATGAAATGGCGGCTCGGTGCTAGCCAGACTCGGCTGGCGCGTGTGGAATTGGCGGGCCCTCGGGGCTCGGGCACTGCTGCAACTTTTTTTTAGGGCTCAATAATCGAGGAGCCTTGGGCATTTAACTACCACTATGATATCCCACTAAACACGCTCTCTGCTTGGTCTTTCTCTTTCCAGCTCAAGCTTTACTACGTCAGCTATTCTATACACTCCTTAATTGCATGCGCCTTGAATCCTATGTAGTCCGGTGAATATCTCTCACCACTTACCCTTGTCCCACACTGAGAACGGAATATTCATCGCGTCGGAAGGACGCGCCTTGAGCTGTCAAGACAACGGCAGGCCTGCGTAAACCACGGAGAGTCACCCCGGTTCCTGTCGACATGTCGGTGCTTCCCCTCGAGGTCCATGGCGCTCTGTCAGAGCTTCTACAAGGCCTCCAATCCGCCGACAACGACACCAGAAATCGGGCAGAGGAATTGCTGAATAATGAATGGATTGTGGCCAGACCAGACGTCCTATTGATGGGATTGGTGGAGCACATACAATCATCTTCGGAACCTACGGTATGGGGCACAGCTTGACGGAAACGCAGGTCGAGAGCTATTCACTGATCTACCGTGGGGCTAGACGAGATCCTTTGCTGCAGTGCTGTTTCGAAAAGTAGCAACCAAGAATCGCAAAATCGGAGACGAGCCCCAGGAGCTATTCCTCACATTACCCCAACAGCAAAAGGAGGTCATCAGACAAAAGCTCCTCGAGTGCCTGCAAAGCGAACCAGAAAAGCAGGTGAGGCACAAGATCGGAGACGCCGTGGCTGAGATAGCGAGAGAGTACTCCGACCAAAATGAACAATGGCCTGACCTCTTACACACCTTGTTTCATGCAAGCCAGTCACCAGATGCCAGTCAGAGAGAAGTCGCTTTCAGGATATTTACCGCAACGCCAGGCATCATCGAATCACAACATGAGGAGACTGTGCTGACGGCCTTCATAAAGGGATTCAAGGACCCCGATGTCGATGTGCGCATCTCGGCAATGGAGGCTTTCTCCGCTCTATTCGCCGTCGTCCACAAGAAGGCCCAGAAGAAATATTATCCCCTCGTCCCCGAACTTCTCAACATTCTTCCCCCCCTGAAAGATGCCGAAGACTCAGACAACCTTTCCAAGGCGCTCATTGCCTTGATAGAGCTTGCCGAGGAGGCCCCTACCATGTTCAAGCCACTCTTTCACAACTTGGTCCAATTCAGCGTCTCTGTCATTGGCTGTAAGGAATTGGAAGACACGACACGCCAGAATGCCCTAGAACTCATGGGCACGTTCGCCGAACATGCAGCCCCGCTGTGCAGGAAAGATCCAACCTATACACAAGACATGATTACCCAATGTCTGAGCTTGATGACAGACGTGGGTCCTGATGATGACGATGCAGCGGAATGGAATGAGTCCGAGGACCTGGACGTGGAGGAGAGTGATATGAATCACGTCGCTGGGGAGCAATGCATGGACAGATTAGCCAACAAGCTAGGCGGGCCAGCTATACTACCTCATACTTTCACCTGGCTCCCACGCATGGTCTCGTCACAGCAGTGGCGAGATCGACATGCCGCCTTGATGGCAATATCCGCCATTTCGGAAGGCTGTCGAGAAATCATGGAGGCAGAGCTTGACAAGGTGTTGGAGCTTGTCGTACCAGCTCTGAGGGATCCTCATCCTCGAGTGCGGTGGGCAGGCTGCAATGCACTTGGTCAGATGAGCACGGACTTTGCTGGTACCATGCAGAAGAAGTACCACCAAGTGGTTTTGCCCAACATAATCCCCGTGCTCGACTCTGCTGAACCTAGGATACAATCACATGCAGCTGCTGCCCTCGTCAACTTCTGCGAGGAAGCCGAGAAAGAAATCCTGGAACCATACCTGGACGAACTACTAACCAAATTACTCCGAGTCCTGGGTAGCCCGAAGAGATATGTTCAGGAGCAGGCTCTGTCTACTATTGCGACCATCGCTGATTCTGCCGAGACTGCCTTTGGGAAATACTACGATACCCTTATGCCTATGCTGTTCAATGTTCTGCGAGAGGAGTCGTCAAAAGATCAGCGGCTGCTCAGGGCAAAAGCTATGGAATGCGCAACCTTGATTGCGCTCGCCGTGGGTAAGGAGAGGATGGGAGGAGATGCCGAGAGCCTGGTGCAAATACTAGGCAACATCCAGCAAAACATCACGGATGACGATGATCCACAGTCTCAGTATCTGCTCCATTGCTGGGGTAGGATGTGCCGAGTCTTGGGTGATGGGTTTGTGCCATATCTGTCAGGAGTCATGCCCCCGTTGATGAAGCTTGCGAGCGCCAAAGCCGATCTTCAGCTCCTGGACGATGACGAACAGACTGCAAAGATTAGCCAAGAGGATGGCTGGGAAATGGTGCCTCTGAAAGGGAAAGTCATTGGTATCAAGACATCGGTTCTTGAAGACAAACACATGGCCATTGAGTTGATTGTCATATATGCACAACAACTTCAAGGGGCCTTTGAACCTTATGTTTTGGAGATAATGGAGAAGGTCTCACTGCCCAGTCTGGCCTTTTTCTTCCATGATCCTACCCGCGTTGCTGCGGCCAAGAGTGTGCCCGCACTGCTCAATGCCGTGGCGCGAGCCCATGGGGAGAGATCTCCAATGCTCCAAAGGATATGGGCGGTGACGATTGACAAGCTATTGGAAGTCCTTTCCGCTGAGCCTGCCATCGACACGCTTGCCGAGATGTACCAATGCTTCTATGAATCAATTGAAGTGGTTGGCAAAGAATGTCTGACACAAACCCACATGGCTACTTTCATCGAAGCTGCACAATCAGCACTTGAGGACTATCAAAGGCGAATGAAGAAGCGTGCCGAAGATTGGCAGGAAGTCGAAGACGGCGAAGAGGAATCCGAAGACACCCTGCTAGCCATCGAAGACGACCAAACCCTGCTCAGCGACATGAACAAAGCCTTCCACACCATCTTCAAAAACCAGGAGACCTCTTTTCTGCCTTCCTGGGCCCGTCTCATGCCCTTCTACGACTCCTTCATCACCAGTACGGATGCGACACAGCGGCAGTGGGCGCTCTGCATCATGGACGATGTCCTGGAATTTTGCCGGGATCAGTCCTGGTCTTATCAGGATCACATCCGCCAGCCCTTGATCGACGGACTACAAGATCCCATACCAGCCAATCGGCAAGCAGCATGTTATGGAGTCGGCGTTGCAGCCCAAAAGGGCGGCCAGCCATGGTCATCCTTTGTCGCTGAAGCTTTGCCCCTCCTGTTTCAAGTCACATCATTGCCCGTGGCCCGAGAAGATGACCATGTCTTTGCTACGGAAAATGCATGCGCGGCCATTGCCAAGATCCTGCAGAGCAATCCCAGCAAAGTGCAGAATCCGCAAGAGGTGGTGCAATTGTGGCTCAACACCCTGCCCGTCATCAACGACGATGAGGCCGCGCCGTATGCATATATGTTCTTGGGGCAATTGATAAGCCAGTGAGTCACGTTCCCTTTTCTCTCTTCCCAACAGATCCCAGCCGCCCCTTGCCACATTCCTGACCTGCATCAATTCGAAAACAACCGCTTCCCCCCCAAAGAACCGCTTGACTAACATAAATCCTCCCTAGACGAAATCCGGCAATCACCACCACCGCCTCCGCCGTCTTCCTCACCATCTGCCAAGCCCTCGACGCCGAGACCCTCCAGGGCGCCTCCGCCAAACGCGCCGTCTCCTCCATCAAGCAGCTCGTGCAGGATACGGGCATCGACGCCAGCCAGATCCTCGCGACCCAGAGTCCCGAGCTGCAGCAGACGGTAAGGAAGTATCTGGCATGACCCGGGGGGATACCTCTCTTGATTTCATCAATTTTCTTGGTTGGGAAAAGGAAAGCGGGGCCCAGTCAGGGAGGTGGAGTGGGGCGTGGGCAAATGACCTCAAACGCACTGGCATTGTGGAGCGGACTACCTTCCGACAGATGTGATTACGTCTCATGAGTGTAGGGCGGGAACGGGGCGACGAATATCACCCCAGAGACTGGCTTGGTCAGGAGTCTTTTCTGGATGATCGGAGGAAAGAGGGAACGGGCGGCCCGTCCAGAAAGAGGGCATGGAACGAAGGGAAGCCCTTCCAATCCTTATCGTTAGATGGAATGTCATGATTCATGGGGGATGGGCATTTATGGGCAAGGGAGGGATGGGGGTTTGGGGCATATTTCGCTGCAAGTTCTGCCCACCTACCTTGGTCACCTATCGATGAGGGAGGAGGGGCGTTTGCATTGTTTTTAGATTTAGATACCTCTTAATGTTCTGCATGTTGGGCATTTTTTCGTGATGTTCTCTCTCTCTCCCTCTCTCTCTTTCTTTCGCACTTCTTCCTCTCTTGTCTGTGTTCCTTTTTTTTGTGGGGTTCCAGATATTTTTCATGCTGATTTGTACAAGACATGACGGTATTAATGGATTCGAATCGATCTGATTTTCGACATTTGCTTCTTGCCGTGTATTTTGGCCAACAAAACTCGAGGCGAAAAGACATGGTACACGACATTCAAACCCCCCCAAAACATCACATCCAAAAACAACCTAGCCCCCCCCCGGTACGCCCTTGCGCTCTGGACCAAATTGAAGCCCCCAAAATAAAAAACCTCCACAACCAACCCATGCTCACAATCCTCCCAGGAACACACCCTCTCCCAAGAATCCGCCCGATCTCAGCTCTCCCTCATCACACCCTCGACAACCTCCCCCAACATCCTCATCCCGTGGATCCCCGCCGCTTGCCCCAGCACCGCCAACTCCTCCCTGACTTTACTTTCCTCCATCACCCCGACCCATCCCCCACCGCACGGACAGTGCTCCATGAACCCATTCACCTGCACCTGCCTGCACTTCTCGCACACCAAATCCTGCGTCGCCCACGCCGCCACGATGCTTTGCACCCTCGCCACCAGCGCTTCCTCGATCGCGAGGCGGGGATAGGGGGAGCTGCAGTGCGGGCATAGCCATGCCTTACTACTACCACCACCACTACCACCATTATTTACCCCGGTCCCTGCTGGGCCGGTGGAGGAGGAGGGAGGGTCGGGCAAGAGGTCCTCATCGCGACAGAAGTCGAAGTCGCGGGGCATGGTGCAGACCCCGCAACTCCAGCCCACGAGCCTGCAGGAGGCGGACGGGTTGATCCAGCGTCCTTGCGGGGCGAACTCGCGGATTTCGAAAAAACTTAAGAGGGTGGAGCGGAGCAACCGGACTTCGAGCGCTAAGGAGCGGTCGAGGGAGAGGACGTGCATGAGCGATATGACGAGGTGGAGGACGGGGGAGGTGGTGGTGTAGGTTGCGGGGTTGAGGGCAGGGTTGGTGGGGAGGGAGGGGTAGGTGGTGTGGTCGAGCGCGAGGTCCGGGTGGGCGAGGTCGCGGCGGTGGGAGGCGATCAGGGTGAGGATTTGTTTCTTGAGCGGTTTGGAGATGGTGGTGGTGAGGACGGTGGTGGGGTTGCATTTGCTGGAGTTGGGATCGGTGGTGCTGGGATCTTGGGTGAGGGAGCGGAAGGGGAGTTGGGTCGTTCGCGGTGTTGAGGGGGATTCGTCGTCGCCGCCGATGGGGACTTGCCCCTGAGATGAGGGGCGTTTGAGGGAGTGCATGAGTTCGATGAATTCGACGATCCAGTCGTGGAAGATGGTTTGGTATTGGGGCGGCAGGAAGGTGCTGAGTTGCCAGTGCATGATGGTGTCGAGCTGCTGCGCTTCCGCCTCGACGACTTCTTGACAGGCTTTGCCGCCGTAGTTGTATTCGTCGTACCAGACCAGGTAGTCCCAGTATTCTTTGATGTCCAGGTCGAGGAAATGGAACAGTGGCTTCGTCTTGATGGATTTGAGAATATATTGGCTGTAGGCGTATGCGTTACCGACTTCTGCTTTCGTGGTCTGGAGGAGCAGACGACTGCTGTTGGCAAAGACAACGTGTGACCCGACTCTCCGGAAGTCCGTCATCAATTGCTGGAAAGCCTTCTTGGACATCATCTGGACGTAGAAGTTCAAAGACCGGTCGTAGAGGAATGAATCGGGGCTTTGCACCCATCGAATCAGATGCTGGATCATGATGTCTGCCATGCTACTGCCTTTGCATGCTTCTGCCCACCAAGCCTTGACCATCTCTCGCAAGACAGTCACGCCGGCCGAAGCAAAGGCGTTATCCGAGTAGAGCACTGACGTCCCATCATTTGCATCTTCCTCAGATGCCGGCGCATCATTGAATGCAACCGAATCACTGCCTTCGAGCTCGTTGATCAAAGAAGATGTGAGGATCGTATTGATGGCAAGGTTCCGCACGTCCAGTTCGATGCAGACAGAGGAATAAGTGCCTGGATTGTTCACCGAGGGCATGTTGACGGTCTCCAGTGGCCCCAGGATATCATCGTTTTCGTAGCCAGCATGGTCTGGTAAGGGTCCTGCAGACCACCAAAGGACGACATTGCTCCTCTGTAGCCGTCTAGCATAAGCAACATCGATGAGGAAGCGAGGATCGTCCCTTTCAAGGTTGCAAAGCGGTATGTCACCATATCTTGCAAGTTCGACAAGATGGCTTATCCAAGATCCAAGAGCAAGGTAATGACTCAATGTTCTCTTGACGACGAACCCTTGCCAGCCTAACGGAGGTGGCTTGTTGTCGGTAGGCTCGTGCTTTAGTGGCAGGACCGGCAGGTCGTTGAGCGATGGAATCTCATGCAGCAACATACGTCGTTGAGGGGACTGTACAGCCAGGACTGTCGGCTTACTCTCATCGCTTCGCAGCTTCTTGATTGCATCGCTGACGTCTGTATACAATTTCCGCTTCGTCCGTACCTGTCTGGTTTTGAAGTGGATCTTCTCTTGGTACTCGAATATGTTTTGCCAATTCTCACCACCGGACTCTTCGAATCGCTTGGCCAGCAAGTCCGCATACAGCTTATCAGCATTAGGTAACCCCTGAGTCTCCCTCTTCCGATCATAGATGAACATGTGGGCTTCATCTTTGACTGTAGAGAACAGAGCAATGATCTGTCGGTCACCAGTATCAACGTGATACAGGAACAGGAACCCCATGTCCGCTGAAAGAAGATATGGTTGCTTCATTGGCGTGCGTCGCAAGGCTGTCAGATCGAACCCTTGCTCCAGGCCACGACCTAGAACACCTTTCTGCGTTTCATCAAATGTACATAGGCTGCCAAGCTCGAGGACTGCTCTGATGGATAACGGAACCTGCTTCTCATAGACGCCTTCGACGCTTGGGTGATCGAAGAGAGCTCTGAGCTTTTGAGCTTCTCGAACATAGACTTCCTCGGGCATGATGAGGCGGAAAAGATGCACCGAAGGGTGACCATTAGGAAGTGTATGAGTGACCTTCTCCGCAGTACAGCCTTCAATCTCGATATCAGGGAGATCGCTGTCTCTGAGATTCAAGAAGACCTGTCTTGGTACCTTGATTGTCAACTGGTGAACCTTCCGGTCAATCAGGACAAACGCCTTGATCGCTCCGGGAACCTCAGATTCCCGGAGCTGTAGGACTTGCCAGGTGTTTGTGAACAGGAGCTCTGCTTGATTTCTGAAGAAGCTGCCCAGCGTGTCGGACGCGGTATTGCTTCGTTCTCCAAACAGCTGACGTCTCCTGATTCGTGCTTGCTTTTGGATCTTCCATTTCTTTTTCTGATATTTGAGGAACTCCGAGTAATCTTCTGTTGGATCTGGCATTTTGGAGGGCAGGCTTGCATATGGGTCATTACTTTTCGTTGTTTCGGCTTCAGGAGCTTTTCTTTTCTGCACGAGCCGAGTCACTTCTCCATTCTTCGCCTTTGCCATCTGGGCTGAGCCAAAGTCTTCCAAGTCGGTGGGTAATCTATGCTCCAGAGCGTTGGGAGGAAGTTCAGATAGAGGCTCTCGTCCGAAGATGTCGGTCATCTTTCTCTGCTTGAAGCGATCATCCTTGACATTGATTCTGCGCTGGAGCCAATCTGGATGGCCAACGCGAGGTACCGGGTTCCTCACTTTCTGTAAGGCGGCAGGGATTGTGATGACTTTTTGAACGACGGAGCCCAGTCGCTCCAGATAATAGTCCCAGTCTATAAGTGCCCGGGGGTTCATATCACTTGGCTCTTCACGCAACCATTTCCGAAGGAAGAAACGCTTGACTTGATCATCCGCTGAGAAGATGGTCGTGGGTATTGCTCGCTCAGTCACCGGAGCACCTTTGGGCTTGGCTGCTATGATGTACTTGCAGTTCAAGCCCTTGTCCTTAATCATCTGAGCTCCTAGAAACTCTGCCAATCTTTTCGCAGTGGTGATGGAGGTTGACTTCTGTGCACCATACTCCTCTAAAGTCTTCGACATGCTCTTATTCTCGCAAATCAGATCAATGAGATCTTCATCTACCAGGTTGGCGCCCCTTTGATGTAGCACGTCGAGCCACCGATTCGCAATCCTGGCAACAGACGCATAAGTCTCTTCCAATGTCGTCCCTTCCAGAAAGAATTTGAAGATCTGAGTCTGAAAGATTTTGATGAGCTTTAATTCACCTCGCCGTTTGACTTCAAATCCTTTGAGCTCTGCGAGAGTGCCATCATGATTGAAGACGGCGTAGCGTTTCTTGAGATTTTTGTCCTCCTCCTTCGAGGTTGGAAGGATCATTGCTCTGTAGGGTCCATCAACCTCGAAGAAAATGGTGTTATCGCTGTGGGTCTCGTATCTGAAAGACTTGGGATCAACCAGATCCTGGTATTGGTGGTTTGTGAATTTGCCATGTACCAAATGATTCAACATCACACAGGGGTAAGAGATGGTCATCTTCTTGCCGCTTCTCAAGTTGAAGGTGACATTTTCGGGAAATGTGGCGGGAAGCATGCACCAGATACCATCAGTGTCCAGCTCCAACGGCCTGCCAATCCTCTCTACAAGCTCTCGTGCCATCTGAATGATGTGAGCTCCCGTAAGACACGTCACTCCGGCCATTTCCATAGAATACCATCTAGAGCCCTTTCTCATGACATACCCATAGAAGCTATTGAGAATAACTTTGTGAGCCAATTGTAGCGAGTCGTAAAGGACAATCATCTTCTTGGCCTCTTCGATCTCCATTGCAGCGGCTCCCGACGACTTGAGCGTCTCCGTGTTGTTCTTCCAGACCTTCTGCTTGCCTTTGAAATCATACCGTCGATCGCGGAAATCCTTGACCGTGTCTACATAGAAAGGATTCTCTCGCTGGCAAATGATTGCTTCCCGCTCAATGGTCTTCGTCTCGTGGATCTTGTGATAAATCTTTTTGCTGTAGTCTGTGAGACGCTTCTTGACTATGTTGGCCTGTTGCTCCACACTCATATCCTGAAATGTGATTGGCGGGCTATTTGGAAATCGCCCCGGAAAACGTTCGTTCTCTAGAGCATGTCGGACCATATTGTACTCATTTTTCTGGGCCGGAAGGAATTCGCCTCTCCATGCCCAGGGCAATCGACGGTCGCAGGTCTTGCCTGGCCTGTTGAAATCGCAAGCCGCGCAATCGGCCTCCTGGATCATGGAGTCCGGCTGCAATCTGTTGGTTGTCATGATGTTAGGATACATGGATGCTACATCCAAGTGATATATCGATGGTCGCTCATTGCGATTCGGGGTCTGCTTGAGAATCTCCAACTTGGAGATGATTTGAGCCTTTACCTCGTCGTAATTGGCCACATCGTCCAGCGACTTCTGTTCCTCAACAGTGATGCTGAAATGCAAAGCCGCATCGAGGTCTCGAATCAATTCATCAATAGCCGTAGTGTCTAGTGCAAAATTGACGGGAATGTCGCTCCTGAATACGCCTGCCTCGATACTTTCAACATGACCACCAACATAAGTCTCGGATTCGAGCAAATGCCCATCCCAGAAGGTTTCTTTGGGCTCTTTGTGTTTGTTGGGGAGCACGATACCTTTCTGATAAGCCTGGACCATGAGTAGCATTTCACACAGTGTCCCTGTGCCCTTGCGGAGAACGTCATCCGGGTTTAGTGGAATAATATTACAAAGCGAGAAGATGAAAGGGTGTATGTACTTCATATACAGGTAGTAAGTGGCGACCGCATCTGAGACCGAGTATTCCGCCAAAGTCTGTGGCTTCTCGTTCGCATACTGGGTCATCAACTCGGGATCTAATTCGTCGGGATCATAGCCTAGTTTGGCGACGGTGACCGCTTTCAGGCCCCTGCTACCCTGCGGAAGGTAGCTATCACGATTGACCCAGGCAAAGCAGTCCATGTGGACGCCATAATTGCTCTGATAGATATCCTCGCTATTCTTGCGAAAGCCGATCTCCTGATACATGTCGATACCCAGAACGCTGGCTCTTGCCTCAACGAAGGGCCAGTCGAAGAAGTCGCCATTGTACGTGGCGATGACAGTCGGCCGAGCTTCTTTGATGTGCAGGAAGAATCGTTCAATGACGGCTTTCTCATCTGGCTCATTGAAAATGAGGAATGGCCCCTCGTATTCGGGCTTTGGGGTGTATTCAAAGTCTGCGATATCTTCTGACACAATCTCTCTGTTAGTGATGAGGAACCCTTGGCCATCAATCATGTAGGATATCATCATGATCTGATCAATGACGGCATCCGGGAACTTCAGGGGCAACTTCGTCGTCTCAATATCGTACGCCAATACGACAGGGTCGGCTCGCTGTATGCGCTCTTCTATGCATTTCATGCTCGTAGTGCCATGCTTCGCTTCGACAGTGTACCATTTCCCGATCCGGATATCCTTATCAATGGAGACCCGTACATGATATGGGACATCGTACTCCCGGATGTCAACCACAAAATCGCTCGCATCGGCTATGCCATTAGTTCGTGAATCATTATATCGTTCATTATCATCAAAGAGGTCAAAGCCAGCGTTGGCGCTGTCAGAGTCAGGGTTTAATTGCGGTGCCTTGACTTGGGAGTCCAGCTTACCTGGCAACTTCGGCATATGTGTCCATCGCATTCATGCCCAACTTGTTCTTCTCTGCTATGGGCATTATTTCCCGTCGCACGCTCAAAAGATCAGAGACGTTCTCAAATGCCAATTGCAGAAATGTCCTTCGGTATCCCAGCAGGTGATTGGGCATCTGCAAGTCTTCCTTTTCTATGCGCTTGACGCTCTTGACCATGCCCTCGAACTTTCGTCGGCACCACTCTTCCACATCTGGCTCCCTTCCTTTTCGAACGGCGATTAGAAAGTAGGGATCGTACTCGACGGTGGCCTTGAAAGTGTTGCCATCTTCTTCGATGAAATAAAAGTCCACGCCTGCTCTTCCACCAGGATTCTTCTCAGCTTCAATGGTCGTACTGTGCATATTGCAAAGCCAGCCGACTTTCTTCTTCCCCGAATCATATCTGGCAAACCCCATCGACTCATCGATGGTGTGCGCCAGGCGCGTTGCCTGGAGCTTCTCATCCTGAGAGGTACCCTCACTTGCGCGCAAGGCGGATGCATCGACAGTCTTCTGTCTTGTAGGGAGACGGGAGGATTTGGCAGAGCGAAAGTTGCGGCCATAGCTGCGGTCGGGCTTTCGGGAGGGCATGTAGGCTTTCGATGCCGGAGAATGAGAGGATTGATTCAAGGACGGGGAGGAATTTTCATCGTAGAATCAGCTTGTTTGATATAAGCTGTTCGAAAGCTGCAGCTGCATCATTGTTGCTCACTCATTGTGGACTGGTTATCGATGCTCTTTGGAGGTTCAGCCACTTTAGGGAGGAACGCGTCCACGCAACTTCGAGCGCGTCGGCGCCAAGACCAACGGACTCTTTCCGCGCAGGGTGATTTCAGAAATCCAGAACCGCAATTTCATCAGTTTGGTCACTTCAACCTGTTATCAACAATGGCAGGCGACATACAAGAATCAACATCACATCGCCCATCAGATTCAAAGCCACAGACTCCAAGCTCACATGGTGGTAACATGCCGCCAACCGCTCTGTCAAGTGCCAATGCACTACCTGGTGGGGGACAAAACACCGCCGGGAGCAAGAACCAGGAAGCCAGCCTCCTCGATGCGGCAAAAAGTATCCGGCTGTCCGAGTTCAAAGAGGTTCACAAAAAGCCGTGCGTTCGAGATGCATTGATGACCGGCATTGGCGCTGGATTTGGCATTGGTGGTGTGCGGTCAATCCTTGGTGGCAAGTGCTCATCCTAGGATGCCGTTGACGAGACATGCTTACACGAATGCAGCTTCCGTCATGGCCTCCTGCAATTGGGCAGTCGGCTCGTTCTGCTTCGGCTCCTTGTTGATGTACGAGTATTGCCAGCGCAAGCGTCTTTTGGAATTGCATGGGATGAAGCGAGCCGTCGAGGTCATGGACCGTAAACAGAACGAGAAAAAGGAAAAAGCTGAGGCTGCTAGAGCAGCCGCAAGGAATGCCAAGGGGGCAAGCTGAGGGAGGATGCATCATCTTGCCGCAGTGAGACATTGTCACTGCACCACGCTCAGGGCACACAGCCAGAGAGACCACACGAGATACTATTTGCGTTTCAGCAAACTTCCATCACCCATCGGTAACTTCCCAGGACATGCGCGATATTCCGGGAAACCGCCATCAGGTTGAAAGGCTGGAAGATGATTCAAAGGTTGGAAGAGCACATTGTCGTCAGACAACAATGGAGGTATTGAGAATCGTTCATTTGCAATCGAGCAATGCTAGCCTCAGCTGCTGAGCCTATGTGATTTGCCGCCATGCCAACACACAATCATCTATGGTGTCCATCATTTTGGCCGAAGATCCACAACGTCAAATTCCAGTCCTTTGGCCTCATAGACATGCCCGGGTCTCAAAGCGTCCGTGTACAGATGGTTCTCCACATGGGGATGGAACAATCCAGTCTGGGTGCAATTCAAGATGGATTTCATACCGGGAGGATCAGTCAAGCGGAACACTCCCCAGTCGTTCTGGCTTGGCGCGCAGACGATGGCAATGCTTTCCGGCATCATGACCTGATAGCCGCCGTGCGTATGCAGGTCTCTCGAACTCATGAAGCACGTCTGGGTGGGATGTGTATGTATCCAGCCGAGGACCATCAAGTCTTCGCCATCGACATAATCGAAGAATTCGCTCTCGTTGATCATTTCGCACGTGTCAGAGGTGCTCTCCTGCTCCGGGATGACGAGTTTGGATATGAACAGCGCATTCGAGACCAGAGTCCCGCACAAAATGCCACAGGTCTCGCGGTTCGCTCGAGTGTTTGGGGATGCAATGGACAGAAACTGGCGGCGAAGGTCTGGCGGTAGAAAGATGGTGCGCAGGGGAGACCCATTCTCCAGATAGGCCGAGGCTTTGAACGTGAACTCGGATGGCTTCGGACCAGGCAGAGGCGGCGGCGGCGATGGCGGCGGTGGCGGCGTATATGCCGGACCATTGTTGGGAGGATTAGAGAGCGAACGCTTTTCCGGTATATCTGGTGGTGTGGCGTCAAAGAGGAAGCTTCCGTGTTCCTTCGGTGGAAGCTCTGGGGCTCTCTGGGCAGCTTGTATCTCATAAGCTTGAGGCTCCGGGAATGACGGTCTTTGCCAATCCTGGTTCTTGTGATGATCTGGTACCGTGGGATAGCGATAATGTGAGGCTTGACCTTCCATGGGAGCACGGCGAGACCCAGGTTCATCCCTCTGCGACGAAGATCCATTCACCTGAGACCGAACGTTCTGCATCTGTTGACTCAAGGTCTCTCGATCCACACCGTCATCGTTGTTGGCCAAAGCTTCCTCCCAGTTGCCCCACATTCCCGCTGTCCGCCTTTCATGTTCGACCTCTTCGGAAATGCCGGCCTGGCGGGTAGCTTTCCTCGCGGTGGCGCGGCGCTTGATTTCCCTGTGCGCCAACTTGACTGCGAGATCCCTATTGTCCGCTGCCGCCAGAGTCTCGGTATCGTCGGTGATAGCGGGATCCGAAAACCCGCGCTTATGTCCAATAGGTGTGGTAGCCCTAGAATTGTGGGGGGCGGCGATGGCAGCAGCCTTGCGGGCATCACGATCGCGCATCAACTGTTCGTACCTCTCGTAACGCTTGTTGATGCGGGGCTTGAGCACCTCGAGTTTCTTCAAATTGTGGTTCACTTCCTTGCCGGCCTGAGCGAGAGCGGCACGATTTTGAATTTGTTTGGCATCCGGGTTAGAGGAGAGATTCTCGAGGACGAGTTGAGCGTGGCGATATAGGAGGAGATAGGTTTGTTGGTCGTTCCCTTCATGTTCGTAGATCTCAGCCTAGGATTAAATGTCAACGGTTGTGTGGAAAGGCTGGGATGGAGAGGGGGACCAACTTCTTTCAGCAATGTACCAGCAGTTCTGAGCCAATATTTGAGCGGAATGAGCGGGTTGTAATCGAAGTTTCCTGCCTTTCGTACGATTTGCTCCACGCTCATAGGTTTGGAGGGCCCTCTCGGATCGTGGAAAGATGAAGCCATAATTGTTGAGAGCGGCCTGGTGTGATACAGGATCTCTTACGGTTGTGAAGCAGGTAGCTGTGGCCTAGCTGGACAGGTCGACGCAAGGGCGACACGATCCTAGGCGCAAGCTGTCGGCTTCATGGGAATTAACGAGGGAGGGCAGAAAGCGCTGGATGTCTGCAGGGTGTGACTCGCTATGCCATTCAGCTCCCCAAAGCCCCAAAAGAGCGAGGCCGTCACGGAGCTTGGTGGAATTTGAGCTGGAGAATGAGTGCTTTGAGAGTCTGTCGTCATAAGCTTGACAAGCTTTATTTCTTTTCGGGACTAAGCCTTCGGAGTTTGGCCAGGATGTTTTCCATCTGCCAAATATCAACCTCCTGGTGCCTCGTGCCTCGACTACCGTACCTCTTATGCCTCTTCTCTTTGATCAATGCAGTCATTAGATGACTCTATCGGCTCAGGCGTCCTTGATCAAAAGATTAGGTCTGCCACACTATCGTGGATCCTATCCGCGAATCAGCGTGACAAGCTCAAGTCTATGCGGTACAGTCCCTTGCAGCGCCCTTTCCGAGCTTGAACTGACATTTCCTCCTCAAGATGATATTATCAAGCGTCTCGCCCCATCGTTGAAACCCTACGAAGGATGTACAATCATCGATCACAACCCAGGACTTGGTCTATTCTCTAGCAAACTCCATGAGTTCCTTAGACCTAAGAGCCATGTTTTGCTCGAACCGCACTGGAAGAAGCATGCGCCGTACCTGCAGCCCCTCCTGGACGCTCCCGATTCCCGCTACCATCATCGCGACTGGACCGACGCCAGGGTCAGAGACTCAGGCCATTATGAGGCAGAAGGCCTGATTCCTGGGCCCGGTGATCCTGCCAGTCATGCCACACTCCACATCTTCAATTCCGCCGGTTCGGCCATCAGGAACATCCGCGGCAACTCATTCCCCACCCACGTAACCAGCGCAACCGAATTCGCCATGGATACAAAGAGGCAGCTGAACTTCCACGCCCGAGGCCCCACCCGGATGCTGCTCTGGTGCGAGGATGTCGACAAGAAACCCATCCTCCCCCGCACCGTCGATTCCCGCCGCAAGCTCGCCTTCTTCCTCGAAGCCTACTGCCACGTCAACGAAGTCGTCGGCTTCGGCGGCTCCGAGAAACAGGCCCAGCGGGAACAGAGCCTCATCATCGCCAGCGGCCGGATGGCGCGCCAACGCATGCTCGACCACGACATCTACCACCCCTCCCACCGCGCCGAACCCGCCCTCGAAGTCGCCGACGAGCGCGACCAGGTCATCTCCCGCTACTGGCACGAGGAGCTCCGCGACCTCGAAGCCAACTTCGCCGCGGGGAAGCTCGCCCAGTACATTGGCCACCCCCCCGCTCCGCTCAAGGCCAACCACCCAGGCCGCCACGTGCCCGACGAACAACCCACCCCGGAATTCCAACGGCTCCGCCACCTCCGCCGCTGGCGCAAGCAGGATACCAAGGAAGTGATCCCTGCGCTCGAGCTCGCCGACGAGCAAGACGCCATCGACAGCCTCGATCTCGAATTCTACAACCCCGCCCTTTCCCCCCAACGCCGCAAGGAGATCGCGGACGAAATCGACGCCCGCACCGCGACCGTCCACAAGACCGTAGCATCCTGGCCGCCCAAAAAGTGGCGACGCTTCTACTACCTCTCCGACGACCGGCGCGCGCTGCACATGCCCCCCGGTCCTTTACTAATGTGGGACCGCCGCGCCTACGAGCCCTTCACGGCATCGGAATCCGAATTCAGGCCGAATCGGAAACTCGCGCTGCTGGATTTCCAGTCGAAACCGCCCGAGGCAATTCTGCCGCTGGAGGGCCACCAGCACCTTTACTACGAGTTGCTGGTGGGCGCGATGACGTCCCAGGGCGGGCCCATGGGATTGCACTTCCTGAAGCAGATCACCCCTGGGGCATATGATGCGCTGGTGCCCAAAGTCACGGAATTTGGCGATGCGAGGGAGGGGGGAAGGAGGTGTTTGGAGGATGTGAGGTTGAGGACTTTGACGCCGAGGATGATGTGGCGGTTGGTGGTGGAGTGGGATCGGTGGGCGTTCAAGCCCGAGTTGCGGGATATGTTGGGGATGTTCAGGGAAGGGCCCGAGGAGAAGACGGGGGGGATGAGGTGGTGAGGGAGGGAGGGAGGAGGAGGGGCTTGATCAACCAACAGCCCGAGTACATTCTCGTAAGAGATTTGTCTAAAGAAAGGAAGTTGGTGATGGGGTTGTAAATGGTCCGCTGTAAATAGACTATACTTCGTACAAAACCGCGCAAAACATTTCAACAACTTTATTTTCAAGCTAATGACCTTACAAACGTCCCTCCAAAAAAAAGATTCAAATGCTTTTCTCTCTCTACCTCCCCTCCCTCCTCCAAACCGCCAACCTCGCCCTCAACCCCTCCACCACCTCCCCCCTCCACCACTTCATCTCCTGCCCTTTCCCCTCCACCACCTCCGCCCACCTCAACAACACCCGTAAATTCCACAACCGCTCGCTGCTCCTCCCCCGGCCCAACGTCCCCGTCTCCACCATCAACCGATCATCCACCACGGTGCCCCTCCACCCTGCCAACACATCCATCCCACCACCACCAGCAGATGGAGGCAAAACCAGCGCCCTCTCCGCACGATCCAGCCCCCGGAAACATGTCAGCGAGAACAGCCATTCAAAGGGATTAACCCGGATCTGCTGCGCCGTCTGCGCGTCATTGAGAGCTTGCATGGTGGCGCCGAAGACGGCGGCGGCGGAGGCGGCGTCGTAGGCGGAGCGGCGTTTCAGGAAGACGGATTGGTGTCGCTGGAAGGCTGTTAGGTGCAGTGACGGTGAGGGCCCCGAGGGGGAGAAGTCGAGGGTGACGGGCCAATAGTCCGGGTCCGATGTCAGGTGGATCGCGGAGATGGTGGTGAGGGGGGGAAGGAGGCAGGGCGCTGTCATGTGGAGTTGCTGGTGGGTTGCTGCGGGACCATCACGATCGGAGGAGGACGAGGACGAGGGTTGTGGGGGGGTGGTGGTGGTGGTGGTTGTGACCTCCACCACGATGGGGACGGAGAGCGGGGACATGGTGTCGATGTCGCGGGGGATGAGGCAGCGGCGCTCGGTGGCGAGGACCCAGAAGTGGCGGAAGGCTTGGAGATGGGATTTGTTGTCCAGGACCGAGGTGGGGAACAAAGGGTAAAAGGCGCAGAGCAGGGAGGCAGTGGCGAGGTTGGAGGTGCCGAACGTGCAGGTGCCGCCGCCGACGAAGAGGGCGCCGATGGCGAAGTGGGTGGCCAGGTGGCTGCCGTACGGGGTTTCGGGGTCGTTGCGGCCATGGAGAAGGCGGAGGCGGCGGAGGATGACGAGATCGCCGGTGCCTGCCATTACGCACGCGGCTGATAATGCCACGACGTCTTGACAATTGCGGACCGTGATGCGGGCTAGTTTCTGGTCATAATTGAGGGCTGATAGTCGACAAATGCGGATGAAGTTGTCGAGGTAGCTGCAGAGTATATCGCGGACTTCGAGAGACCCGCTGCCAGCATAGCGCAAGCCAATGCTGAGGCATAATGCAGTCAAGATGTTGAAGAACGGCAGGTCCTCGCTTGTGAGATATCTGATATGCGAGACCGCTTTATGCCGAAATGCTGATGGCATCTGAGACGTGATCCATTCGTAATCGGGACGGATATGGCTCCACATGATTAGCTGCTTAGCAAGTGTACGAAGGAGGAAGTGATCAGGGCGAACGTAATCGAATTGATGGACTGTCTCCGGAACGTCGATCTTCCTCGCCAGGGTTTGGTCATCAGTCTTCATGAAGATGATTGCAACGGCCATTGTCGCTCCAGCTGTCGCCTTGTCCGTAATCTGCGATTCGCCGAGTCTTTTCGTTGAGATTGCCAAATTCAGGAGTCTTTCGGTGAGATGCATATCACGAAGTCCTTTCAGGTCCTTCCCCATTCCCAGATTGATGTATCCCAACCCGAACCCAGCTGCTAGGCGGTAACCCTCGTCTCTCAACGGATCCACCGGATTCGAACTATCCTCAATATCGACTTTTTCCATCTCGGACAACATGATCTCTGACATCCGTCTATGCTGGGTTTTGCAGTAGAGTAGACCGATGCCCATCATGGCACAAGTCTGCGCCAGCGGCGACAGATTCAATTCAGCCGAGCCATAAGGCAGCATGCAAGTCAGGTGAACAGACAGAAGCTTCAACACTAGAACATTCATATCACCCAGGTGAGATGCAGAAAGCCCCAGAAGTAAGCCAACAGACGTCATGTTGTGCTTCGGCGTCAAGTATTTGTACATGACCCATTTCGGCACCGACTTGAGATGGCCATTCAGACCTAAGCCTAAGAGAAAGCCGGCATGCCTGTTGGTAAGATCGCGCGGTTTGTTGAAGAATATCCACGAAGACTCAATCCCTTGTGCTTCCCTCGATATACTGAGGCCTGCTTCAACACCAGCATGGAAGAATGCCCAGGATACCTTCTCTTCTGTAAAGACGGCGCGGTCTGCCGTGACTGTCGTATCTGTGGGTTTCATCACGCAGCTAAGCGTGAACCCATGAACCGGTATCTTGTCAGTGAGCAACGGCAAGCGGGCATTGTAAAAGAGCAGACCGCGTCCAAGACAGACTGAGAGAGTCCTCATTGCTACCACTTTAGCTAGCTCTTGCTGAGCTTCTAGCAAATCTATTTCCGACCAGCCCGGTTCCGTATTGCATTGAGCTACGGGGTAGTGAAGAGGGTGGACCAACTTGGCTGCCTGGCCAAATCTCTGGTCTTGCCTGAAGAGCAGCCGGGTGATTGATTGCCTGTCAATATCTGCGGACCCGTCATATGCCACGGGAATTTCGACCTCCAAAGCCTGCTTGCAGATTGTTTGGACATCACGGATTGCTTGCGGTGATGCAAAGGATGATAGACCTCCGCGCTTCTTGCTCTGAGAGTCTGTCCTCTTGAGCGTGGCAAGATCCTCTCTGCTGACGAATCTGAGAAGCTGAGAGCCCCACTTACTGGTGGCTTCCCTTTGGCAAGCAGCCATGGCCATACGAAAGGATGCTGCAATCCCTTCCGGCAAGGTCTCTAGTAAGGTCAAGTCGAGGCCCAACTTTGCCATTTGAGCTATACGACCGTGTATTGGCTGCGTCTCATTGCTACTGAGTAGAGAATTGATGAGGTATGTCCTCGGGGCGAGGCTGGATGATATGGAACTGCCATAACGTCGCAGGACCTCGCTCTCGTTATCTGGGGCGCCGACAGCATCGACGAGGGTCGGAAATGCTGAAGTCGTTTCGTTGGAGATCTTCGACTCGAAGAATTGTAGTATCGATGGAGGTGCGAATGGCTCGGCTCGTATGTCAAGGCCTGCGATGATCGATTCGTCAAAGGCCCATGATTGCATGTCAGCATTTTCCAACATATAGAAGCAGCCGTCGTGGCAGGACCAGTTTGCCCACCCAAGCCACGTTCCAAGTTGCGCGAGGATTGGTGTTAATTGATGGACATATCGCGCAGACAGAATCTCCAGCTTGAGCTCCTCTCGCAACAGATGTAATGTGACAAGGATAGATGCCAAGGCAGTCCGACGTAGGTCTGGATCTCGTGTAGTCGCAATTGCAGAGTACCCTTGATTGCCGACGGCTGCTTGCCCTTGAGGAGATTTCAAAAAATCCCTGGCAGACGCGATCAATTCGAAGATGTGCGAGTTGCTATCCGGCATAGGCACTGCCGGCGTCTCGGTTTCCTTCTTTGACGATTTTGATCCTTGTGAGGAGACTGGCGTTGTAATCCTTTCATTTCTCATCCATTTCCAAGGTTGGGTATCCATCCATGAAGGCACCATGGAGCTGGGGCCACTTTCGATCCTCATCATCTCATCCCAGCTGTCGAGATTTGTATTTGCGCCACTGCTTGACCTCAGCAGACCGCCTTTGCGTCTCCTCCGTCTCGCAGTAGCCTCCATGGGCCGATCATCAACGAAGGTGACCGCCATGGAGAACAGCACAATGACCATTGCGTTCCATTCCTTGTCCGCCTTTTCATGGTCCCGGCCTGAAAGCCAGTGCATCGCATCCCACCAATGCCGAAGGATCGACTCACCATACACATCAGAAGCAGGCAGCACGGCTTGGCATGACCTCATCATGCGAGATACAAGAGGATCGGAAGGTTGAAGTTGGATCTCAATACGATGTCTTGTCCCTCTCAGATCCACAACGTCTACACGGCCCAGAAGCGTGGTTTGCTCCAGGAGTGATAATCCCTTTGGTCCCTCGCTGATGACGCGCTTGAGACCTCCCTCTCGTTGTTGCTTCGGAGACTCATCCGAGTGCATAGAATAGCGGTCCTGAAAGATCAGCGGGTTTGGAAGTTCGATCTTGCGGAGGGCCGTCCATGGCGCCTGCAAGGTCAATGGATTCACACTTCTGTCTAACACCAGAATCCGATCAACGGTCCCATCGCTAAGTTTCAAGGCGTCTAGAACGCCTGAACGCCGATTAGCGCTGACTTTGAAATGATAATTGTCAGCATTAGGAGATCCTGGTGCACCGGCTCTTTGTGCGCGCTTCGACGGAGTTGCTTTGATATGGAAGAATATGAGTTCTCCGAGCTGACGATTCATGACGCACAAGATGAGGACACTGGCACCGGAAGAATCGGCTAGATCAGGGCCAGGGACTTGCAGTACGAAGATTTGCAACGTAGGCCGGTCCCCAGGTCCTGAGGGAACTGAATGACCAATCGTGCTGTACGAAATACTGTAGAGTTTTTGAAACATGATATCTGGCCTGACGCCTTGATCAGCAAAGACTGGGCCTGGATCATCCAGTGCTTTGATTTCGCGAATGTCATCCAGATGGTCGAATGATTCGGTAGTGGGCAGCTCCTGCAAGGTGACCGAATCAAGACTTGATCGGATGTCAGATAGAGGTTTCGACCTTCCGCCAAAGCCCGCCAACCCTTGATCACGGCTCATCTGAGATATGCGGGTGCCAAAGGAAGGCTCACGACGGCCGCTTTTGATGTGCCGATCGGATGTCAGATCACCAAAGGTGGCTCGGTCCTGACTGCTAGCAAGGTCTGACCTAGCGAGCAAGGAACTGACCCGTCTGGACGCCTTTGTGGAAGCGCCCGTGGTATCGAAGATGGACTCGAAGAGGCTTTCTTGCTCCTTGGATTTGAAGTCTTCAAGAGCCGTATCTGCGCTTGCCTGAGGAAAAGATCTTGCTACAGGGGTGGTTGCTCCAGTGCTCAAACGGCTCGCAAATGAACTACGCCTGCGGGAGCTGGTGCGGCCAAATCTTTTCGACTCACGTCCCGTGCGTCCATTCTCAGGGCTTTGATTCAGGTAGGTCAGGGCGTGAAGGCTGATGTTGTTCTCTTCTTCATTTACGGTCACCGCCAAAATGAGGGGATTGCTCTGAAGCCCGTGCTCATCTTGCTGATCGATCTCGCTATGTGGTGATACATACAGGAGCCTATCCGCGGCGTGGAGATGACTAAAGGGTTGAGAAGTGGACCTCGCGTCCTGCTTTGTGACTACTCGGCCAACTTTCGTTAAAGGATCCAAGAGGCAGAAGATCTGTGGCGAGTCCTGAGCCTTGGGCTTCGATTGGAGTTCTTCCAACAAGGATGCCAGTGGGGATGCCCATCCTCTTGGGGGATCTGACGGTAACGCTGTGTGCGAACTTGCAAAACTCAGGACTGGATTGGAGATACTCGACTGAGAACCGACAAATGTATTTTGGGGCGGAACTGGGATGATGGGAGTCGGCTCTGGTGCTTGCTGAGTCCGAAGCTTCGGCTGGAAGAGGATTCCGTAATAGGATGGAAATATTGACTCAACCTCAAGTGGTAGAGGAAGAATATGATTGGTATGGGAAAGGAAAAATACACGAACTTGCGACTTGAGAACGACGACAAGGCCTCGGCTTAGCTTTGGCGAAAGATCCGATCTTGCTTTGAGAGTACCACCAGCCTTCTTTGGGCGTAAAGGCTCCTTGCGCGAACGCGTGTCATTACCCTTAGTCCTGACCTTCCTTACTTGAAGGTCTGCAGGCGGGGCGACCGCAGGCGAGTCGTCCTCTTGGAATGTGTCGTTCACGCTGTCTACCTCATCTTTACGCGGAGAAGCGAAGTGGGTAAAGGCAGCCTGTGTGATAGGTTCATTCTCAATGTCGAAACGAAAGACGCGCTCGATGACTCCAGCTCTGGACCAGACAACACAGTACTCCGTAGTCAAAAGCTCTTCTTCGGTAAAGCCACCGCTGGAGCTTTTCACCGACAAAGTTTGCCATCGATACGCGCTCTCCGGCGGGTTGAGTGGAAGGATTCCTTCTGACACGAGAAATGGCAGCGCAGATGGTTTGTGGATGCCCAGTGATTGAACGGAGGCCATGACCTACCGTCTCCATACCAGAACGGAGCTACCTGCATTACTCACCTTGATGTTGGAAGTATTCAACTTGAAAGATCTCATGTCAAGGTGTCCTAGCAGAGTCCAACACAGAACTTGCTAGTGTTTACGATCATTGCACATTCAATTTCAAATCCGGCTACAGACTTGGCATAGCTCTAGGCAAAGATTGGCGCCCACCTTCTGACGTCAGACCCTTGATTTGCGCACAAAGTTTTGCATAGCGTTTGAGGCCAAGCTTTTCTCTACTCGCACAAGATGTCAACCTTTCAGCAGGTCAAGCTTGACATACACTTCTGATATCTAGCCCATCATGCCTCAGGAAAAGAAGCACCGTGGCCGCCGTGAAGCTAAGAAAAGAAAGCGCGACGAAGCAGAGCCTTGGTCAGAGAGCAAACGGCAAAATTTGGATGAAGACGTCGAGATCATCGTGGACGATGACCATCCCAAGGACCTTCACCAGGCTCTTGATGGATCCGAGTATATAGCTCAAGATCTTCCGTTCTACGGACTACTAGATGAACAAGAGCAAGAGTATTTCAAAAGCGCTGATTCAGTAATCGAGTTGAATCAATTCAATGACTCAGAGGAGAGAGACTTGTTCCTGTCCAACGTCTTCAAAGAGGCTGATGGGAAGGAGCTCAAAATCGCCAACAGTCAGTCTTGCTCGAGAATCATGGAAAGACTGATTTTGCTTTCGACACCGGCCCAATTGAAGGCTATTTTCCAGAAGTTTAATGGACAGTGGGTACCATAGCGTGGTAAGGCTTTGATATACACGACTGACTGCAGGCAGCTTCCTGAACCTCATACAACACCGCTTTGCATCTCATTGCTGCGAAGCTTTGTTCCTCAAAGCAGCTTTCATCACTAGTGAAGAAGCCTCGCTCGAGATGGTATCATCGCCTTCTGTGGAGAGTATGTTCTTGAACCTTGTCAGCGAACTCAAGCCTCAACTGGGATTTCTTGTTTCTGACACATTTGCCTCCCATCCGCTTCGTGTATTGCTTGCAATCTTATCAGGAATGCCCCTTGAGGCTTCTAGAACGACGAGCACGTTGCAAAGCAAAAAGAAGGAACACATCTCCGTTCCTCAAACCCTAGCGAAGGCTTCAGAAGATGAGAAGACACGCTTTGTACCAATGTCATTTTCGAATGCCTTAGACGAGATCCTTCGCATGGGCATGGCCGATCTCGATACCAGCTCTCTCCGTGCTCTATCCACACAGCCTGTCGCCAACCCTGTCCTGCAGATCATGTTGGAGCTGGAGCTCACGAGATCGGGGAAGAAGGATGCGAGGGATCCTAATTCGCTCTTCTGCAAGTTACTACCCGATGATCCACTCGTGGAAGGCACCGAAAGTGCTGCATTCTTTGAGCATTTACTCTATGATCCGGTAGGCTCACGATTACTCGAGGTAATCATAACGCACGCGCCCGGTAAGACGTTCAAAGCCATCTATAGAAATCTCCTTAGTGAAAGGATTGGTGTTGTTGCAAGGAACGAGACTGCTGTTTTTGTCGTTATCAAGGTCATTGAGCGTCTGAGCAAGGATGACCTGCGGACGGCCATGAGTCACATCGTCGACAAACTTGACGTGCTAGTCAAGCGGTCGCGAACCATCGTCATCAAAACTTTGATCGAGCGCTGTCGTGCGCGAGAGGTCGATGTGCAGCCAATCGCAGATTCCTTCCAGACATTCTATGGCTCTCAGCTTCCTCAGACCATTTCGGAGTTACTTGAGATAGGCAACAGCGACACCGCCGACATGTCAGTCGACCGACGAAAACAGCTCGAAAGCCATGATTCTCCCAAAACCCACATCTCGCTCCTCTTCCAGTCGATGCTGGAATTGCCCTCTCCACTGAGAGATCTCTTCAATGACGCATTATTGCAGATCTCTACACCAGATCTGATATCCATGGCCAAAGATCGAGCTGCATCCAGAGTACTCCAATCAGCGTTGACTTGTAAAGACCAGACTATTGGATTCCGTCGCCTGCTCATGAAACGTTTCGCTGGCACTCTTTCAGGTCTAGCCACGCACATTGTTGCATCTCATTTAGTGGACGCTATGTGGGAGGGATCATCTGGCATGAGGTTTGCCCGGGAGACGATGGCTGAGGAACTACTTCGGGATGAAATGTCGATCCGAGACTCCATACCAGGTCGGGCTGTTTGGAGGAACTGGAAAATGGACCTTTACAAAACCAGACGTAGGGACTGGGCTGACGAGAGTACCAGTGGAGGAAAGACTGACATAGAACTTGCCAGAGACCGGCATGCTGCGCAGAAGTCGAGACATCAGCAGAAAGCAGAGGCTCTCTTGAGGAGGCCACCCCAGAAGCGTGTTGTTGAAGCGTGAGCGAATCACACGGACGAGATAATAGCAGCCTTTTCCACACAAATTGCGAAGCCAAAAAATGTCTTTTATGACGACAATGGCAATACGCTTCCCTCGTTCTCTAGTAAATTTCCTACTCGACGAAATCACATGGTTGAGGCTCTGCTTACCGAATCTACAGAACCATTTGCTCAGCTGGAAGACATAGCAGAATCATGCCTTGAGACCTGTTAGTGGATCTTTGGCTAGTCTAGAGACAGTTTATGACAACCGACGAATTGGCAGATGCTAAAGCTATCAAGCTGTAGCAGAGACATATACTTGGTCAGAGCAGGGTGGAGCATGAGAGCAAGTCTTTTCGCAGCAGATTATGCTGGATCGCGGGGTTGACGACGACCGATTAGTTATATCTGAAAAGCCGAATCTCTAAACGAGCACCAGACCCTCTCTAGTGATGGAGACAGTGCCGTTCTTTGGAAAAGCCCTCAAATGAAACCACACCCGGTCAGATTTGCTCCCGCTCATCCGCGCGCAGCTATCTCCCCAATTTCTATGACTGGGCCTGTATATATGGGCCTTCCATGCATGAACCAGAATATGATGCTGAACACCATAAAGCCCCCAAATAGAAGTACCGCATAATTCATTGTCACCTCATTCGTGTGCCGATATGCAGGCTGAAAGGAAAAGAAAAGACCCACAACTGCGTACAACATAGCCACGATGGTAAAAAGGACTCCATACCGCCCTAGTTGGAAGGAACCCCAGATCATCTCTGATTCTGGGATTGTGAGGCGCTTGTGAAGCATTACCCCAGCGGCCAAAAGGAAAGAGGCGAAGTAGGCTGCAATAATAGCGGACACGAAGTCGATTAAAGCTAATAGCATATTCATGAGCGCAGTCGCAATAATAGCCCACAAGGGCAGCTTAGTCCGGCGATCGATCTGTCCCCACCGGTCAACAAAATAGGGTCTGCTTTGATACCTCTGGGGCCCTACCCTTGAAAGGTGTCCTGACCCGGGAAGTCCATTCTCACGTGCAAAGGCCCTCAAGCGTCTTCTACCTCAATGTTGTCAGTCTGCACGCCTAAGGCAGCCTATTGATGTTCTTGAAACGAACATCGCTTATGGCCTTGACTTTGTGGGCGCCTATACATTTGGCATATCGCAGGGCACGAATTTTCTACAAGACGCCCAGTCCAGGAAGCGCTGGCTTGCAGCATACCCACAGAGTCACCCTTATGAATATATGTTCTGGCTACTAGAAGCACCACGCCTAAGTAAATGGCTTCGCAGATGCGGCCTCAAAGTCGTGCCGGACAAGGTTTGGCAAGCTCGACAGCAGCTAGATGATTGGGCGTTGGAGGTAGTAGATCAAACGGAGGAAGCTCTGCGTGCGACGCCTACAAGCGCGAGGAGCGAAGGGGACTTCCCTGTGGTCTATCATCAGCTCAAGCTTGCAATGGCCAAGGAACGAGGAGAGAGTGTTGTTGATGCCAAAAATGGCCTTTGTCCGAGTGACCGCCTCCAGTTGGCGAGTGAATGCCTTGATCATCTGGGTAAATCTTCTTTCCCTCTACAATTAATGTCAAGGGAACATTGACTAACCATCACACGAATTGCGACACGCGACGTTTCCGGTACCATGGATCGATGTAAGACTCAAGATTGACTGCAGGAATCTCCTACAGCTTCGTCATCTACGAGCTGGCGTGACATCCTGCAGCACAGCACAGATTCTGCCAGGAGCTGAAATCTTTGTCAAAACCAATGACATTGCCCCGGTATGTTGACGCTTTGCAGCTGCCGACACCCAAAGAGCTTGACTCATTACCCCTTCTTAATGCAATGATCAAGGAATCTCTGCGTCTACGGGGGACTTTACCAACGCCAAATCCAAGGGTGACACCGTACGCTAAAAGGAAAAAGATACAGATTGGACCTGATAGTGCGATCCCCGGAGGTGTTCGTGTTAACAGCTATGCTTGGTGCCTCCATCGTAACAACGATGTGTTCCCCGATGGCAAACACTGGCGACCAGAGCGATGGCTTGGCGAGCTTGGTGACCAAGCCGAGCAAGAACGATGGCTCTGGACATTTGGAAGCGGCAGTCGGATGTGCCTGGGCGATAATCTAGCTATGGATAGTAAGTCTTCTGTCCTGCAGACAACTTCTGATCCTGATAGTGATTCGCTACGCAGTGGCCTTCATTCACAGTAACTTTACAACGTCCGTCACAGGTAGTGAGGGATTCGGAAAAGACGGCGTTTGGGTGACAGCGAAGCCAGGAGACAAACTCGTACTCGAATTCAAAAGAATATGAGAAAGGTTCGCCAAGCATGCACCTTGTTACTTGGAACAAACGAGTAATTGCCCCAGCTTTACACAGGCAATAATGAAATCCTGAAGCAGTCTCTGCATCATGAGAAATATCCATAACATCTCGTCTGCTGTAGGCCGCAAGCGTGGATAACCGTTTGTGCGTTCGCTTGTAGCGAGCCATAGGATCTTGCCCAATGAGACATCCGATATCAGCTAAGTAGTAAGGGGTTTTCGGCGATGACAGAGTAATGAGGCTCATCGTCGCGCACAGCGTCTGCCGGTGGTACGAAATCATGGGTTTCCTCGTACACAACGTTGAACCCCACGTGTCAAACGCATGAGATGCATATATCACACGTTTTGTGGGTTGAATGATTGATTGAGTAGAATCTATGGGAGGAATTGCAGATTTCAGTGCCAAGACCCGCGCTAACCGGATTTTGACGTATCTGAGTACCGAGCAACAAAAAGAATATGACTGAGCCAAATGCAGGTCGACAATAGATATGCTTGATCATGCAAAGGGGTGGTCTCTGGCGGATCTGGTCAAGTGTCAGGGCCAGACTCAAGCACGCTGTGAGAGCGCCAAGAGCCGCGAGTCAGCCTCAGCTTCTTCGGTCGAAGTGCAGGAAGTGCAGATTTGATCACGTTGAACGAAATTAATACGGCCAGGTGAGCACCACCACTTTCCTCTCCATCCTTCCTTCATGGACAGTGTTGCCACCTCAGTCTTTGAAGACGTGCGGCAGATCTGCTGCTCGTTCGATCGGCACAAGATGCTCACTCTTAATACCGTGTCAGGTCCTTCGATCCTACCATTGCCGGATGTACAGCATCCTCCACTTCCCCAACCCGTCAAATATCAACTGGCAGGCCAGCCACAGCTATGCCAGCCATGCTGGAGGACCCCACAGCGCCGGTCGTATACCGTACATCAGGCGCGCCGCCATATCCCACCCCATCCGACACTACAGTCCCGGCCAATATAAACACTCGCCAAGTCACCCTCCGAGATCGAATCACGATAGCCTCGTTGATTCCCCTTGCTAGTGTGACTTCAATACCCCCTCGACTCCTGAACTACCTCTGCAATCAATTGAATCTCGAGATAGAAAAAGGCGATACATATCCGATGACACACTCCATGCCGGTACATACCTTCGGCACCTATTGGTTCCAGAATTTCGGCGCCATCATGTTCCTGGGAGAACTCAGCGATATGAGGGAAGTGGCCATCAAGGAGCAAGAGGGTGATAGATGGGAGGAGAAATGTCTGGGCAGCTTCTACATCAAGCCGAATTATCCGGGCAGGAGCAGCCATGTCTGCAATGGTGGTTTTCTGGTGACAGAAGCAGCTAGGAACAAGGGAGTTGGGAGATTGATGGGTGAAGGATATCTTGAGTGGGCTCCGAAATTGGTTTCTGTCCTGGGGGGTATCACCAGGTCCCTTGCTGACTGCTTTCAGGGCTACTCTTACAGCGTATTCAATCTCGTCTACGAAACCAACGTTGCCTCATGTCGTATCTGGGATGCTTTGGGCTTCAAGCGGATAGGCCGAGTGAAGGGATGTGGGAACCTCCGATCCCATCCGGAAGAGCTGGTCGATGCCATCATTTATGGACGAGACCTCGGTCCAGACGGGGAAGATTATGTGTCCGAGGAGCGCTTCGAGAAGATTCGATTCTATCTCAAGCACGGCAAATATCCCAATGGGGCCGATCGCGCTGAGAAGAGTCGGTTGCGGAGTGCTGCTACCCACTACAAGCTGCTCCCTGCCGAAGACGGCGACGAACGGGAAGACAGTGAACGGTTGATGTTGAAAGACAAGGAAGTCATCAGCGACCCGCAGCGCCAGTACGAGATCGCCCGCAACATTCACGCCAATCAGCATGGCGGGATCAACAAGACCACCGCCACCATAGCCGAGAAGTATCATTGGGTTCGGATCAAGGAAACCGTCAGCCTCGTCATCAAGAATTGCTCCGAATGCAAGGATACCACCCAGAAGAGCCCCGTTGTCCGCCCGCCCGCCTCTGCCACTCCCGAGTATGCCAACACCGCCTCCAAAAGACCAAGATCCACAGCCCCCACCCCTTCTGTGGGGATGGTCAATCAACTCCTCCATTTCGAGGAAACCTCTGCCTCGGGTATTCCACGCACCCAGCCCGTCGCAAACACCCGTTCCACCCAGCAAGCTTTTCATCAAGCCGCCGTCGCACCAGTCGCCCACATGCGGCCCGTAACCGAAGACTATTCGCATATTCCGCTAGACCCCCAAATCATGCAATCTCAATCTCGTGACCACTACCAGCAGCATCCCTCCCATCCCGACAATTTCGAAGATGGCCTGCGACAAGTTGCTGAATCTTTGCGGAATGGCGGAGAAAGGATGGAGGTTGACAATGACAACGCGCAGTCTCAGGTACCCGACACTAGATTGGCAAGTGAGAGGCACGTCAGGCAGGGGGATGACCCACTGGCGTATCAGGATGCGCAAGGAGCATTGCATGAATTGGGGAGGCAACGCAGCGGAAATAGGCATCCATCGATGCAGGGGATGGATCTGGAATCGGGGCAGGGTGGGTCATGAACACACCTGGGGTGGTTTGAATCTGGCCGTGGTTGGGTATGAGGGTGGCGGATTTGCTTGCAAAGGGGCATGACAGTGGCAGTCTACAGGCAAGAGAGTCGCTTTGAGTGAGACGACTGTCTACCTTGGCATGGGTCAGGCAGAAGATCTTGCGTATGACTGGGTGAAATGTGTGCATTTTGATTGTGATATTCTTCCATAGAATCTGGGTTGACTCTAGGATTGTGGTCACACGAGCTTCCCGGAGTATGAGCCGAGTGCCGCCAGTATGAATAGCCGCGCCTGCCATTGACGTTTTCTGCGGCACCAACCTCCAGACTCTTCAATCCTTGGTCACTGTTGATTGGCATGATTCATTGGACAGCAGAATTATCAGGAAAGCACCTAGATCGTAAGTAAAGAGATGACAAGATGCCGTCATCTTCAGCTGGTTTGCTAGATCATGCTGTCACTCTTCCATCGCTCGACGTCTTCAAAGAATCTCTCGACCTACTCTCCAGCTTCTTGCATGTTGTTACAAAGGTCATTGCGAATCTCAAATTAAATGAGAATGCAGCTATCCCTCGTTTGCCCATCCGAGGGTCAGCTGCGGACCCTGTCATGTTGAGGTCAAGAAGGCATCGCTCTAGGCGAGGAGATTCTCGCTACCTGATGCCGTACGATGACGAAGCCCCCAAACTCTTTCATTGTTCGAGACAGATCAAGACTCCTAGTCTCTGCCGCAAGACCTTCTGACCAAGATTGTCGCACGCATTCTCGGATCTATGGGGTGGGGGCCAATGACTTCCATCGTAGAGTTTGTATGTCTCGCGGACTCATTTGCACACGCGCAAGTGGAAAGCAGCGCAAGTAAAACCCGGCAACGATCCGATCTTCACGCATAGGACGCTCTCGTTCCCAAGTCTTGTAGGAGCACGCACTGCACGATCGACTGCTGCAAGTCACACCGGATCGATATGAAGTGGACTTGCACCCCAAATCTCCTTCTGATCGCCCTCACCAGCGCCGCCCCATTACAAACCCCTCCATTCCTCGAAGCCAATGTATTTCCCTCCCTTCCCTCTCTTCCTCCCAAATCACCCCAGCTCGACCGTACTGACCGTCTGCGCGAACAGTTTGACGACCTGCAACCCGGCACCCGTCTTCAACGCACGCCCTACAAGTCCCTGCAGTTCTCCGGCCTCATCGTCAAAGACAAAGGCCCCCGCGCCATCTTCCCGGACACCGAACCAAATTACGCACTCCAATACTATGGCCCTGGGCTACGAGGCTCCCTCATGTCCGTCGAAGACCCTAGTGCCTCGTTCTTTGACCTCAACGGCTTCGCTGCGGGATGTCTATGGGATACCGCAAAATCCGGCGTCGGCGCGGGAAATTTGTCGACTGCTCCCCTCCCGCCCATCACTGGCACCGCGGGTGAAACCAGCCCGGCAACGGGGTCTTTGAACAATGGCACAGATAGCCTAGACGCGGCACATTACCCCTGCATCGCATGCACGATCGTGATAAGGTGCCAGCGAGCCTCGGGGAAGCAGCTGCGCCATTCGGTGGACTGGCGGCCGGGCACGAGCTGGAGCAGCAACATCATGGGGCGGTACTTTGGGCTTGCGGGTTGGAGGGGGTTGAGCTTGTGCAATATAAGGGTTACCGGGGCAGACGTGGACCTCGAAGAGGTTATCTTGGTGCTAGATTCGATCCAGTATCGGTTGGATGTTTATCAGGCGGCGGAGGGGACGCCGGCGGTCGATGTTACGTAGGGATGGGGGAACGGGGATGCTGAGGTTGGTTCCACAAACAGGGGGAGGCAGGTTGCGAGCTCGGGATATCTCAGGCCGAATATCATGGGTCCAGGACGACTGTTGGCTCTTCTATTAGGGGGGCTGCATCGATTGTTGTGCTGAACCTGCAAACGAATGGCTGATGAAGGGCCAGACAGGGTTAAGTATGACAGCCTGACAGGGCAGACTAGAGCCTTCATAGGTCTTGCTTGTTTATTGCGCCACATGCATTCCTCATGAACCTTCCTTGCCAGTTGCAATTCCACTGACCAATGATGCGAAAGTGGAGATTGAAGCAAGTTCAATTTCTTTTCTGACATGACTGCTTGGGTACTTTTGATCTTGAATCTGCCATTTTTTCGAGGCTACAAGGTTGTGTCCTGGGGTTTTCAGGGGGTGGCAAATTTGGTTGGTCTCAGCCTCAGCTGACCACCAGTGCAGATTGGGATTAGCAATTCTGCAACACGCCTTCATTTATACATTGATCCACACCTTCTTGAGAGTTCTGACGATCTACGAGTGATATATACACATTCCTGAGCAAGAAACAATGCCACGGGGTGCCACCAAGCTGTCGTAACCGCCTGAGAAGGATGTCATGATGTTACGGACATCAAAGATCTGAGTGCTATTGGTAGTCGTTCATCACATACATTGAGTTTCGCATACTTTTTAGAAGAAGTCCGAGGTGCATGGTTCCATTCTGTGAATTTTCATATGAAAGAGTGAAAGACCAAAAATTTAACGATGGGCGCCGTACTCAGCCTCCACGACGCCAACAAGCGGCGCCAACAGCGCAAGATGCAGGAGTTCGCCAAAACCAAACGCGGCCAGAAGATGATGAACTCCAAGAAGATGGTCAAGTATCGGGAAAAGCGGCTGAAAGCCATGCAACCGGACGTCGACAAGCGGCTCCGGGAGGAAGGCGACCACACGAGGGGTGAGCAAGTCTGGTTCTCGCGACACATCTCCAACGGCCGCCTGAGGCATTGGGTCCTCATGACGCACGGCAACAAATACGAGCTCCGGCGCACCGACCATATTGCCGGTGGGGCAGAGGCAGGCAGCGGGGGCGGGGGCGGGGGAGAGGAGCGGGCCGGCAGTCAGAAGTTCACCTACCACGTCAGCCCCTTCACCATCGACGAGCAGAAACGGTCGGCCGCGCTGACGGAAAACGCCCTCCCGGACGTAGACGGCTTCTACGTCTGCCTGATCGGCTGGACCAGCAAGACCAAGGCCGAGGTCGACGCCGCGTGCCGGGACGTGCAGGCCCAGTTCCCGGAGTACAACATCCTCTGGGCCAACTGCCAGCACTTCCTGAAGATGCTGGCCGATCGGATCGTGGATGCGGGCCACGCCAGCGATTTCGGCTGGTTCGCGAGCAATACGAAGAGCCGGTATCAGAAGACGCAGGCGCTGATGCTACCGCCGCTGGAGTTCTTGTTGAAGATGCAGAGGCAGATGCAGGCGGCAATGCAGACGCAGATGGTCAACCAGCAGGTGGCGCTGCAGAACCAGTTGCAAGGGCAGATTCAGCAGCAGACGCAGATGCAGATTCAGAATCAGGTCCAAATGCAGATTCAGAATCAGATCCAGATGCAGATACAGAGTCAGATTCAAATGCAGATGCAGAATCAGATGCAGATGCAGAATGCTGGAGGGATGGGTGCGTGATGAAGGGTGGTTGAATGAAAACGGATGGATTGCGAGAGCATGGAACGTAGACTTGCTTGAGATGAGGCACACGGACAATGCGTAGAGTCTGGGACTTGAATAGATTCCGTAGGGTTAGGAGGACGATGGGCAAACTCAGGATTGGAAGACAGGCTCAAATGCTGTGTTTTGAGGCCATCTCTCATTGCTATGTCATTTCCACCGCCTTCATTGCAAATGGAAGATTTGCGGATCCGAGCGATGCCAGGATACGATGCGTCTTACTTCTCGGATGAATTCAGAGTCGAGTGACTGGCAAGCTCTCAATTGACATCAAAACATCTACGAGCTCGGCTTAGGAGAACATATAATAGATTGAAGACTGGATCTATACAGATGGTCATAGAGAAAGCCACCCGCGTTTCCCGCGCGTCAAATTTCAGGAACCTCGGGTCTTCAACCACCAGCTCAAGCAGCTGTTGAGCAATTCTTGGTTCAAGCTGTCAAAATGGGCCGCTGGGATTTGGACTCAGAGTCTCGACCAGTATCGAGTACAGCTGATGGCCATCGAAGGGCGAGAAGAAGTCCACAGGAAGTACGAGATCTTCCACCCATGACGTCAAAACCTCGCAGCAGTCTGCCATCGAAAACATCAAGAGATGTGGGGAGGCAGCGTGCTTCTGAAAGCGTATCGCCGCGAAGAGATGGAAGAGATGTCCATGATCGTCGCCAGCATCGACAATCGTATCGAGACCGTGACCGAGACAACTATAGCACCTCCCCACCACCGCGAAAACGCCGGCGCTCATACCAATCCCCAGACTCGCAATCTGCACGCACACGCTACCGCAGTAGGAGCCGCTCTCCTGCGCCATCTCGCCGTTATCGTCGTGACTATGATTCTCCTCGCCGGTCACGCTCACCCTCTCGCTCTCGGTCTCCATCCCGCATAACAAAGGAATCCTCACATACTTCCCATCGGAAACGCTCCCGCTCTCCTCGACGCATAAAGCAAGAATTTTCCCCCCACGAACCAAAATCCAAGCGATCTACCGCCCCCCTCCCCTCCCAATCCTCCGCCTTCCAAGGCACCAACACCACCGCACAAGGCAAACCGCCGGAAGAGAAACAAGCACCCAACTACGCCCCCTCAGGCCTCCTCGCCGCCGAGACCAACACCGTCGGCACCACCGGAATCGTCCTGAAACACAACGAACCCCCGGACGCGCGCCTCCCCTCCGCCACATCCGCGCCTTGGCGCCTCTTCGTCTTCAAAAACAAAGACCTTCTCGAGGAGCTGAAGCTGTACGAGCGCACCAGCTGGCTCGTGGGGCGCGAGAGGCAAATCGCGGATATCTTGACGGAGCACCCGAGTTGCAGCAAGCAGCATGCCGTAATGCAATTTCGGTACACGGAGAAAGCGGTGGGGGAGTATGGGGACAAGCGGGGGAAAGTGCGGTTGTATGTGATTGATCTGGAGAGCGCGAATGGGACGTGGTTGAATGGGGAGAAGATCGATGGGAGGAGGTATGTGGAGGTGAAGAGCGGGGATATGGTGAAGTTTGGGGAGAGTGCGAGGGAGTATGTCGCGCTGTTGCCGCCGAAAGAGTGAGGGGGACAGAAAACCTGCGAACAGGTAGTGGAGTGGGTCATCTTCTGTCTCGAACTTGGATTAGGCGGAAGCTGCCCGCATTACCCCTTCTTCCTCGCTACGGAAGAGTCTGTCGCCGGCGCCCACTGGCTGACTCCAATGAAACGTAGCCAGTACTACTCGGATTTATAATGCATGTGTAACAGGAAAACTCAATCACTGGTCATGAGGGATGGCAGAGACCAGGCACGAGGCAATATAGGCGTAATAATGTCAGGCATGAGCAGGAAAGTGGCGGCACACCCCAGATATAGGTCATGACAGTGGCAGCGGAGAGCCTGCAGTATACCAGCGTATCAAGGACACAGAGCTACAACATTACAAGCCTCAATCCCTCGCCGAGAGGTTGGTTAGAAGCTGTCTAATACTATGGTACATCTTTTCGTCTTTTCACAGCCATAAAACCTCACCGAGCGCCCAGCAGCAACAGCGGGCCGACGTGTCTCGGAATGTTGAAGCCAAATAAGCTGATGAGCCACAAGACCACATACACAATCGCTGGTGAGAGGAGCAGCTCGGTATGATGCAGGAAAGGCAATGCTTTGAAGGAGTCAGCCAAGTTTGTCAAGGTGGCAGGATGCTGGGGCAGGATCGGCGTACCATTATACCCAAGGAAGGAAACGGTGGTGTAGTAGCCCAGGGCCACAAAGTACAACGTGTTGCCGAAGAAGAGTGATACCCTGGGAGCAAAGAACATGAATGTCAGCCATGAGGTACGGGGACTTGATGAAGCACGTTAGAAGGAGGGGTGGAGGGGGGGTCTGACCAATTCTCCCGCGATATCAGGGGCCACAGCACGAACTGCACAACATATAACAACACCCACACGGGGAAGAACGCTCGTATCGCTACCTGTGTAAAACCCCACCGAAGCCGTTAGCATTTCGATGATCTCTTTTCTCCCCCCTCTCCCACTCTCAAATTTTCATCTTTTCCCACTCACATCAAAACAATACCCAAACTCCACCGCATCTCCTCCCCTCCCTCCCACCCCTCCTTGCCCTCCCTCCGCGCTATCCGCCTGCGGAAACAAGCCCCTTCTCCGCCTTCCCACCCCGGGCAACACACTCCTCAAGGCCTCCACCCCGCCAGGGCCCAACAGCTTCCCGACCAGAAAATATGCAGCCGTGGCGATGATAAGGCTGGCGAGTAGAAAATGCACGAAGATGAATAGAAGGGTGAGTCGGATGGTGGCGCCCACGGAGGACGTGTAAGCGATGCCCCAGGCCAGACCGGTGAGGAGCAAGAAGAGGGAGAGGAGGTAGGTGAAGGAGGGGTCAGCGCGGTGGTAGGTGTTTTTGGTTTGTTTCTGTTGGAGGAGGGGAAGAACGTTAGCAGGGTGGTTTGAGTCACGTTGGGGCAATGGATGGAGAGGTTGAAGGGAGAGGATGGTGGGTTGGGCTGGAGGAAGCGCCGCGGGTGAGGATGGATGAGGGGGGACGAGGGGAAACAACGAACATGGTGATAGATCGAGCGAAACACCTTCTTGGGCGCGATGAGCAGCGTCGTCATCTCCCAGACCGCGAGCTCGAAATCCATCTGCGGGAACTTGAAGAGCCTGTGAGGGCGCGCGCGTAGTCAGCATCACGAATCCTCCAGTTTCACAACCATGCGGTTCCTTCTCCTTTACCGTCTCATGCCTTGCTGCTAGATGGACGCTGTAAAGCAGCTCCCCTTCCACGTTTTTGCAGAGCAGCATAATATAATCCCCCCCCGGGCAATACGAGTATGAGAATCGCCTACCTCTTGAAAAACCGCGGCATACGCAGCTGCACATCCGATGTGCGCCCCGCACTCGAACTGGCTCCGAACGTATTGGGCGTTCCATGCTGTCGGGGAAGCGTGATGGTCGGGTTCATCGGGGGCGCCGGAGCTCGGTGGGTGTAGCGGTGATTCGTTGGAGTACGTTCGGGAGGTGTCGTGGTGATGGGCTACACAATGCTGTGGGACTACTTTGAAATGGATGTACCATCGAAAAGAAGCTGTTGGAAGAGGGGATATGGTTGGTTATTGACCGTTTGGACAGAAATCGGGAGGAAAGGCTGCAACGTCTGCCAAGACTTTGGAGCCCCCACAGAAAAATCCGACCAATAGTGCGTTGAAAGGATATGCAGCCCTTTCTTTCAATCAACATACTGAACTATTTGGGTTTACGGAGTAGTATATGAAAGATGAAGAATATAAGTACTGCTCTAAACAAGCTCCTCCTCACGCATATCACGATGGTCACTTGGTGCTGTAATCTTTGTTTCTGACGCAACATCATTCCGCTCATGTCGAGCAACTGGTTTTGTGATATCAGGGTGGAGGTTCTGAGTGTCCTCAGTGAGCTCATAGGCATCCTTACCCTGCCTTGCCCTACTGCGACCTCTCCAATTCGATTTTTCTGGTCCATAAGACGTGTACTGGTGTCTTGCCTTTCGTCTGCTCGATCTTCCCGCGGACGGCAAAAGGGCCCTGTAGACTGGCAATGCTGAGACGATGACGGCCACTGTGGGCTCCAGGGCGTCAAAGTTCATCGCCTGCTGCCTCACGCCCCCTCCGATCCCCAGTGCAAGGCGGCAGACGTCCAGAATGCTTACCACAACACCAATCGAGAATACGACCACGAGTCCCAATCTCTTACCAGTCGTTATCTGGAGACCTTTCAGCATCCACAAGGGCAGCACCATGACTGGAGATCGTGAGCAGTCCGTTATCATCCGTGGATCATTTGGTACTGTACCTGCTATGTCTGAGGATATGTTGAGTGCAGCCGTGACCTCGGCATAGTGGTCATCGATTACTGACGCTTTTGCTGAGAAGCATGATGCTGAGATAGGAGATAGGTGGGTGAGTCAAGCTCACCAGATATTTCCCAATGATCTCGGTACACTTACAGAGGGCAAACAGCCGACCAGGAGTTTCACAGGTCCAAAAGGCAGAGAGAAAGCTGGCCAGGAAACAGACCACCGTGTAAATGGTAACACCCCACCAGTATCGAGTGAATGTTCTGTTCACTCCGAACAGTTGCCGGTAGAAGAGAAGGAAGGTTGCCTTCACGGTGTAGACAACCACACAGAACAGCAGTATGGAGGCAAATTCGAACCCGACGAATCTCTCCAACGCTGCAGTTGAAGGCTTAGGTCCTTCATGCACCGCATAGAGCCCGATATCCTGGATCAGTGGATACAATTTGGAACAAAGAATGGAGAAGACGATGAGGACGATGGCGGCAAAGCCATGAGTGCAGTCATCCCAGTAGAATCTTCCAATCGTTTGTTTGCGTACAACAAACCTCCCCAAGCTGAGCAATGTCGCCACGCCTGTGAAGGTCCAAATCAACGCCTGTAAAAATTGCTTGAGTCAGGTTGTGGAGCTCCAATTTGGAAGAACTTTGAAGTTCCCTTAAAACGCCTACGGACCAAGAAACTGGTAGTGGAGAAATCCTTTTCTTTGACACGCTGTTCAGCGCGGGGCCTGATGAGTGCCATTCTTCTATTCGCAAGCACAAGGGCAGAATCAGTTTATGAGCTGCTGTTGAGCTGCCTCAGTGGAGTTTTCACGAGCGAAGGATATGTAGGTCCATTCTCTGGATTTTGACGAGACGTTCCTCGGGATCTCAAATATTTTCTAGATGGACAGCTGGCTATCTGCACAGCAGACAAGCACAGTGCAGACTACATGCCGGTTTGCTACGCCAGAAGATCTGCGTCACCGTATTACTGTACCCTCGAACTCCGGATACGTCCGCCAGCTTATAAGTCATCGTGCCTTTCCATGATGTTCTGATGGAGCAATACTGATGAACGGAAATGCTTACAAATGGTTGAGAAGTGCAAACGACATCATCTCCTCTGAACATCGCTGGCCTCGGCAATTATTTCAGAGGCGCAATTTCTGCAAGTTGTCGTCGGCGGTGGGGGGTTCCACATCTCTACAGATGGCTGGTCCGGTGAACAGTGGATTGAATGTTGCGGTACACGACGTTCAAGTAGGCTAGAAGCCATAGCGACAGCGATAGGCTCGTAATTTGCGCAACCGGCAAAGAAATACAGTCACCTACGGCCATACATTGTCTCCCATAAGGGCAGAGCCATCAGGAGATCGAGCCAGTGCCAATTGGCCTTCCCTTCCTCCCATCCTGGCCTTCCCCACCCAGCGGCCCAATCGGAGAAGATTGTAAGCTGCAAGCCTGCAGCGCTGACCTTAGAAGAGCCCGAAAAGCTCAATACAGACATTCTGCCTCACTGCATGCGCGTGCTGCGATTCCAGGGTGCATATGCTGGCCTAACAGCTGCGACTTTCGAGCCAAGCCCACCATCCTGCACACGATGCCATCCTACAGCGTGGACAATTCTCTCCTCTGACAAAACAAGGGGCAGTGAATCTTCTGTTTGAGTCATCGAGCCCTAGCAAGGTACTTGAATTCCAATGAGCAGCCTTGGCATGGAGACATAATCACTGTGCATCGGAAGAATGCTGACGACATGTCAAGCTTACGCCACCGCGATCTTCTCCACCATCAAGAAGGAACAGTCCGGTGATGCCGATCTGGGCCTATCAAAGCATGCCTTCACCACAGGGTCTATGCCATTGGACATGATGTAAAACAGGATTTGCTTCATCATACATACATACAAGCATGTAAAAGTCCACGCAGCTCCTTTCACCTGATGCACAAGGCTCCACGCCGCCATCGACAGCAGGACTCGCAAGAAGGGCATCGACTTCTTGCGCCAACATTACTGGCAATGACCGTATCGCCGGACTAACATATCCCTGGGGCGCCGGTCTTGACTGGCTGACGAAGGATGTCGTCTGTGGCATGTCCTACGTCGAAGACTCGATCCTGGGTGACGTGAAGACCGTGCTCATTGTGAAGAGTCGAAGAGTGCTTATTTACCGGGTCGCCGAGGTGCACCCGATCCAATATCAAAAGCTCGCCGCCCGAGCCAAGCCTCACATTGCAGCCGTCCGAAAGCGGTAATTCTGCCATCACCACGGCCCCAATGGTGGTGACACTTCCACCACACCATTCCCGATCGGGATCTAAACTCGAGTCCTCCAGCGTCGAACCCTTGGGACGTCTGAATTGCCTTTTTGGGTCTGGTGCAGGCTTGTGATGCGGGTTGTCCGCCACAATTGTTGCCACACTTGCGGCGGAGGTACCGTGTGAGCCTTTCTCTACCACGCACTTCAATGACGACGGTGTCCTGCGTCTTCTTCTTCGCTGAGGTTTGCAACGAGGAAAGATTGGAATTCAAGAGCCCCAAAAGCGCTCATCCTTTGATGGATGATGGATGAGTTGAGTACAGTCAGATTTGACAAAGTCTGCGCAATCATTCCCAGCTCGTCGCCATATCAAAGCTCCCAAAATCCATACTGCTCCAATCGAAATCATTCAACATCAGTTCGTTCGTCAGGATATCCTCAAAATTCAAGGGAGACATGTCCTTCAGGACCTTCATGTCTTCGGTCTGATTGAAGCACTCGATCCGATCATACCAAGTTTTGATTTTCAGCAGTTTGTCGTGAAACCCCATAAATGAATCCGGCAAATTGGTCTTCTCATACCCTGGTGACCCAAGGGCACGGCCTTTGTACATGTCCGCGAATCTTTGGAAGTACTGCGATAGATTACAATACTTCCGAAGCGGGAACGGATCATCGAGGGTCCCATTGAAAGAATTGAAGGCAAGTTTGAGCAGAATGATGATCATATAAGACATGTAGCACTTTTCGATTTGGGTATGCAACTCAACCTGTCGGGCGGACATCGCTAGATAAAGGTCGAGATAGCTTTTGGCTTCTTGAAGACACCGGTGCAACAGGGCCGTGTATTTTGCCACCAACGTCTGATCGCTGGGCTCTGCTTTCGACCCTGCAGGCGTTTGCGTGATTGGTGGCGGAATGTGAAGCACGACCTCGTGCAGATACACGATTGCGTGGTATTCCGCAAGTCGAATATGATCTGCAAGCCCTTGACATCAATGATACTGAGGCAAGTGTGGAAGACATCATTTACTTACGACTGAAGGCATGGCCGTCCGGGGGAGCTGACTGTCCAATCTCCCTTATGGTGCGCTCAAACGCGTTCAACGAAATGTCGACCACTTCAAGACTCGGTCTTCGGCCATCGACGACGTCATATTGAAAGGTGCCGTTGATCTCCTCCAAGCAGCGGCGGATTTGAATCAATTGCACAAGGTACAGGTCAGAAGGATGTTCTCCAGCAGCTCGCAAGGCCTGACAGCAAGTCCGGATGGCTGAACTGTAAGGCATCGACACTGGCTTTCTGATAGCCATTGTTGTACTGTTGCATTGCATAAGAGTTGGATGGTATTGTGTAAAGGCGAGAATACTTACGTGGAGGACAGAAGGTAGATCGCTGCCAGTAACCTACAATTTTCCAGCCATGACGCTGTTTTGGATTGAGAAAGAACAATGTTGCTCAAATTGAGGTCGTTTGCCAGTGTGGTGGATAATGTGGCGTAAATATTCAGCTGGTGTCCTGAAATGTCCGGGGAATTGCAATACCTAGACCAGGTTTCATGTCAGTGATGAAACGATGATATATTCACGTCCTCAACGCGTTTGGATGGCGGCGAGCCACTCCCAAGAACGCTGGTCAACGAGGGCTCACGGCGGCAACGTCCAGAGGTACTAACCAGGTAAAGTATGTCACTAGGCCTTGCAAGAGATCTACGTCCTTCTTCGGTTCTACAAGAGTCCTCTTTGCCAAATTCTCCCGGTACTCGCGTGTCAGCGGCCTCTGCAACGTGACGTTTCTCTGCGCAGCAACCATCAGCACCGCTAGCAACAACTGTGGCCGCTCGGATCGCATGGTCGACAGATCCTGGTCCAGTGGTGGCGGGAGTAAGCAGTATTGCCAATAATCCTGCTTGAAGACCTGGACCAGCTTTTGTGCCTCCGGAATGGAGAGCAATCCTTTGGAAATGGCGTCGATATTGTCGTTCGCAAACGCGTCCATGTTCATGGACGATGGAGTTGGCGGGAAGACTGCCGGCGACTTATGCTCACTAGGGATTCATCAACAAGATATTCTAAGTTCTGTGCGTTCGATGCGTAAAGAAAGAATGGCGCTTGAACGCTTGGACGGCAGGAGCTCGCGAAGGTAGGATATATTGGACTTGAATGAGAAGAGATGCGTCTTCTTACTCACAATTGACCAAGATTGACGCCATGGTCGACACCCTGTGTAGGGAAGGCCACGGGCATGAACGTGCCTTCAGTATTTGCTGAAGCCGGAGCTTGCGCAACATTTCCTTGTGCGACCTTGTCTTGAAGCAGGCTGTAGATGTCATTGATGCGTTTTTCGACCTCTTTGATCTTCCTAGAATCACGTCATTGAGAATCGGAGACACGAAAAATATACAGAATTCGGAACACACGTGTTAGGCTGACGGGTCTTGTCCTTGGCCCTACCACGAGCTTCAGAAAAGACGCATGTCTTGCTGAGGCGGAGGCATCTGCAGCGGGGTGAGTCCCTGCACTGGCCCGATCACAGGATCAACGGACCTTTGACATGTCTGCTCGTTATCTCCATCGGGCAAGCATCTGATTTTGGACGTTCTACAGGCATCGCAAGATCTGTCCAAACAGTTCACAATGAGCGCTACTAACTGAAAACGACCACAAGCAGCCTTGTATCCTTCAACTCCTGTTCGCTTCCTGATATCCATTTCGGAAGGTGTCCCAATAGAGTAATGTCTTAGGGTTCAAGTTCCAAGAGATCACGTACCGGAGAAGCTGTCGCCTTTCGCGTGCCGGAGCTGATGCGTGCTCCATAGCTGAATGCTGCAATGGATTTCCGATCTGCCCTGGAAAGCCGGTACAAAATTCTACTTGCAGATATTTAAGAGAAAGAGAAGGGTAAGACAGAATCTTATGCATACGGATGAGGAATCTCGGAGATTCCGGTCGGACCGACGGAAGATTAACAACGTCCGAGGTGTCGCCAATGATGACCTGAGCGTTGGATCCAGAATATTTATACTATTCGAAACGCGGACAAAAGACAGGGAAATTCGAGAGGCATGCAAAGCATGTCAAGCGTGAGCCGTTGTTGAAGGTTTGCAAGAAATTTCTCAAGTTGTCTTGCAGATCGTCCGGAGAAAACAAGCTATCGCATGGAACCCACTCCTCAAGCGTAGACCTTTGCAAAACTATCACGCTCTTCCTTATCCTTGGCCAAAGCATCGATCGTCCATTCATACAGATCCTCTTGCTTCTCGGTATCGTAACTCAGCTCACTCGACTTGATCTCCTTGGGTCCTTCGAAATAAACGCCACTCACACCTTTGACGCCCTCGCCCGTCGCAAGCCGAGCAAGATTCCTACCGGATTGCTCTGTCGTGTAGATATTCTGTGATCCCAACACGATCCTCAACACGGGCAGGATATGCGGCATCACGGTGAACCAGAGGAACCTAATAATGGGAGGATAATCCCTGGCCAAGCCGGTTCCTGGCATGAATCCTGGATCAAATGCGTTGACCGTCCACCTCGGTTGGCCTGAGGGAGGTTGGGACAGGCGACGATCCAGTGCTTTGGTCCACAGGACATTACAGAGCTTACTGGTCGTGTATCGTTGCTGACCGGGGTTTTTCTCCAGCTCTGGAGTCGGGTGGGCAATCTCTTCGGCGGTGTTGTAGACTGCTTTGGGCATGCCGGTCTTTTGCTCTGGATCGTGAGTTCCGCTCGAGGTGACTGTGATCCGAGCGTCACTGGCTAGGTAAGGTCGCAGGAGATAGAAGAGCAGAGCATTGCCAACATGGGTGATGGCGAATGTTGTCTCGATGCCATCACTGCTGTAGGTGACGCCACTGACTACCTGGAGGCCAGCATTCAGAAGCAGGGCTTTGATGGGTGGATGGTTCTGCTTTGCATATTCGTCGACATAAGTCCGCACATTTGCCAAGCTGGACAGATCAAGAGGGGTGTAGCGGACGTTGGTCAGTCCAGTCGCCTTGTTGATTCTGGCCGCGGCATTGTCTTTGTCTGTACGGGAAGCAACGATGACAAGGTATCTGGGATGTTGCTTGGCAATTGAGAGCGCAGTTCCGTATCCTAACCCTGTGGTGCCCCCCGTTATCAGAACAGTATTTGTATACTCGGACATGATGACGACACTGAATTAGGATCTCGGCAGATTGAACAGATTGACAAACAGGGTGATGAATAGCAAAAGCAACAATGTGCTGGCGAATAATGTTCAGCCTCTGGTTGATATATACATGCTGTAGGATCCAAACCTGCATTAGCTTATCGCCCCCTCGGCCTGCCTGAGTCGCGACCAAAACGGTACAACGATCCTCCTTGAGATAGCACGTGATGAGGACTTAGGCAAACCCCGGTGGAAAACCCGGGTGGCTTGAGAGCAAAATCATTATTGACAGCTGTCATGATTTTATCCTCAGGTCACCATTTCTTCGGGGCAGGGACAAAAGCACGCGAAAAGCTTGCGCTCGGGTTTTGCGATGCTTGGCGTGATCTCTCCTTGGCAAGTATGCCTGTCCGGTCTGTCACAGGCGTTGCGTCGATGATATTGTCGAAGGCTTCATTGTCTTCCAGGTCTGATCCCGACTCAGCGTCCGAGTCGATCGCTTTGGTTGCCGGTCGCGAGACTGTCTCCGGGGGCAATTTGTCATCAGGGGCAGGATTCGAGAATGTCTTTGACGCAAGGACCTTTCTCCTCAACTCCGCCATTTCCTCCTCATCGTCTTCCTCCTCTTCCAAGCCAAGTGTGTGACTGTCGACGTCAACGCCCCCGTCAGCAGAGTCTGTCTCGTCTGCGTCCTCCCCGCTCAAATTGTCTTCATCATCCGAATCAACGATGGGTCTTCTGTTCGTGTTTCCACCGCTCCACGCATCCCCATTTCCTGCATCCTCATTGTTCAGCCGGCTCTCGGCATATTCCCGCTCAATCTTGGCCAGCCAGAGCTCTTCGGCTCTCTTGACCTCTTCTTCATTCGTGCAGGCAGCATATCGCTTGAGCAGCTGAGCATTGATGTCGAGGAATGGTTCGCCGTAGGAGAAATGTGCAAGGACCTCATGAGCCCAATCTTCATGTCCGCATATGAAGAAGCATGCGGCCAATGCCTCGACGCAATTCAGCCTCCATGGACGGCCGTAGTTGACTGAATTGGCCGCCACGAGATACGGGACTGCTGCTATGAGCATATGCCTATAGTAGAAGCACAATACTCACGTAATCGCTCACAGCTCCCACCGATCTTGTTCCAAGGCACTTCCTTGATCCTTACCCATGAGCACTCGACGACTGCGGCACCGTAACGCTCGAGCAGTTCGTTGTCTGCAGCGGATATGACGGTTTTGGCATTTGGTCTCGGATAGGTTTAGCCAGCGTTCAATTGTCAATCTTACAACGTTTGGGTATGATGCTCACGATATGACGACGCCAGGGAACTTCTGCCCGATGGAGAGCTCTCGCATCAGACCGAAATGCATGAGGCGCTTGCCGGAACATCTCTTCGGATCGCAATGTTCCAAATCCCAGCAAGCTGCTTTAAACGGTGGTCTTTTCGAAGAATCATCTTCATGTTGTCGTGGGTGTGGTCTGCGGGGGGCGTTGGAGTGTTTCTTGCCTTTGGCAGCGTATCCGTCCTTCTTGTGGCGCATGGTGAAGACTAGGAAGTGAAATGCAAGTCACCACAGCAATTAATAGCTGCCAGAGTCCAGTCAATAATGCGAACAGTCTGTCGATAGCGTTGAGGAGTGAACAACGTGATACTCGAGTAGTGGAGAGGCATCATGACATAATCTGATGATTGCGGCTGTTGCGCTTCCGAACCTTCAACAGGCGCCAACTTCAATGCCACTTTCACTGGAATCTGCCCACTCTCCTTGTGCGTCCCTTTACGCCTAGGCTGCAGCCTCTGGCTTATGAACATAGGGAGACTGCAGCTTCGACCTCCGCAGTATCATGGAGGCCGCTTCTGCGCGATATGCGAGAGATCGCTTCGGCGCATTCGGCGAGCCCGCCCAAACCCCACTACAGCGCTACATCCGTATGTCTGGAGCTCCAGAGACCAGACCACAAGGGTTTGACTGAGGCTGACGTGTTTCGAAAGAGAATGCTGTTGATCCACAACAAAGCTATGAACCCAACCTCGCCCTCAATCTCGAGATCGCCGACCTTATCAATTCGAAGAAAGGCAATGCCCCCCGAGAGGCTGCAGTCGCCATTGTCAATTATGTGAACCATCGAAACCCCAACGTCTCCCTTCTTTCTCTCGCCTTGCTCGATATTTGCGTCAAAAATTGCGGATACCCATTTCACCTTCAGATCAGTACGAAAGAATTTCTCAATGAACTCGTGCGGCGGTTTCCCGAAAGGCCACCACTTAGACCGGTCAGGGTACAGCTGCGCATCCTGGAATTGATAGAGGAATGGAGACAGACGATATGTCAGACGTCACGGTACAAAGAGGACTTGGGCTTCATAAGAGATATGCATCGGCTGCTGAGCCACAAGGGCTACGTGTTTCCAGAGGTTCGGCGGGAGGATGCGGCCGTGTTGAATCGAAGCGAGGTATGCAGGAATACTGAAAGGGAAGGGGTGTCACTGACCCGTGACAGAACCTACAATCTGCCGAGGAGATGGAGGAGGAAGAGAGAGCGGCCCAATCCGCCAAGTTGCAAGAGCTTATCCGAAGAGGAGGGCCAGAGGATCTGCAAGAGGCCAATCGCCTGATGAAAGTCATGGCCGGCTTCGACAATAGACACAAGACAGACTACAGGGCGAAAGCTGCAGAAGAAGTGGGCAAGATACAACAAAAGGCCAGGTTACTTGAAGAGCGGCTGCAGGATTTCAAGCAGGGGGACAAGATGACGGAAGGAGACGTGTTCGAGGTCAGCCTCATGACCACCATGTGTAGCCTATGCCTGATCTGTTATAGGAACTCGCCAGCGCTCTCCAAAGCGCCCACCCCAAGATTCAAAAGATGTGCGAGGAAGAATCAGACGACGCAGAGGCTGTCGCCAAATTACTGGAAATCAACGACAGTATACATCGGACCATTGAGAGGTACAAGCTTGTCAAGAGAGGCGATCTTGAAGCGGCTTCGAAGATACCTAGAGGCACGCTAGGCACATCGACTGGTGTGACCAAGACTGGAGACAACGAGCTCTCCTTGATTGACTTCGGCGGCGACGCGGAGCCACCTACAAGTGATACCGCTGCGAATGCGGCCATCCAATCATCTGGATCAATTGAGGATGACCTCTTAGGTCTGTCAATGCAAGATCAGAGCTACGGCCAGACGGGAGGTATCGCTCTAGGCTTTGGCGCCAACACAAGTCTGTCCTTCTCACTTTTTGACCTCCAAAGGTACTAATCTGTTCGTGCCAGATGTTCCTGGACCGTCTCTGCTCTCATCCTCAACGCAAGAGAATTCGGCCGCAGCAGCGCCTCCACCAGCCACCCCACAGCAGCCACCTGCCCCGGCAGTATCGAAGCCGAACTACGATCCCTTTGCGTCACTATCCTCCAGCTCTCACCCCCCATCCGGCTCCACCACGCCAGCTAATGCTTCATTTCTACAATCCCAACAACGACCTCCGCCTCCTTCCCAACCGTCACCAGATCCCTTTGCTTCCCCATCCTTCCGTCAACCGTCCCCACTCCCTCAACAGAATGGCCCCTCGCAGCCATCGATCTCATCGTCTCTATTCGACTTTGCATCTCCAGTCCCTCAAACCGCCCAACCTCCCTCGCAACCGCCTCAAAGTACGAATGGTGCTGCAACAGATGAAGACTGGGACTTCGCCTCTGCTCTCCCCGACGACGGACTACCTCCTTCAAATCAACTCGTGGTCTCAAATACTTCAGTCAACATCACCTTCAAAGCGTCAAGGATTGGCCAATCGAGTGATGCCGTCTCTCTAATGGCTCAATTCTCAAACAATACGCCAACACTGATTACAGAATATACTTTCCAAGTTGCTGTAACAAAGGTGAGATAGAAGGTACACTTCAAGGGGAGACTGATACTTATCATCATGCAGGGTCTAAGCTTGAAACTTACGCCACAATCTGGGCGGACATTGCTACCGAGTCAGAAGGATGGCATCACGCAGCCTATTACGATCAATGGGGTCCATAGGGGCCAAGCGAACACCATCAAGATGCGGTGGAAGGCATCGTACAAGATTGCCGGGGGATTGCGGCAAGAGCAAGGGGAAGTACCTCCGCTAGGTATTGCTTGAATGATTGAGCATTTAGATGTATATAGCATGAAGCGGCTCTATCTGGTCAAGATCACTACCCCTTTTTCCTCAGCCAGCATTGGGCAAGAGGTGTTTCCCAGGGTACTACTGAGTATCTCAACGCGTATACCCGAGTACAAACATCTCTCAGCCCTATGATCAATGCAGTCTTCCCGCCGCCTCAAGCGCCCTTGTCTTGTCTGAGCTTAATCTTCAGCATCACCCCAACGGAGCCAGACGCAGCACAGTTCTACACTCATCCTCCAAAGCCGTGACAAGCTACATCGATTCCCAGCCTCATCCTCCTCAATGCAGGCATGGCGCTCAGGTTGTCGGTTCTGTTCCTGCAAATTTGAAACAACCCGTCAACAGCGCTTTCTCACCAAGCGAAGCGACTTGCGGCTCCATAGTTCCTTCACGTCCGAATCCAGCGGAGCTATCCACCCGTCTACCAAAACATGAAAAGCTCTCTCCGTTTGATTGGCCCGGTTGCGCAACAGCAAGGCGGAGCTCGCGGCCAAGCACGCGAAGGATTTTCTCATCCTGCAAGCGTGACATCGACAGCTGCAGGGCGCCAGGGCCAGAGCAGGTACTCCAGCTTCTTTATCGCTCCAAAGATTTAGTGAAAGCCGTGTACGACGCCAGGGTAGGTGCTTTAGCTTGTAATATCGCCCCATGAACGTCTGAAAGCCATCTTCTGCGCCAGCGGGATGGCTGACTGGCTCGCTCGCTTACATGTAAGCTTTCGTGGGCAGGATGGCTTCGAGTACAAATCCTGGATGCTCGCCCGTCTGCTCATGTGCTTGAGGTGCTATTTGGACGGGAGTTACCCTTCATTTGTATCGCAATGCTTGGAATGCGCTCCAAATCTTTCTTATTTGCCCTCGCGCTTCTGTACCCCTCCTGCTGGGCTGATCCTCCAACTTGCTACTATCCTGATGGCTCAATAGCAGAGAGTGATATTCCTTGCAATGCTGATGCCGTCAGTGGGATGGATAATGCGTCCGCATGTTGCCTCGGATATGGCGACGCATACTGCACAGTCAATGGCCTTTGTAATTATAGAGGCAGTCTAACGCGCGCCAGCTGCACCGACCGCACTTGGAAATCGCTGAAATGTCCCCGGCAATGCACGAATGGTGGGATGTTCCAGAGATACTGACTCAACCGATCCGAACGAGCTGATGTGATTCCAGGAAACGCAAACACTTTTATGACCCTCTTTCCTTGTCATTCCGTGGGCTCTTTCCAATGCGAATGGAACGATTGCTCAGACAATTTCACGCTTGTTCCGAGTGATCTGGCTATTGTGCTCAGGGACTCGCAAGCCCCTGACGGACTCAATGCAGTGGCATTTGCCAACCCGAACAACCAGTTTGCGGCATTGAACAACACTGGGTCTACCACAACGCTGGTGGTGGGAGGGTCCAACAGGGCAGCTGAGACGGCAGCCACTCCAAAAGCGACTACGTCTTCGGGAACACAGAGTGCCTCAGGAACACAGAGTGCCTCCTCTCACACAGCAAGTGCGACAGGAGCCGCGGCAGATAGTAGCAAATCTTCATCGACGAATATCCCGCTTGGACTAGGTCTAGCAATTCCTCTCGGTGTCCTCCTGATGGCCGCCCTTGCAGCAGTCTTCTACTACCGTCGGCGCGCCACCAAGGGCTCAACTTTGCTCCACTCCAACCACAAACCCAAGGGAGAAATGTCTTCGTCAGATTGGTCGAACAGCCCGAAGCCGAAAACGGCCTGGCAGGGTGACGGCCCTCAGTACTCTTCAGGCAGTGCCACGCTGGCAAGTCATTCAACGAGCGAGATGCCAGACAGAGGCCCATTGCCCGAGCTGAAGGGGCCAGGCAATGTAGCGCACGAGCTGAGCACGAGTGGGAGGAATAGCATGCCAATGCGGAATTATTGAGGTGTTAGCGTGCAGACCAGTCTCACAGCTTGACAACTGAGACGAGCGCCAGCATACTGTCCGAGGCTCAGCCTAATAAGTTCCGGTTGGGCCGTAGGTGATAGCGTTGATTGGAATAGGCTCTCTCTCATCCTCGCATTTCTCTGTGACACCGGATAGGCAGTAATCAGGCCAAAGCGCGGTCCCTGACTTTTTCTGAAGATGGCTGTTCACCAACGGAGAGAGCCAAAGTGGCCACCGCCCTCCAATTCTTCCTTTGCAATACAGATGCCGAGCGACTTAACAACCATCACCTAGCTTCTCCAACCCCGCCTCTCAGTTGCCAATCCCAAGCCTTCCGGTCCTCAAGCTTCCATCCAGTCCCTCATAATTCCAGGGAGATCCTCTCCGGAATATGAGGAAGGAATTGTTCATCCATACTGGTGTGCTCGATCCTGCATCCGCCTCGTCCAAACCCATCGAGTGGTTCCACCCAGTGCCCTCCCTTCCAAGGATTAGACTGATGGAGGAAGACCTATCCTAGGCCTCTGCTTGACACCACGGGTCTCCAAGCGAGCCGCGATGCTTTCGGGTCGTTGCACTGGGAGTGCGTGGGCTCAGGTATGGAACGTACCAAGTGATCAAGGGATTGCTGAGAAGCTTGCTGATTGACCTCTTCAGATTCTTCAAGTGTGTCACGGTGAGTTTAGGTTGCTGTAGTAGGAGCTTGCGGGTGTGGCGCTGCCCGGGTTTGTTGCTCGGCTCTCAGGGTTCCCATCCGTGATGCGTCGTTCTATGCTGGGGGCCTATCGATGACTTCAAGGCAGCAAGTCTCCTGCAGCAATCTCAGCAATCCGAAGTATCAGTGGCCTGTCAAACGATTATCAATGGTAGTTCAAACACTCTTGCAGAGATGTCAACAAGCTTTCAACAGCCCAATTCGTGGCCAGGTCAGATTGCTCGACAGCGACAAGTCTCCTGCAAGATCTCAGCCAATTACAACGTCAGTAACGCAGCTCTCAGCAACATAGGATAGCAGCAGCCCAGTTCTCAGTAATTTACAATGTTAAAAGCCTAGATCTGAGCAAGCCGCGGTATCAAAGGCCCAGATCACAGCCAAATACAACGTCAACGGCTCATATCAACAAGTTCCAGACTCAACGCACGGCGGCCGACAAAGCCTCGCACACAGAGTCTGATGAACCAACGAGACGCGTTGATCGAGGAGCACGAAGATAACCGTTTCCTGACGTATCTCAGCAAAGCTACAGGGCTTGACAGCCTCCTGTAGCATCTCAACAGAGCTACAGCGTTTCCACAGCCTCCTACAGTACCTCAGCAAAGCTAAACCATTCGACAGCCTCCTGCAAGGTCTCGGCAGAGCTACAGCGTTTCGACAGCTTTCTACAGCACTTTTGTGAAGCTATCGCGTTTCGACAGTCTCTCGTAATACCTCAGCAGAGCTACAATGTCTCGACAGCCTCCTGCAGCATCCTAGTATAGCTACAGCGGCTCGATAGGCTTCTGCAGTACCTCACCAGAGCTACAGCGTTTCAACAGCCTCCTGTAGTATCTCAGTACAGCCACAGCGTTCAATAGCCTCTTACAGTATCTCAGCAAGGCCACAGCATTCAACAGCCCATCGACATTGGCCAAATCAGAAGACGAGGGCAACACGTCTGCGAATTCAATCGGAACATTTTCTTTGCTCTCAGCAAGCGATTGGCGGTTCCAATTCAATCGGAACAGGTCTCCTTCTCTCAGCAAGCGATGGGTGGGCCGAAGGACCAAGGCGGCAAAATCTCAGCGAGCATACAGCGGGCTTGCACAAATCCGACGAGACAACGAGACAACAAGACTCCGAGCCGCGTTCATTGGTGAGCAGGTGCACAAGTCTCGATTCTCGCACACCACGGCCCCCTTGGAAAACCATCTGCGAATTTGCGCATCTCGGTTTACTAGGGGCCTAGCCAGAATCTCGATGTTGTACTACGATGTGGCACCGTCTGAGTTCTGTGAACAAAGGGTTGGAACGCACCGAATCTGTTGGACGTAAAAACGTAGTGCTCCCACATTATTGATACATAAGCGTATGACTATAAAACCATTGTCTTCGCCACGTCAAGCTATCAATCTAATTTGGACCTTGTTCTATGAATTGCATCTGCAACAGAATCGTAGTATATCAGATGGCTCTGGGAACAGACGCAATTATCAAAGCGCAGGGGGGTTCGTGTTCTTCCAAACCGCGAGCTCCCCGGTCGTGCTGCTGTCTGGGTATAAGCCCAAGTGGTTGCTAAGCTCCGCGAGATCTCTTTGTATATCATGGGAAGACCGCGTTCATTGGTCGACAGTACTGTGAGCACCTCAGGGCTTTGGCGTTCCTCCCTGCTAGGGGCATCTGTTTCGGATGCATATTCTCCAGACCGATTGGGGTGTGCAGACCCCCTACAGAGGCACCACGGAACGTATAACGTCCGTCCGTGACATCTCTGCGACTGCCGTAGTTAGGAGACTCTGCAATTGCCTCCCAGACAAGGTTCTAGGCGTATTTAGGCGCACCTGCCACCACCTACGATGACTTTTCTTGGTCTTTTCCAGCAGCAACCGCATCTGCAACAGCACCTGTAGATGGCATCTGAAATAAAAAGCCTTGATAAGGTGAGAACAAATTTATTTCATGGAAAACCGTAAAAGCAAAAGCAAAACGGAAACAGAAGGAAAACGCCCAAATCAATCGCGACCACAGTCTTTCCGCTGCCACTCTTCCTCCGCATCCATCTTTCGCCAAAGCTCTTTATATTGGTCTTATTCGAGCTCGTTCTCCAACTCAACCTCCCGTGGTCCTTCTTTAGGCTATTATAATGCTTGTTCACGCTAGCGATAGTCTTAGTATCGCCGCTGGAGTCCGATATGGTAGCTTTTGCTCACTCATTCAAACTGAGCCGGCTTCGTTTTCGCTTGCTCCGCCTTTTCCTGCTCGAGCTTCGCCGTCTACCAGGCGTTATCGGGCTTACCCGAAAAATTGTCCTCAACTTCCTTCCCTTTGCCTTCACGTTCAAGCTCCGTCTCTTGTTACGTTGCCTTTTCCGCCAGAGCGTTGGAGGAAATCGTGCAGTATGTTTTTGATTTCCTCTGCCATCGCTTGGTCACAGGCAGTCTGCTCCGCGTCAGGGGGACAATGCTGTACCAAGGCTTCGAGTCAGCGCTCTATCATCAAAATTGAAATGCGCTTAATACGAATCAAATACCGACGGAAATTAAAAGAGAGAAGAAGCATTGGGCTTTGACTTACTGCAGTTGCTGGATTTGCAGAGGCCGAGGGATTTGCAGAAGTTACGGGAGCAGCAGGACCTGCAGAAGCTGTGGGAGTCGGGGGGGCCGGGCCAGGGGGCTTAACAGGAGCCGAGGAGGGAGAAGGTCTGGGAGGAATCGTGTTCCCTTGGTCCGTCGAAGGGGGAACGATGCTACTGAGCCTGAGGTGAGGAGGAAGGGTGAGGGCTGCAGATGAAGGTCGGGTCAAGATATTCTGCAGATTTCGGGTCAGGAATGAAGACTCATTTTTCGGAAATCCCTACCCTGATGTGGCGAGCTCGGACGCGCAGATCAGTGTCCGGGCTGGCACACGGTCTATAACTCCACTCGTCGCTCATTACGGAGAGCCTCAGCCGCAAGTTGGAGACGTTGGCAGGGACCTTGGCAAGAGCGTAATTCTTCGCCAGCTCAATTCCTCGAGCCTTGTCCTGCTCGCTGGGAGCAAAGCTTATGAAGGTCACCGTCGGAGCTGCATGCCATGGTTGAATAATCATGCGGACCTAGACAAGCATTGCCAATATCAGTGCTGCGGTCGAAAAGCGAATTTGAGGACGAAATTGGAATGTGGAGCGGTGAACTGTGTCCTTGTCAAGCCCACTCACAGCGAAGAACTGCTCCGTCAACTTGGCGGCCGGTGCTGGTGGTTCGGAGCCTTCGAAGTCAAATTGGCCCTTAATAAGGGTCATTATGCACCAGTGGCCAAGTTCCCTTTGCACGACGAAGATGTTGCCTTTGCTCAGTGAATATATGAGTCAGCACTGTCTCGTTCTTTAAGCCAAGCATACTCATCGAGCACCGTCATATGATTTGACCAGTACAACGGCACCTCCTACAATCACTTTTCTTCGATCATATGTACTCACCAGCCTCAAAGTTGATCTGGAGACTTCTTCCGACAGGGTGCAGGTCCTCCATCACTTGGAAGGGTGCATCGGCGGGTGCATCTCGCACTTTGAATTCAAGGTGGCAGAGATCGATTCTGATACTCAAGGGCGTTGGTGACTGACTTGCAGCATTGGGTGCCATCGCCGCGATTGGAGAGAGAAGTGAGAGAGGAGTGAGACTTTTTGACGAGAGCGAGAGAGCGAGAGAGAGGGAGAGAGAGTGTGTGTGAGTGAGAAAGAGAGTGAGAGAGAGATAGTGTGTGTGTGTGTGAGAGAAAAGGAAAGGGAAAAAGAAAACCTCGCCTAAGCTCAGTTCAAATAAGGGCAGGGTGATGGTGGTGCAGTCTTCTCGTCGTCGTCGTCTAGTCTCCTCTATCAAATCGCGGGATGTTGAGGGTTGACAGAGTCAAGTCTCACGACAGGTATAAGTCTCATTTCGGCTACGGCACGCTAGTCTTATCACAAACATTCCCAGATCATTACCCCTCCTCTCCCATCTTCATTACCCCTCTTCTAGGACAATCTGTCCACCTGTACTTTCACTCCTAGCTACACCTGCACCTTCATCTCTAGTCAAAACAAGACCCCGGCCCAATTGGCTCAAAGGCAGCTTAGCCAATCGAATGATTCAAAGCCAGTAAGTCTCTGGACTTGAATGGAACAACCCTCCTGCGGGAATCGTGGCAAGCTACAGTGACAAAAGTCCAGGTCCCAGCCAACTGCCATGTCGACGGCCCTAGCCTTTGCTAACAACAGTGTCACCGGGCCAGATGTCAGCGAGCTACAACCTCCACGGCCTATCAATGGTGGCTCAAAGACGAATGTCAACGGCTCAGCTCTCAACAGGCTGCGGTGGCAAAGCACAGCGGGTGACCAAGCCAGACAGGCAACGGCAGGGTTCACAGTCTATGGATGTTGGCGACATCTCAACGTCAGCTCCTATTAGTTTTCGAGGAGCGTCTGTCTGCATTTGCCCACTTGGCGAATTCCCATGCGTTTGGTAGCACTCTACATTGATATCCACCAGCCTAGAAAGCGCTTATGAAAATCTAGTTTTAGGCCAGGGAGCTCAATATCAAAAGCAGGTCAATCTCTTCATCTCCTCACCTCCTCTGTTGCCAGAATAAACTTGTTCCTTGTTAGAACAGACACGCAAGTCGATGGTAGCGGGGTAGCGTGAGTATCACCAATATTTGAACGAATGCTTGGCACGCTAGCTAAGTCAAAACGAAACTCATAGCTTTTACTACCTCTTCTCCCTAACTGTTGCTTGACTACTTTTCGACCCCTCTCAAGACAGCGTGTAGTAAGTTTGAGATCTCCACTGCACCTTCACACACTGCCCATATTTGAACTGAGCTTATTGCGAGGTTTTTCTCCCCCTTTTCCTCCCACTCTCCGACTCTCTCTCTCCTACCTGCCGCACGCTTGTCTAGGTCGATCGAAATGGCAGCTCAAGCACCAGCCGGGGTCTCTTCCTCATTCATTCCTTTCCCTGAAAGGTTCATACCCCCACCGTACACCGGTAAATTCGTCAGCCACCAACGCCTGGATAGTGCCCAGCTTTCAATCCGGCGAGATGGAACGTACGTGGCCATCGGCGATTCCTATCTGAATAAAGAAAGGATCAGGTCGGGGGCGCGTTTTCCATTCCGTGAAAATGTCGAAGAGCTGTGGATAGATAAGTAAGTTGTGTCTCGCTTTACAGTCTATTCTCGAAATTTCAATGTTGACCAAGAGCTTTTCCTTCTCCTTACTAACATGTAAATAGGCATGGTGAGCAAAAAAGACCAGGTAGCCTATTTCTTGGTATTTTGACACTCAAGAATTAGGCATTCGCTGCGAGCAACACGAGAGGAAAGAGGAAAAGAAACACCCAATCAAGAGGATCAACATGCCCAGATGGGAAAAAATCTTTTCCATGCCACAAATCAGTGACATCCGTCTTGCTGAGTTCAATGTTAATGTGCCGGGCAAGAACAACCCCCAAGAGTTGAGGAAAGCCCCCATAATCGAGATCCGATTTAAGTACACCGGTCGGACGATTGATCGGGCTGTTGTTCCACCGACCGAGGATCAGGACAAGGATAAGATGGAGACTGGTGACCACGCCTCTGATTCTTCCGTGGCTGACGATGAGGGGGAGTTTGGCCTGCCTCTGCCTGCACTTCACGGCTCTGCACCTCCCAAGGCTGACAATGATGACTTGCCGATGCCTGATGTTGGAGCCGCCGAAGAGATCCCGGAATTCACGACCGAGGATCCTGCCCAGTTCCCCCTTGCAAGCGCATTCTCCGACACGCCGGAATCAGGCCTCGAAATTCGTCTCAGATTCCGCAAGCCTCGTGTTAGCCGGAAAGTTACAACGTGGTACTGGGCGGCAGCTTGTGGGCTGCTCGTTGGCCTTGCGAGTTACCTGCCGCAGGGCACAAAGGAGGTAATACAGAAACGACGGGCATGGGATCTTACAAAGTGGGTTGCACTATACGGTACGTATCATGCCAGTGTGTTCAGTGTGGGCAAAGGAGCTAATTGATAATAGGCAACAAAGGAACGCTCTTCCCTTATGCCCACTTCTCGGAGGTGACTGAGCCGCAAGGGGATGCGATTCGGAGGTGGCGATTCCAACGCAATGAATTGTAAGTCATAGACCCAAGTCTTGGGGCGATACTGATCAAGACAAGGGAGATTGCCAGAGCACCCAAACCACAGTTGCTCCATCCGGGAGACGAAGCGCCAGCAACAGCGCCAACGTCAACGCCAGCACCAATGCCAACGCCAACGCCAACGCCAACGCCAACATCAGCCCCATTGCCAATGAGACCGACAGGCCCATTGCCAAGCCTTCCCTCCACATGGGCGGCACATTCAACAGGTCGGGGTACTCTTGGCTATTCGGTACAACATGGTCCGACAATGTCATCCCCAGTGAGACCGCCAGGCCAATTGCCAATGACACCCCCAGGCCCAGTGCCAAACCTCCCCCCCGGATGGAGAAATTCGGGTCAGAGTACACTTCGCTATACGGTAGAGGAGGGGCCGACCCGGAAGAAGCGGAAGACGGATGAGGCGGATAAGTCGGGCAAAGGGCCGGGGAAGGGCGGTGCTTGAATGGTATTTTGTTTATTTTCTGTATAATAACTGCGTCTGCTTTTCTATGTTGTTTTCTCTTTTCTATTTACAATGTCGTTCAATACAGTTATGCTTGATACAATGAACTTTGTGGGTGGATCTCTCTTCTCCTCGCAAAACGCTACCTCGCAGATATCAACATGTTTGACATAGTTGATATTGTGGTAGGTAAGCTTTTTCTTTCGACCGTCCATGTATACCCAATTACAATTCCTTATGGGCAAGACTGTTTGCAGGCTCTACAGTAAGCCTGTAGTTTGATGATAGAACTTTGAAATGGACCCAAAGCTTGAAGAAGGACTTCTGCAATGGGTCAGGAGTCTTGGGTAATGACTGGGAATTTTGGTAATTTGAGAATTGAAGCTAAGTCTGAAGGCTTGGCATGGATACTGCCACATTCCCAACGACGAGAACTGCAAGCCTGCAAGCATTTATCAAGGACAGGTAGCACTTATCATCAGACATCTTTGATTCATCAATCAAAGACAGTCAAGCCCACATCACTTCCGTATTTGAACTGAGCTTATTGCGAGGTTTTCCTCTCCCCCCTCCCTCTCACCCCATTGCCCATCCATCACCTCCCCGAGTCTACCAAACACCTTGATATCTGCTTTCCTCCTTGTCATAACGTCGCTGTCCAAAATGGCAGACCGTTCCACACCTCAAATGCTCGTCCCCGCCACACAAGATCCTCAGGAGGCCATACCCAAGCCATCAATGCCAGCTAAGCTCCCTATGCCGAAAAAACGAGATGTAAGACCCAAGAGAGGCTCCCAGTGTTCGAATTGCGACCATTGATACTCTCGACCAGGTTGCACAAGCCCCAGATCCCGCGAACCCGTTGCAAGACAAGCACCAGCTGGGGATGCTCGAGGCGTTTGGCGTGGCAGACTATCCCGGGCTGCAGCAGTACATCGTCCAGGAAGCACGGAATCAGATCAGCTCAAGGACAACTGCTCCCAGGTCATATGAGATAGTTGTGGAAGACTGGGACAATAGAACCCACCATGTCTATGAGCTGCTTCGCCTTCTTCCCCCCGCTGTCATTCGCTCCCTTATCGCCAATACCCTGCCCTTCGACGTCATTCACGACCCAGAGGTCAAAAGGTTCTTCAAAGCTCATATGGCAATCAAGGAAGCCGATCCTTGTGCTGGCGTCTACGTGCAATGGATGTCTCATGCCACTGGAACGGTAGTCAATCAACCCGGCGCTGATAAGGAAGGAAAGTTCCTGAATGCCAAACAAGTCGCCCGAGTGCTCGGACTAGTGGAGGGCTACCTGGACAACAAGCCTACATCCCAGGATGTCAACGACGGCATTGATCGAGCCTTCAATCCGAATTGGCATCCAAGTACAGTACGAGCCCGCTTGATTTCGGACGAAACACTCCAAAAGGCCTGGGAATGGGTCGGCATCGTCCGACAGCAATATTGTACAGGTATTGACCCCGCCAAGACAAATTGCGCCTTCCTACGAGTGCCCATGGAGGTTGGCTGGGCACAAGATATTCCTAAGCGCATCAAGGAACACAACATAGCTACAGCCACTCCACCTTTGCTTTACCTCATCAACGCCATCAGACAGAGAGTGTTCCCAGGGTTGTCATTCATCAAGCAAGAAGCTTTCCTGTTCCCTGTGTCGTTTGAAGAAGACACGCCTTTGTATAAGATCGCCGAGATTCTTGGATCAATACTCTGCTCTTCCCACCACTTTCATGGCGGCTACAACACCCATCTTGCAGGAGACTTTACCGCTCCCACGCACGGTGAGGACCACCCAGTCTGGTATAACAGTGAAGCCGCCTACTTGAGTCGCCTGGAATGGGGTCACGTTGGCAGTGGGCTCAGGCACTTGCACGACCAGTCCGAGAACCTGTCCGCTGCTCGACAATTGCCGGCTATGCGCGCAGAACACGCCACCGAAAAAGCCGCCTACAACATGAGGAAGCAACAAGAACATGACGAGGTGGAAAAATATAAGCGGGTTCGCGAGGAAGAGGGGCGCGTGCAACGTGAGTATGACCAGGCGAAAGCGGAAGCGGCCACGCGGACAACAGGCGCAGAAGCGGACTGGTTTTCTCTCCCCAACAGCGAGCGCCTGAACAGGGCAAGTCAAAGACAAAGGGTGTGGGAGTATTTGACCATGGACGAAAGCGTTGGGGAGGAATTCAGCGAAGCTGTGGCGGAAGAGATTGACGCGTTTGACCCGGTTCTTGTGGAAGAAGTCATCAAAGCACACACCGAGGCGATTGCTCGCTGCCGACAGCAGGACGAGGATGCTAGGGAACGCCGGAGGAAGGAAAAGGAGAAGGAGAAGGAGAAAGAGTGAAGTCCCTCTTGAGAGCTTTTGATCATTTTTGCTTTAATCCAACACCGTTGCTGCTTCGCTCTTTCCCCGCCCGTCCAAGGAGGCACTCACCTCCCGCTTTATCCATCGCTCGACCATGTTGCTCATCTTGGCAGAGATTTGACATGGACTTGGTAACGTTCGCAGGCTCACGAGGAGGTCTGCGGTACGATTTGTGTATAACATCCTGCCCCTTTCTACGTCCCTTCCCCTTCACTCCCTCCTCTATCCATCTTCAAGCTCATTTCGACCCTCTGCTTAACACGAGGCCCTATCACAAGCCTCTACTCACTGTAGAGACCTTCGGAACATCCCTGAGAGTTCGGAACTCTTTCGTAAGCATCTATGCTATTCTGTATTGGTCCAGCACGTGAACGCCGACCTCACTTCACGAAGAGATTTTCGTCTGCCATGGCCTCCTCCCTCGAGCCTTCCAGACGGTCTAGCACATTTGCAAGAGATGTGAACCGTTATAGATATAGACAAGCCCGATATGGTCGAAGCCGTTTTCAATAAGCCAGCGAGGACATTAGGCAAAAATCGCCCTTCATTAAGGAAAACGCATTTGAAGCTCTTGCTAGACGTTATGTTCAAGTGAGTCGAGCCGATCAAATACTTTGTTCAGTATTGCTTCCTAGATCTATTACCGATGTGCCTGAAATCTCTTATATCTTGTAAGCAGCTTACGTGTTCCAACGTGCTAGCTACAGGCAGCTACGTAGGCAGACTGCTGAGATCATAGTAATGCGAAATTCTCTCAAGGACAAAGTGAATTGAATATTATGCTAAGCTTTCTAAGACGTGGATGAATTGGAGCAGGCCAAGTGTAAAACAAGGAAGAATTGAAGCAGTTTAAGGCCGCCAATAAGTGCCCTAACGCGCAACCACTAGAACAATATATATGAAGCTAATTCAGCTTCTTCAGGGTTATGGCCGAGGACTCGGTCCTTTACGATACGGTGCGTAATTGGAACAACCTCGATACTGCCACGCCAACGACCCGAGCTGGTATTAAGGACGATACTAAGCTCTGTAACCTGATATTCGATGTACGATTACCAAGCTGGCTACCGTCGACGCCGGAGATGCCGCCGCTGCGTAGACTCGGCTTCTGGTCCTGTCAAAGCTCGAAGTGTTGTTAAGCGTCCGCCACTATGCCTCCAAATCAGATCTGTCACTTAAGCTATTTAATTTCAAATTTGAAAAAGCTCGCAAGCTTTGTAATATGGTACTTAGGGATTGAATAATGTAACGAGTCTAGAAATTCTGAAACGAATTGAGGAAGATATCAGATCTTTAGAGCCATAATAGAACCGTATGCTGACCAGCGCTAAGGCCCGGCTATTCCTTATCTGCAAAACTCCATTCCTCCAGCGTCCGTTTGGGCTCAGGAAATAGGTGTATTTTGCACACCCAGCAAACAAATATCGCGATCTTCCGGGAACAGGAAGTATTGTTTTACGTCGGTTACAAAATCCTCTAGACTATCTAATAGAGAGGCCACAACGCCATTATGGAATACAATCAGGAGCACTGTCAGCACTCCGATGAGATCAGCGACCATCCCTTTGTGGTGAATCCTGAAACCCGGTAAGCATTTTGTCCACCCTTGTACACAATTGCTGATTCCAGTGACTTAGGACCGCGCCCTCGACAACCAGTGGCAACCCCCCTCCCCCTCGACCTCCCCAGCCTCCCCAAGCGGGCAGGGGGAGGGGGGGCATTGCTCTCCCTTCACGGCCCTCCTCGACAAGCACTCCCCCTCCCCCTCCACCTCCCCAGCAACCCCACGCGGGCAGGGGGATGGGGGGTCCCCCTCAACCTTCACGGCCTCCCTCGACAACCACCTCCCCTCCCCCTCGACCTCCCCAGCAACCCCACGCGGGCAGGGGGAAGGGGGGTGCCATTCCAACTCCCCACCTAGCGGGCAGGGGGAGGGGGAGCACTGATCTCGCTTCACGGCTTTCCTCGTTGGGCAGGGGTGCTGGGCAGGTGACGGCACCTCCCACACCTTCCACCTCGGCGCCTGTCCAGACCCCTGCCCCCATGACTCCTGCAGGTCCCTCCGCCCTTGAACGGCACTTAGCGGCAGTGAGTTGAATTCCCGCTGTTCTCTGCTTCCATTCCCATCAACTTCGTCGATTGATGGCCTGTTGCATACTTGGTGACATATGCTAATTTGAATGCTTGATAGGTTCAGGCTCAGGATGCGGTGGCAAAGGCCGAATTTGAGATGCATATGGCGGAAAGGGAGAAGGAGAAGGAGGCTCAGCTGGAAGAATTGAGTAGCAGGCATGGGCAAGCACGGCTGCAGCTTGAGATGGACCAGAACGTCGAGTTGCACAAGCTGATGGAGGATTGGCGGAAGACGGAGGAGGATGATAAGACGTTTCGGAGAAATCGTGCCTGGGATTGATAAGGGCGTTTTCTGTTTCTTTTCTTTTTTTTTGCTATGGCAGGATTGTCGGTTTGTGGTGGAATCGACTTGTATTTTTCTTCTCTATGGCGGGGGCGTCGCCTTGCAATGAATAGACTTGTTTTGACCTTTTCAACCATCAAGGCCTTTGTTGTCAGATTCCATGCAATCTTGTCGTCGCAGATTAATGAGGCAATGGCAGATTCCAGGTTCGCCTAGACACTCAGTCCCCGTGGCAGTTGCGTACCCCAAGCCGAGCCACCCGCGTCTCAAGCCTCTTGTTGTTGCTACTGGAGCAGCTATGGTAGCATCCTCGATATTTAGACAAGTATGTACATGAGGCCCGGTATCTACGGCCAACAGTGACAGCCTTAATGAATCAGTTATGTAATCTAAACTATCCGAGCAGCCTCCATGCCGGTCCTGGCGTAGCTTGTCGCCGCCCTGGAGTGAAGCATCGACAGCGCATCGACGGCTTGCCTAGCCAAAATGGTAGGCTCCTCGTCGTCCATGTCTCCTTAAAGCTGATCTCCCATTCTCTCCGCCGTTTCCTCACTACTCAGGCGCAGATGTGGCTTTCAGCAAAAGCTCAGTCGTTTCTTCTTGCCGCAGCTGAACTGAGCGGCATTGCTGTCAAGGCAATCCTCAAGAAGCTTCCCCTCTGCTGTTCCAATACCCTGCCGTCTCTCCTGCTCCAGGGTAGGTCTGTCGATGTTTGCCGAATTGATCTGCGAATTGCTTTGTCTTGGCTTTCAGCAAAAGCTCAGTCTTTTCCTCTTCCTGCCTCTGGCCCAACCGACCGGCTTCAGCAAAAGCTCAGTCTTTTCCTCTTCCTGCCTCTGGCTCAACCGACCGGCTTCAGCAAAAGCTCAGTCTTTTCCTCTTCCTGCCTCTGGCCCAACCGACCGGTATCACCGCCAAGGCATTCTCTCATCATTCTCTCCTCGTTTGCCTTGTCTGATTCGTCAGGAGGGGTGGAGTCGAACATGCCTGGTGCCTCTTCTCCTTATGCTTACGGAGGATCTCGCTGAAGGCGTATTCGCTGTGCTTGGGATTGAGTTTGAAATCCTCCAAGACGGTGGAGGCCGATGATGCACCTGTCGCTGAAGACCCTTCGAGAACGGTAAGAGGGACCAGCACGGATGGCCTCGCTTTGGAATCGAGTCGAAAATGGCTGGTTAATTCGACGCCTCCATATACATTTGGAGGTCTTTGCAACGCTGACAAAACGGATCATTGCATCCCACACGTGATTTCCTCTCGTCGTGCTTGCGGAGGATCTCGTTGAAGGCGTATTCGCTTTGCTTGGGATTGAGTTTGAAATCCTCCAAGCGCAAACGGTGGATGCCCCAACTCGGGGATGCCTGATACTTGAGGAATGCTCACACCTCCACAGACGGTTAGAGGTCTTTGCAACGCTGACAAAACAGATCATTGAATCTCACACGTGTGACTTTCTCTCGTCGTGCTTGCGGAGGATCTCGTTGAAGGCGTATTCGCTGTGCTTAGGATCGAAGCTGGAATCCTCTAAGCGCAGGCAGTGGATGCCCCAATTTGACGCCTCCACAATCTTTCGGAGGTCTTTGCAACGCTGACAGAACGGATCAGTGCATCCTACACGCTGTTTCTTCTCATCGTGTTTGCGGAGGATCTCGACGAAGGCGAATTCAAAATGAAGACGTCGTGTGAGGGTCAGAAAGAGGAGAAGGTAAACGTGGCGATGTCTGTAAGCGCAGCCTGCGATGATTTCTTTTCGTCACGAGCTCGTTCATTTCGCTGTGCTTGGGATTGAGCCATAGATCCTCCAAGCGTGGACGGTGGAGGCCGACGATGCACCTATCGCTGAAGACCCTTGGAGATCCTTGCAACGCTGACAAAAGAGATCAGTGCATCCCACACGTGACTTCTTCTCGTCGTGAGCTCATCCAGGACCAACGAGGGCCTTATCGCTGTTGCCTACTCGTGTGTATGGGACCTGGCCGATGACACAATACTCGAGGCATCTCGCCGCCGCCGGCATGTCTAAGGCTAGCTGGGCCAGCCGTTTTTGCGTCTGGGTCGTCTGCTCCGCGGACTCTGGGTTTTTGGCTTGGGGTTCTCAGCCTTGATGCGTACCGTCGACGTTTGGAGGAGGCAGGTCGAGCTGACCTGCTTGTCGTTCGGACTTTAGGCTCAGTCTTCGTGGCTGGCAGTCTTCGTAACTAGTAAACATCGTGGCCAGCAGTCTTCTGGCTAGTAGGCTTCGTGGCCAGTAGTATTTATAGCCGGCAGGCTTCGTAATTGGCAGGCTTCGTGGCTGGCAGGCTTTGTGGCGGATCTGTTGGGCGGTCGGTTGAGCGGTCGAGTTTTGCTCCGTCTGTTAAAGAGGCGTTCGGAGGATCTCGATGAAAGTGTATTCGCTATGCTTGGGATTGAGTTCAAGATCCTTCAAAAGCAGACGGTGGATGCCCCAGTTTGACTCCACAACTTCTCGGATGTCTTTGCAACACTGGATCATTGCATCCCACACGTGATTTTCTCTCGTCGTGCTTGCGGAAGATCTCGTTGAAGGCGTAATCGCTGTGCTTAGGATCGAAATGAAAATCCTCCAAGCGGGGGCGGTGGACGAGACGGTCCCGGACCGGTTCGTCTTCAGGACCGACGAGGGAGCTTTTGCTGGTGTTCGCCGTTGCCCCCTCGTGTGTATAGGTGATTGGAGAATGAGGTTTGGAAAAGGCAGGTCGAGCTGACCTGCTTGTCGTTGGTACCTCTAGCTTGTTTTTCGTCGCTGGCAGGTCGAGCTAAGCTGCTCGTCGTTGGGACTTCAAACTTCTTCGTAGCTGGCAGACTTTGTGGCCTGATCGGCTAGTCGGTCGAGCCGACCTACTTGTCGTTGGGACTTTAAGCTTGTTCATGGCTGGCAGTCCTCGTGGCTGGCAGGCTTTATGGTGGCATAATCGGTTGACCGGTCGAGCTGAGCTGGTTGTCGTTGGGACTTCAAGCCTTTTCGTGGCTGGCAGGCTTTGTGGCTTGATCGGTTTGTCGGTCGAGCTTTGCCACGTCCGTTTGAGAGGCTTGTGGGGGATTTCGTTGAAGGCGGATTCGGAGAATGACGTTTGGAGGAGCAGGTCGAGCTAAGCTGCTCGTCGTTGGTGCTTTGTGGCGTGATCGGTCGGTCGAGCTGACCTGCTTGTCGTTTGGACTTCAGGTTTATTCTTCGTGGCTAGCAGGCGTCGTAACCAGTAATCTTCGTGGGGGGTAGGCTTCGTGACTGGCAGGGTTCGTAATTGGCAGGCTTCGTGGCTAGCAGAGCTTCGTGGCCGGTAAGCTTCGTGGCTGGCAGGCTTTATGGCTGGCAGTCTTCGTGGCTGCCAGGCCTTGCCGTGTGATCGGTTGGTCGGTCGTCGGAACTTCAAGCTTGTTTTTCGTCGCTGGCAGGCTCTGTGGCGTGATCGGTCGGTCGAGCTGACCTGCTCGTCGTTGGGACCTCAAACTTCTTCGTAGCTGGCAGGCTTTGTGGCGTGATCGGTTGGTCGGTCGAACTTTGCCACGTCCGTTTGAGAGGCTTGCGGAGGATCTCGTTGGGCGCAGATTAGGAGGCCGACATCACTGTGCTTGGGATTGAGTTTGAATTCCTCCTTGCGGAACGAAGAGAACGAGAGCAAGTGACTTTCTCAGCCACGGTAGAGCCGACTTGAGCCGGGTCCACAGACTTTCGGGGGTCTTTGCAACGCTGGCAGAACGGATCGATGAATGCTGCACGCGACGTCCTCTGCTCAAAGCCGGAATTGCTGTGCTTGGGATTGAGTTTGAGATCCTCCAAGCGTCGACGATGGGCAGGGTGAAGGCTTCATCTTCAGGACTGACGATGGACCTGGGATTGGAGAAAAGGAGGTTGAACAGGACGTCGCAGGTTTCAACGGGAAGAATAAGTATGGACCGACGAAGGGTATCGCAGTATCTATGTGATTTATACAATCGGAGAAATAGATTTGGGGGAGGCTGGTTGGGGGAGCTGGTCGGGCTGATTGGCAATTATTGCAACAACCTTATTCTGGTGGCTTTTCAGACTTTGCAGATCATGGTGTCATCGGCGGATGAAGTAGGGTGATACGGTCACTTTGTCACTGGAGAACACATCTTTTCTCAGGTGGGTTTATCCTTGTCTTCCAAAATTAGGGTCCTTGTGGCGCCTGGGCTGTGTATTGCAAGGAAGTCGTGCCTGGGCGCTTGTGATGCAGAGCTCGAAGAAGCAGATTAATAAGGAAACGGAGGAATCAATATTGTGGAGAGGGTGTGGCTTGGGCTGTTGACAAGTACAGAAGTCTTGAAGCAGAGGGCTAATCTAATATGGAACAACGGCGTGGATAAGTGTAGAATGTGCCTATGTAAGCTGTCACTTAGACTGTAAATCAAGAGTCTCTCTGCCACATCTGGCAGGAGGGTGGACTGCGGGAGGATTGTCTCTATGTACATCGAAGTTGATTTGGACGAGGCTGGTGCGAGAGGCTGATCGGGCTGATTGTTGATACAGCAAGCTTTTGGTGGCTTGTTGTTGGGGGCTTGTTGTTGGGGCTGCAAACTTTTCGCCTTCAGGCTCCGCGGACTGTGGTGTCATCGGAGGGTGAAGTAGGGTGACAGCGAGTGGATATTTGAGAACATGTCTTCCAACACAAGGACCAGTGTTGATGCATGCTGGTTCGTGTGCATGGATCGTGCCTTGGCAAATGTAAGTGGATTTAATGGAGCAGAAGTATAATTTGGTGTCCGCGGGCTGTGATCCCAGGTTCCTTCGCGCTGCCTCCCAGGTTCATTCGCGCTGCCCTTTTGCTTTGGTGCTGCGGGATTGCCATAGTCCAGATCAGCCGACCCAGATGGAACAGCTATCTAAGTTGTGGATTGATTGGAGGCGGAGGCTTAGCCATGGGGCTTTTGGTTGACGGTCTTTGGTATCAAAGAGTTCTGTGATTGCGCGAAGTCTGAGGCTTGCTTCGGTTTGGGGGGAGCAGGCCGCACAACTGGCGAGCTTTGCTTCGATTGAGTAGGAGCCGGCTGCACCAATCACGACTTCTGCTTCATTTTTGGAGGGATCGGCTGTATGACTGCCCCTGTTTGCTTCGATTGGGGAGGGTCAGGGTGCATAAATGCTGAAGTGTATTTGCTGAGGTGCTGTAGATCTGTATCGCGATGGTTAGCCACGGAAGTAAGAGAACGACAAGAGCACTAATAATTTCTGTACAGACATTACTGAGGGGGACGAGGAGTAGGCTGCACAAATGCTGAGGTATGTTTCGGGTTGGGAACGGGCTGTCGCTGGGGTACTGTAGATCTGTATCGCGATCATCAGCCACGTAAGTAAGAGAGCGACAAGGGCACTAACAGTTTCTGCTCAGGCTTTACTGAGGGGGACGAGGTTTGCTTCGAGAGGAGTTGGCGGCACAAACGACGAGGCTGGTCTCATTGTGGGAGGATTGGACTGTTTCTGAGGTGTTGTAGGTCTGTATGGCTATGATTAGTCCCGTGAATAAGGAAGCAGTAAGGACACTTACGGCTTTTGCACAGACTTTGCTGGGAGAGACGAGGGTTGCTTCCTTTTAGGAGGAGTAGGCTGTACAAACACCGACGTTTGCTTCATTACAGGAGGATGCTGCACGAACGATGAGGTTTGTTTCGGTATAGGAGGAACGGGCTGTTTCTGAGGTGTGATAAGTCTGTATAGCTAAGGTTAGTTCTGTGAATAAGGGAGCAACGAGGACACTCACGGCTTCTGCGCAGACTTTGCTGCGGGAGACGAGGTTTGTTCCGGCCATGCCTTGGCCACCGTGAGTGGGGACTTGGAGTACAGTAATGATTTGGTACAGCAACGGGTTGTACCTTGGCGACTGTCGATATTCTGGGTAGTGCCATAGTGACTGTGAGTGGAGACCGTGGAGTGAATGGACAACGATGCGATGTGCGGGCCGACTTCCTTTGGTATGACTCGTGCTGTTGCATTGCTCCAGTATCTGGATAGTACTCTGCTGCGGTACTGAAAGAGCAGTGGCTGGTGATGTGATCAGAAGACATAGGCATAGCCATATCCTTAGTAGTAGATAGGCCGGGCATTAAACGGGCCGGGTATTAGGTAGGCCGGGCACCAAACAGACCGGGCATCAGGTAGGCCAACCGTTTTAGAGCTGTGGTTGTTGACTGAAGGGGTAATACATTCGTAAGTATTGTGGTTAGCGAGGTTGGAACTAATAGTATATAATGTATCGCAAAGACTCGAGAAAGGGCTTCAGTAGGCAGGTCAGGGTAGCAAGAGTGGATACAGCAGCAGGACGAGTGGCCGAGTAGTAGGATGGAAATCTCGGGTGATGCAGGGTCCTATCATACCCTCTCGAGAAGTCCGAGTCTTGCGAGATTTGGGAGGACTAGGCTTTCGGAGTCAGAGGAATGCTTTTAAGTAACGAAATGGCAAGGTTTGATGTAAAGCCGGTTGGGGGCGAGGGAGAGTTCCAGCTCTCCAAAGCTTCCTAACTCCACAGCCCCTTCTGGCTTCAGATCTCTAAGAGCGTAGCAGAGAGAGGGTCTTGCATAATTTCAAGAGCTTAGCAAAGACCTGTAGATAATCCTGTCATCAAACCCGTTGAAGACTGCACAGTATGACTGGACGAAGAAGACTGAGATGCACATGATGATCACTATTGTGTATATTTTTAGAAAGGGAGGAAGAGCATTGCTCAATGCTTCCAGCAGATTGATCGACCGAGTACAGCTGGCAGAATAAAAGCCATCAACGCAATAGATGAATGCCTTATAAAGGCCAAGCTCAAACACCAATCCCAGAGAAGAGCGACTTGCAATGTTCAAGCTGCGAAAACACCAAATCTGCCATTGAGTCTACTACCAAAGCATTGGCTCAAGACGATTGAAAGATATCTGCGAATGACTGTTGCTTTCAAAGGGGAGAAGGGCAATATTCATACCCATAGTTGTCACGTGCAAGGCCAATCTAAGGTGCCCAAAAAGGAAAAAAAGAAATTTGGCTCAAGCTGGGAATCGAACCCAAGATCTCCCGCTGCCGAAACCAGGACTATAGAGCTGTTGAGAAGACCTCGCCTAAGCTCAGTCCAAATAAGGGCATAATGTGCAGTGCAATAGAGGCCCGAGGGCAGGGGAGGACGAGATTGAGGGCATGGAACGGAATGACCGGGGGGAACTCTTTCCTCTCTGATTTCGGGCCGGCGTGTTACCACTGCACCACTCGAGCTTTTTGTTTCTGCGACGTTATTTTAATATATATAAATTAGCTAGGGCAAATTTTAGTTGCCCAAAAAAGAAAAAAAAAAGAAATTTGGCTCAAGCTGGGAATCGAACCCAAGATCTCCCGCTGCCGAAATCAGGACTATAGAGCTTTTGGAGACTTTGCGGATGCTCAGTCCAGGTATATGTGCTGTGCAGTAGAGGCCCGAAGGCAGGGGAGGTCGAGATTGAGGGCAGGGAGCGGATTGACCGGGGAACTCTTTCCTCTCTGATTTCGGGCAGGCGTGTTACCACTGCACCACTCGAGCTTTCATGTGTTATGCGTGATTATTTGGATACTTAAACACTACGCAGGGCACTCGCAAATTATGCAAAGGCATTCAGAAAGTATTTCGGGAAGCGCATTCACAATTGATTCAGAGAGAAATCATAATAGGAAAAGATGACAATAGACCATAGTAATGAGATACCGGGTGCATTGTTACTGCAATTGCGCCCTTCAGATTACTTACTCGTCGCCCGGACAGATAATCGGATAGAATCGCCCCCTCAGTTGCCTGACCCCAATCATTCCTTCTTGCTTAATCCCTCGTCTCCGACTGCCTGGTCTCTCCCTTCCAATGCCTCTTCGTATTACAATCTTCAACGTCGATGCCACAGCCGAGCCGGAGCCCAGGATGAGGCTCGTAAGTTCGGAACGAGTGTCCGTAAATATGCCCCAAATGCCACCGCCGTTTGAACCCTCACATCAATATCGCGCAGTACTTTTCTCCCAGAACAAACTTCATAGGCGCCAATGCGAAGCACCCGAGCATCAGGAGGCTCTTGCAACTGGAGAACCAGAGAAGAGAAGGAGTAGAGGTAGTGGGAGGTGGAAGAGGTGGGAAAATCGGAGACATCTGCCAGGAGAAGTCTCAGTCGGCACCAGAAAAAGACTCAACCAGCACGATCCAAGGAAGTCGAAGGTCTGGGGACCTTGAATTTAAAGCAGCACGGAGATCTTCATGCCTGCGCAATTAGCGGTGAGGGGCTGGCAGTGTTGTGGAGTGTAAAAAAGCTTCCTTCAGGTACGCCCATGGTATCAGATCTACGAGAGAAATTGGGGGAGCTCCACCAGGCTCTTGCCGCGAGAGCCCGACACAGTAAGAAGGCCCATTATACAGCCTTGCAGTCGATCAGCAAACTCTCACTGCCTACTTGTCAACTGGGAGCATTATTACTATGCAACGCTTCTTGAGGTGCCCTCCAGTGCTTCGAATGTGGCTTCCCGTCGCAAGGGGCCCACTTTGCCCTCAGTTCCGCAAGCGAGCCTATGGCAGCCGCTCGAACCCGGTACTCTGGCAACACTAAATCAAGCACTTCTTTCCAACCGGGACCAAGCCAGAGACTTTCTGCTTCTCATAAGACCTTGACCAGACTTCCTACGACTAGGAGGGCTCAGAGACCAACCTATAAAAGGGGACCGAGCCACCAGACTTCCTACAACCAGGGGGGATCCTTTTCAGGCCCCTACAGCTCTCACCGAGCGACCGACATGCCTCCGACCAGGAAGGCTTCATTTGGGTTCTCAACTAGCCACTCATGCAGATCTACCATCTGGAAACCCCAGAAGCTCGCAGACCTGACAGCCCGAATGTGAAGGAACCCGAGCTGCCAGCATTCCACCAGCCAGGAGGGTTCTAAGACACAACGTCACCACACCGGAAGAGGGACCCGAACTACCAGACGTCCTACTAGGAAGGGTTTGATTTGGGTTCCCCATCTGCCATTCAAGCAGCGCCATTCGTGCCGGGCAGATCTCCCCTGAACGAGAACCAGAATCCTTTCGCTTGAAGACTTGCCAACCTCGGGGGGAAGGCGGTGATTGGGGGACAGGCGGTGACTGAGCAGGAGGAGGCGATCGGGGAGAGGAGATGGGGGGAGGAGACGGGGGGAGGAGGCGAGGGGGGGAGGAGGCGATGTGGAAGCTAATGGGCTGCCGAAGCCACGTAATGCAAGTATTTGGTAATCCATGTATGTACAGGCGCTGGCCTAAAGGTTTCTCTCTATATACAATTGCATCGTCACTATATCAAGCCGTTCGTGCCCTCGGAATTCAAGCTACTTTCGCGAGGCGGGTGTCCTCACCGCCTAGTTCTGTAGAGTTGGGTAGGCAAGATACTTCATCCACACCCAGCCAGCAGAGGGCGTCCTGTCTCATTGTTCCTGCGCGCTCGGCGAGCCTTCTCCCTGGAGGAGCTGGAAGGGTCGCCGAGATCACCGAGGGCGAGACCTTGACTGTAGATCCTATCCACAATTCATGATGCAGTGCACCTACGTGATCTTCAGCTGTGGATGATACTTTTCCCACTCCGGCTGTGGACCGGTATCTCTCATGTGCACCATGCCCTGGCTTTCCTTGCGGCTGGCGCCCCACTCCTCATCCGGATGCAAGGTATGGCTGGTCGAGGCGCTCGTGCCATGCAAGTCCTCAAGATCATCGTCGTCGGCGCTATCTTGCTGGGGGGGCGTGCGATCATTCTTCGGGCGGTGGGTGGGTCCCGGTGGTGAAGGTGAATCTTTCGACTGTTTGGACCGAGTGCGCAGAAATAGAGGTACGAAAAAGAGGACGTTGAGTATGGGTAGAGAGGCGACGGTGACGGCAAAGAACATGTCGATGATGAGCCATTTTAAGCTCAAAGGGAAGGCATAGGTGAGGTCCTCCTTTGAGCCTTTCTGGTAGACCTGTCGCATTATAGACCCGACACTGGAGACCGTGCCGATGGAGAAGAGAAAGCCTAGACGGATCTTCTTCGACAGTTCCATCTGCATTTGGACCAGCAAGGTCATGGGTACAGCCAGGAGCATGAAGTCCATGGCACTGTGAATCGAGCTGAGGGCAACGATGGCATTGCTGTTCTTCTCAGGCCCACAGATCGGAGGATGCTTCAGGGTCCCACTTGCTGCAAGACGTGCGCCGGGCACTGGCGGCCTACAAGGGACGATGAAGACGCAGAGTGAGGCGATGATGTAACCGACGAGGACGACCAGGAAGACGTGGTGAAAGATCATCCATTTCCGCGAAGTCATACCGGTCAGACGGCGATTGAACAGGCATATCGAGATCTTGATCACTCCGAGAGTGCAATAGTAGATGATCTCGGAGACATTAAAATACTGGAGAGCGTCAGTGACAGGACTTTCTCAACGTGTGACGAGCGTCGGTGGCAGGATCATTCTCAACATTGGACTAACGTACCATGAAGAGGAAGGCATATTCGGCATAGGTGGTATCGTACATATGCTTGCCGGCCCCGCCATGAATCCCCACAGCCAAGGTCAGACCGAAGAAGGCGACCACACCGGAGGCACCGAGTAGGATTGCCCAATCATCAGCGCCCCACCGCAACTCTCGTCGGTAAAGTCGGAGGAACAAGCGTGTTCCTGTGATCAGAGCGGTGAGGAATATGATGAGGGCAGAGGTCCCAATGACATATGCCTGTAGAGAGTCATGTGGTGCGTGTGGGGGCACGGGCGCCGGGATGGTCGAAGGATAGCCAGGTGGTGGTGGATTGGACCCATAGAGGAGTTTCCACCAGCCCAGGATGATCAAAGCATCGTTCTCGTTGTTAGGAGGCTGACCCAACAAGGCGGACCCGCTCATGTCGGGATGTTGTGTCGCTCAGTGCTTGGAACGAGATGCAAGCATTCGTATCGCAATCCCGGCCCAGAGAGGTGGGCTTGCTACACAATTGTCTGTGGTGGTGAGCGCAATCCCGCGGGCTGGGTCTTCCTGCATATTAATACCGGGCTTCACAAGCGATCGAGGGGGTCGGTTGGTAGGCGATCCGCTAGACAGGACCGGAGGCTTGGTGAAGGCCATGGCGGCAAAGTTTGAATGAGCCCGATACCAGGGAAGCCCCATTCCCCATAATCTGGATTGTCTGGCGACTGACCACATGGCTTGCTCTCAAAGGTCCAACCGACTTGTACCTAACAATTACTCGCGTGCCAGGCGTGGACCTCTTGCATCATCAAAGCGCAAGACTCCACGAGCGCGTGGCTGGTGGCTTCTTGATTCCTTCGATGGGGAGAAAGACGGCATGGCTACCAGCCCATGGGATCTGACTTCCACTACAGCAGATCTGGCATGGTGTTGGCATCATCGTGGAAATTTCTAAGACCACAGAGCGGAGGAAGAGGAGCGCGAGTTGAGACTTGAGAGTGAATCTTCATGAAGATCCGGGGAAATTGCAGTCCTTGATGATCGATCAATTGGCACGATGATTGGGGCGCGTATCGGGAGAGCCGCCACTAAAGAACCTACCTAGAACTTTGTATCTCGGCACAAGGGGCGAGGGGGCCAAGTATTTCCGCACATCGTGCCGCTCTCATCTACTTGTTCTATGGGATCATGAATTGCAGAATGAAAGGAGGAAAGCAGGCATGGAGTTGATATTGAGGTGCTGCAGGCAAGAACGTTGGCGATGCTCTATTTGGGGTATGTTTGCTATGTTGTAAAAAGCAAACCGATCATTTCTTCCCGTAGACTCTGTCATTCCGACAATACTTTGACAACTTACTCACAGTTTCCGTTGCTTCTGACGTCCACCTCAAGGTCCAGATTTGACAATGATCACCATATCGTTGTGGACTTCAGCGTATATGAAAATTGAATCTTCGTGCCCTTTTCGCCAGATGCGTACTTCCAGAGCCATTTAACATATCACTATCGAGTCTCATATGCAAACTGTCGAAACAAGGATAGGTCTAGTTCATAGAGCAACGTGTCAACGATTATGTTTTTGGCGTTGTGCATATGCATGTTTCTTATGTTGAAGCAATACGTCCTTATGTCCATCGGATCCAGTGCGTTGCAACCCTTTGTTCACGGATAGAGGGGGGTGCTACATTGTACTGGCACCTGGTAATATCCCTAGGGATATCCCTCAGACCGCACAGTCGGCTCCACCCATCGTCCCATTCGCAGACAAACCGTTGTCATTAAATATATACAACACATTCCTGTGTCAAGAATTATGATTATTTTCAGAAGAGGGACTTCAATGTGCGGTCTCGACACTTGCCGTGTCAGGCAGGCGGACATGACACGGCAGCAAATGGCATCCACGGAGTAGATATGTCACAGAGTCTTCTTTCACCATTGCCAGATCAATTCCACGACCTTCCAACTTCCGTCTCTCCATCTGGTCAATCCCGAAGCTCAGAATTACCTTCTAAATGGCAACGGGTCACTCAATACTCTTCAAACTTCCTAAAGATGTCTTCGATACCCTCATCGACCACCTAGACAAACCCTCCCTCTACAGGTTGTCCCGAACATGCAGCACCTTCTTCCACCACTCATCGATCCAAGGGGCAATATTTCATGATCACCTCAGTCATCATGAAGTTCTATCATGGATGTGTGAGCGGTTCTCCTGCAGAGGGGCCAAGATGGAGCCATGGCGAAAATGGCCACACCACTTTTCTAGGAGCATCACAGACATAAGCGGACCGATGGTCCGATATATGTGCTTCCCCGAATCGGTGAACTTAAATGACCTGGAACGTATTGACAAGCTTTGTTCAAACGTCGAGGAAGTCGACTTCACGATGACCAGAGAAGCCATCGATGCTACTAGGCATGGCACGCGGCTGGAACTGAACGGCCACTTTTCATTTCCTCTCTTCTTACGCAGCTGCCAGAAGCTACTCAACGGTGTGAAACGTGTCAGCATTAGTTACGGGAATGGGATGAATCTTCAGACGGAGGGTCTACGGTCATTCCCAGAAGGATTGCCACGGCTCTTGAAGCTGACAACGAGACTCGAGGTACTCGAAATCTGTTGCAGCTATCGAAACAAACGTTGGCTTGACGGAGAAGGCCTGGATGAGATACCGCAGCGCGCAGAGACTGCACAGGATCTCTGTCGCGCGATTGTCGAGAGCGTGGGGCTCCACCTCAGTCGACTTATCATTAAGGATGCACCCTTCACCATTGCCAACCTTTACGACTTCAGCTTAGGACTGGAGGCGTTGCCGCATTTGAAAACCATCCAGGTGTCTGTGCACAACGACCTCCTTTGCTACGAAAAAGGATACTTCGATAGGTTGCGCGATTCTCCGGACTCAGATCCCATGACGGAACCCTGGGACTATCTGAATGCTTTGCGTCGGGTGGAAGAGCGTGGAAGATTCGCTATCCGTCATTGCGATTCGGCGGACAAACATCAATGTGATCCCCTGGTATACTATCCTTACAGTCGCGCAAGCGATTCAGTGGACCCAGATTTTAACATGGCCCAATATGCATCGCCATCCTATCGCGCGATTGGCTGGACGCCCGTCTGGGATTGGCTCAGGTTCCTTGCTTCGGCTTATCCAAGGGAGCCACCATATCCGCGATCCTGGGGACGATACTGGGAGCTCACAAGCGCACGACAGCTTTTTCAGGCACTTATTCAAGCTGGTGCACCAGTATCGGTATCCTTCAATGCCGGGAACAATGGCGGCGCTCTTTTCGCATCATCACGGACCAAGAGAAGAGAACGCTGTCCCAAAAACGCAGTATTCCTATTCAGTGAAGACAAAGACAGGAGATATCAAGATGTCAGCAATGAAAGATACCAACCCTCCGAACGCTCCACTGCGGAGCTGATCTCTCTTGGAGAAGATTTAGAGACAGACTCGGAGACGCAAGAGACTTCTAGCGTACCTTCGAGGATGAGGGCGACTGCAGATCCAGACTTTGAACGAGAGCTCGCTCGGGATCTAGCTTACGAGCAAGTCTGGCAAGTCAAATCATCTGGGCAGCCCCAATCGTACATTCCGTGCACGGAGGCACATCTGGAACCAAGACCGCCTTTCGCTCTTGGTCAGACATGTGATTTTTCTAATTGTTGCGACACAATGACCGATGTCCGACTGATGTACGATCAGACTTTCGACGAGTGCGTCTCTATCTTCAAAGACTTTCATCCAGACAAGCTGGCGGCGACCGACCTCACGGACGATGCGCTTCGGCGCGCATGCCGTCGGCACTTGGGAAAAAGACTTAAAAAAGAATCTAAGAAACTGGCGATACTGTTCCGGTCCTTCAAGTCACATTTCCACCTCTTGAAACGCTTGGTATTATGTTTGCCAGCAGCTCTGTATCCCGATAGTGATCAGACCTTTGTGGACTACTGCCTTCCTGGCACTGGATGGAAGGTAAGCAGACCCGGGACGACAAGCAACATACATCTTCAAAGCTTTCTGAGCATCAATTCAGCCTTCAAGGCGTTCTCGGTGGAGCAGTGCCCATTCATCTCCCGAGTCTTCACCAGGGCGGAGATCATAAGCCGCGCCGAGAGCAGGATCACCTTCGATGTAGAGGAATCTGTGAATGTACGGCCTTTGATTGACCTCAAAAGTTTTGGCGTACCCTCCATGGAGACACTGGTGACCTGTCCTCTGGAGGATCATTTTGTGTACAGGGAAGACTTTGTACTGCACCGCACCAAGGCTGCATGGTACAAGGATGGCGAGAGACAGTTCATGGTTGGTGGAGAGGCTTGGTGGTGATCACAGCATCACTTGTCTGCGACGGGCTGAAAGAGCTGCCTGTGTGCTACAATGAGGCTGATGGACACCTCGGAGCTCAATCTGGATGAAAAAAATTAGCCCCCTTCCTCGCAAACATGCCTACTCCATCCCCTATGTCTGATCTCCTCGCCCTCCAGAACTCCTTAGCCTCCCTCTCTGCGCTACTCATGTCTCTTCAAGGCGCCCTACACACAGTCCCTGAGTCTCCCCGCCCACCCCAGATCGCCACCCCACCAAACCCCCTTGCCCTCCTCTCAGACGCCCAGACGCCGCTACATTGCTCAATGCACAGAATACGAAGCTTTCCCTCCTACTCCTAAACAAACCGTTCTCCGTTCGCGAAGTCAACCTTTTTGTCTCTACCCTGTCAAAAAGCATAGTCACCAGCTCCCTATGAGTGATGACGTACATAGCCCTAGATGAACCCCGGGACTCTGCGGCTGCAGGGGGGTTACTCAGCCTTCGATTATGCCGTCAGGCGTCGTCGACGCGGTGGTAAGGCCACAAACGAGCCCATTGTAGTCCTTGACACTTGGGCAGGGTCCAGACCGACATCGTCGAGGTCCCTTGCGAGCTAGGGGCTCTGAGACAAGCCGATCAAAGACACTTTATTACCTCGGAACGTGCTGTACATGCTTCAAGAGCCGAGCAATCAGGGGTCATCGTATTTCCACGGGGGACTGATCAATATCCAGCCCGTATGAGCTGACAAGGTTCGTAGAATATGACAGAAGGTCGACTGTAGACACCCGCTCCTAGCCTTGTTCTTATCAACGACATGTACCCTTTGTACCGACATGAAGGGCTTGTCTAGCCAAGAAAGGCAGGTCTCCTTAGCCGACCACCAATGTGACCGACCAGAAGCAGTCTTGACCCCTCCACGTCCATTTCGAGACACAGCATATGAAGTAATAGGGCATACCGAGCGAAATTTTTCTCTCCTGACCTGACCCTTTTGACTGAGCTTCGTTGCCAGCATTCATCAACTCACACCAATGGCAGGGCCTACTAATCCATCGAAAGTCCTTCTTGTAGGGAGTAGTCCCCTGGAGTCAGCATCCGAATTCTTCTCCACAGCGATTGCAGCACTTCCCTCGCGTCTAACACAAATTCCTGACGGGGAGGTTGGTTTTCGCAGCAACTTCGTTTCATGGCAGTATCCCGTATTCCCAATAACGATTATACAGCCGCGGTGGGGTGGACGACTGTCTGCTGAGAGCAGTGCGAAGCAGTACACCTTGGCAGACATCAACCCTACTGGCTACGATGAACAGGCTCGCCTCTCGTACGAGACGTTCCGCGGGCTGAAAGAGTCACAGCGTATACCAGCAGACGTACGGTTCCAGGTTTGTCTACCATCTCCACTGACCGTTGTGCGTGGCTTTGTCGAAGATGATGGGGTTTGCGCACAAGTTGATCCGCTGTACGAAGAACGCTTGCTGCAAGCCCTTGCAACCATCCAAGATCATATACCCGCATCAGAGCTTGTCATCCAATGGGACCTCCCAGTCGAAATTGCTTGCCTTGAGTATGATCGAGGAAATCTTCAAGACTATTGCTGGAGGCCATATTTCTCCCCTGTGAAATCTGGCATCTTTGACCGTCTGATGCGCCTTGCCTCTGCGGTGAAATCGGATGTCCAGATGGGCTATCACCTTTGCTACGGTGATATAGGCCATAAGCACTTCCTTCAGCCGGATGATGCGGACCTCCTGGTCGAAGTAGCCAATGACCTGGTACAGAAGATTAGTCCTCTGCATCACGTTGGATACATCCATATGCCAGTGCCTAAAGACCGGATCGACGCTGCCTACTACAAGCCACTGGCGGCCCTGAAGTTGAACGATACGGAACTTTTTCTTGGTTTAGTCCATGCATACGACGAAATGGGGACAAGGCAGAGACTCGAAGCTGCGCAGGCGGTCTATCCAGAGATTGCAGGAGTCGCCACTGAGTGTGGCATGGGAAGAACTCCGCCGGAGGAGATCAGCAGCATCCTGGAGATTTGCGCTTCTGTGACTGCATGAAAGAAGACTTAGGTGGAAGGTCATGGACTTGTAGTCTTAATGGAGGATCTCCGTCATGCTTCCCTATGCTTGATCAATCTCAGAACAAGCCTGACCACCACCAGTCCAAACTCTGCTAGTGTCATCTCATCTCTTCAGTCCTCCTGTCCGAGGCTTCATCTGCAACAGAGCTGATGCGTTCAGCTGTAATGCATGACGATGATCCCTCTTGTATACTGGAATACATTGACCCTCATCTCGAGACGAAAAGAATGAAAGAGCATAGACTTCAAACTAATGCCATGAAGTAGAGTTCAGATTTGAAAGAGGCATGGAGAAAGCACTGCAGATGAATAAAGAGAATGACATCAGAGGCCTCGTCGGTGCCTTCGCCGCCATTGAGAGGGTGTCAGAGATCCAACAACACTCACACTTCCGCTCTGCACTTCAGCCTCCCCGAGCTAGAGCGTGCATTAAAGCCCACGGATGAGTAAAGCGCTGAAAATATCTCCCCTGCCAAGACTTTTATTCAGCTAGGCTGCCTTTGGAATAGAACGCCGTTGGAGCCGATGACGTTGATGCTGACAATCTCCAGGCCAAGCTCTTCATCAATTGGCCAATTGTTCTACCTTGCCAGCATTGCTTGCATAGACCACGAACCTGCTCTTTTGCGAGTCTTCAATGTCTGCCTTGGAGCACAGGCCCGGCGTTCTTCTGTAATACCTATTTCATTGCCAGACTCTTGTTGCTGCCCCGTACATACCCCGCACGCATCAGCGGATGCTGCGGATGCTGGGAACCCTCCGATAAGGGTCAACAACGTTGTTTCTCCACTGTTCATTACTGACGAGAGAGGAAAGCAGTAGTGAGAGGGTTTAGAGTTGTCACCATGAGTGCAGCAGCACTAGCCCAATTCGGGACCAAGCATGTTGCCAAAGGCATAGGGCGACTGGCCACTGAGGTCATTGAGAGCGGCTCTGGCAGCTATGTCACCATGGTGGGTGGCAGGAGGATGGTAAGTGGATCTTTTCTTTTATAGTAGTGCAGGGTGCTTTGCTTCTTCGTGATTTGCCAACATAATCAATTCCCATGTCAGAAGAAAAGCGAACATCTACCCGGATGACAGAAAAAGGCACGCTGCTGGGGAACATCTGTTGAACATCGATCATGTATATCACATTTTGTGCCTTCTCTGCACTGGCTGGTGCTTGATTTTGCATCTTCCATATCAAACCCATACATGAAGCTGGCTCACCTCAGATGCCAGCTCCACCAGCTGACTTATATGCTCCCAGCTCGACTTCACCTGCGGCATTGGCGTCGCCAACCTCGGCCACTGCCACCCCGCCGTCACCAAAGCCGCCCAATCCCAGATTGGCAAGCTGGTCCATGGCCAAATCAACATCGCCTTCCAAAAACCCTACCTCGAACTCATCGAATCCCTCCTCCCACTAATGCCGCACCCCTCGCTCGACACCTTCTTCTTCTGGAACTCAGGCGCCGAGGCCGTCGAAGCCGCCGTCAAGCTGGCCCGGCACGCCACCCGGAAACAGAACATCATCGTCATGCAGGGTTCCTACCACGGCCGCACCTTCGGCACCATGGCCATGACCCGCTCCAAGACCATCTACGGCGACGGGTATGCTCCCCTGATGCCGGGTGTCTTCTCTGTGCCGTTCCCCTACTGCGCCCAATGCTCCGTCGCGGCAGCGTCGGGCGGGACGCACTCGTTCGACAATTGCTGCATGGATCCCGTGCTCCAGCTGGAATTGCTGCTGAAGCGCGAGAGCAGCCCCGCGGACACGGCGGCCATCTTCATCGAGCCTGTGCTGGGTGAGGGTGGGTACGTGCCGCCGCCACCGCAGTACCTCGCCAAGGTCCGGGAGATCTGCGATCGGAATGGGATCTTGCTGGTCGCGGACGAGGTGCAATCGGGCTTCGGCCGGACGGGGAAAATGTTCGCGATCGAGCACTGGGGCGTCCGGCCGGATATCCTGATCATGGCGAAAGGGATTGCGAATGGATTGCCGCTCTCGGGAATCGTTTCCAGGAAGGAACTGATGGATACGCAGAAACCAGGGTCCATGGGCGGGACCTATGCTGGAAATGCGGTGTCCTGTGCGGCCGGCGTGGCTGTGGCCAAGGCGTTTCAGGAGGAGAGGATATTAGAGAACGTGGCTACTAGAGGCCACGAGCTGAGGGGAATGCTGGAAGGTTGTCAGGCGGACCCGAAGACGGGGGGCATCATTTATGACGTTCGTGGGTTGGGCTTGATGTTGGCATTGGAGTGTAAGCCCGGAGGCGGGTATGCGTCGAAGATCCAGGCAAAGTGTATGGAGAAGGATATGCTGGTGCTCACAACGTCCATCTATGACACGATCAGGTTCATTCCGCCACTGAATATCACCAAGGAGGATATGGCGAAGGGATGTCAGATCATCCAGGAGGCAATCGCGGAAGTGGCCGCGGGAGCCAATCCTCCCGAGACGGGGACGAAAGGTCAAGCCCTGGAATAATAGAGTGATACATGTCCCTGTAGCTGGATGACAGAAGCGTTCATCAATGATACAGACATTGTACATGCATTGCGAATGATCATTCGTTCCCTGTTCCCCCCCATCAATTGCGCCCAGGATCCTTCTCAGCGAGCATCCCCGTGCCGTGAGTGTCCTCCCGCCACCCCTTGCCAGTGAACGCCGCATTCATGTGACTCTCGCTCCTCGAAGTCCGGAAGATGGGCTATGCTGGGCTGGGCTGCATACTCGAGAGCTGCCAGAACATCGCGGTGACATGGCGTGGAGCTGGACTCAGCGCTTTGCTTGCACCGAGCTGGTCGCACTTCAACTTCGATTGTGGCTTCAGAACAACTCCCATACGGATGGATCATAGGTATCCAGACTATGAGGAATCGGTCCAGCCCAGCCTGGTGGCGTTCCTTGAAACCTCTTGTTCATAATGACGGGATCGGATCGTGGCAGAATTACCGCAGCGGCTTTGGCATCGAACTTCCCCAGCTCCCGTTGCGGCACTGGTGACATGCTACTCCTGTAATGCTGCTGAACATAGATAGCCACGGCGTCAAGGACGTAGGAATCCGCATTTCTATGCGCCCACCGCGTTCCCTTGGTCCTTGCAACATTCCACGTATCCTGTGCTTTGTAGACAAAGGTGCCAGATCGCCGGGGCTTGTCGTGCCAGGTTTCACGGAAGATGGTGGTCGCGCGGTTGTGATGGAAGTTCTCGATGATTTTCTGTTCTAAATTATTGTCTTCATGCGTGTTCACTTGCTCGGTCAGGGTCGGGCTGTCAAAGAAGGCATCGCAGAAGACTGTGTGGTAACCGGATGTGCTGTCCCAGGAGTACGCCTGCGTCCCCTCGGTACAATGGTGGCCGTAGTCGTGACAGTAGAAGTGCCGATGGTCATGAGCCGGTGTCTTATCACTGAAACGTACCAGCGAGCCGGCCATGCTCCTCGAAATGGTCGTGCGGTAGTCTTTTCCGAAGCGTCCCCAAGCTTCAGAGTTCCAGTCTTGTCCGAGCCATTGAGCGTGGGCAATGTCATATCTGTAGCCCGGTACCTTCTTGGTCTGCACTTCAGCGAGCAGCTTCGCCTCGCCCCATGCATGCCTGATCTTGAACTTTTGGTCAGCATCGCATCTAGCATCTATGAATCTCGTTGGTATTGCGCCGGCAGCTGGTAGTAAGTCATGGGCGGGCTGGGGCCAAGCAACCGTATCATTGCCGGTTGTGGGGTCCGTCGTTTGATGATCGTTACGCCGATGCAGCATGTACTTCGCGTTGAATTCCGCATAACGTGGACTGCCAGCGATGATGGTGATGCAAAGCAGTATTATGGTATGCGCCAGTGACGCGATGTCGGATGGAGCAACCATGATCACGCAGCTGTCACATATGGAGACGGAGAGAAATTATTGATCAAGCAGAAAATGGAGCACCAAAGGGAGAGAGTCACAGGGAACAACGACAGCGACTGATTCTTATATCAGATGATTTCTGCTTCAAATGATACGTGGTGATTTCAAGGTGACTGGCTTTTCGGAAGCGCCGTACAGACTGGAGTCGAAGGATTGCCCAGAGGACGTGGTGGCCAAATTAGGAAGCATAATAAGGGTGGTTCTCGATCTTGTGCAAGATTGTGGCACAACACTGTTGACGAGCACAACCTTCTGGCCAAGACCTGCCATTCTATTGAGGAACGTTTAAGATAAGGCGGAATGTCAAGGCAAGGGTGTTTCAAGTGAAAGGGCGATCATTCCAGGCGAGTAATGGGCGCTTTGTGCTTTCATTCGCTCATTGTGCCTCCCATTGAGGCTGTTGACATATGGTTTACCAAGGCGGAGAGGACGCATGGCCTCAAGGTGAAGGCTTTAGTCTCAAGCTTAAACTTGCTGGACTGGAGAGCACTGTTTCAGATGCAACGGGATGGAACGAGGCGGTGTTTCCGGGCGATTAGCCGGCGCTGCCTGTCCTCATTGGCATTGTGCGATGCGATTTTTAGCAACTTTTCCTCGCCACAAGAAGATCATCACATCAGGACTGCACTTTTGTAATGAACCGAAGTTGGCAAGGTTTGAAAACGTTTCTCTTTTTGTGGGAAGAATTCTGAACCGTTGGTAAAAGTGCCAGGCGTTGAGTGGGCGGTTTGCATTCGATGCGCTGATTGGTCCAAAACTTCAAGCAAGCTTGGCACAATCTCCATGCCAAAACGGCGTGAGAAGCCATGACACGGTGACTTGGCCGTTCAGGGCCACTGCATTGGAGGGCAACCTTGAATCACTGCCGAAATGTGAGGGAGCCAGACAGGTCCGTGTACGCATAAAGCGAGGCCCCTCAGCCAGAGAAGAAGCGAATGTACCCGCCAGCAAATTCCAAGTATTGTCAGACTACCTACACAAGCCAAAAACCTGACTTGGCATACATAAGCCTCATAGACCACTTGAAGTTCACTGCAGCTGGTGCAAAAAGTCAATATCATGATGTTAATGCTGCTGTCACAAGGTATCAAAACGGCCCGATCGAGGATCCTGCCCTGATTCAAGGGCTTAGGAAGTCCACCGTAATTTAGACCCTTTCGTGCTAGGAACGATGAGCGACTGGGCCATTAAGGGAGCAAATACCATGGTGCTCCGTAAAAGTTGAGACCAAATCCATGATCTGCTAGGGCTGCTTTTGGATCTGCAAAGCACAGATGTGAGACACCGTTTCGACCATTACCTGAATACGTGAGTCTAGGTCGGCAACAACTGAAGCCTAAGATTCCAATACAGTGATGTCGATGTGGGACTGTCGTGGGATGTCTAGTATGCCATGATGCTTCCTCATGTGTAAGAGCAGATTCACCTCGCCCGCCAGAAGTATCGGCCCGAACGCGCGCTCAAAAACGGTCTAGAGCCACCAGAGCAGGAACGATGACGACAGCGGGGTAGACCCTGATGCCCCTCCAAACGCTTATCGTGGACGGCTATAAGATATCAGCTGAATCCTGCTTTCCACATTGCCAGATAATTCCACATCGCCAGATAATTCCACATCGATCAAACAAACCCGTCACTCAACTTTCAGAAGAACCACTCAAAAAGCCTTCAATACACCACATACCAGCAAGATGGATCCCAACCAGCAAGGAGGGAAGGAGGACTACCTGGACAAAGGTCTGTTGCAATCATCTCAGGTTAATCAGCCGTGTTTGAGGCACCTGCTGACATGAACCCCTCAGGTCTTGATGCTGCCGAGAAGAAGTTCGGACAGGGCAAAGTCGACCCCGCGAAGCAGCGCGGTATGAACGAGAAGGTCACCGATGGCGCACGTGGCATGTTCGAGAAGATGACTGGGTAAGTTGTCACAGCCCTGGAATTATCCATTCGCCTGGCTGATCCCGGTGGTGTCATACAGCAAGAAGGTGCCCGACAAGTTCTCCAACTAGGTTGAAGCATACATCGGGGCACAGGGAGACGGCTGAGGACAGACATGTCCACCAATTCCGTGAAGTTGAGCATACATTACACAGTCCATGAGCTTCGAGCTACCCTTGTGCCACTCTTGTTACATACACACAATGATATCCCTAGAGCAGAGGCAAAGATGACATTCTCTTGATAATGCCCCGACCCTCTGCAGTGCCTGCTTGTACCATCACTCGTGCCATCCTATGCCTCTACAACTCGGACGATAACAATTCCAGACCCACCATCCATCCAATCATGTATCTGCCCGTTGCCTCTGCCGAATCAGCTGTGAAAAGTCGTGGGGGTTGAAGAAACCCTGTTTTCGCCTGATCAGCTCTACCAACTGCACTTAGGGGAACATGCTTCCTAGGCGCGCCTGTACCTGCACTTAGGGGCAAGGTGCCTAAGCGTCGAGACCCAGGCGGCCACCACCGGCATGCCCGCTGCGGAGCGAGTCGCCCCTAAGCGCAGGTTTTGACGGCCGTTATGTCAAGAACCTCCCCCATTGGTGCCGTACAATCAGCCATCTCTTCTAGCTCGTGTCAAAGAGAATAAATACCCACAACACGAGTAGCGCGATGGCTGAGCGACTTTCTTTGTGCGGGTTTGGACGAGCTTATATAGAGCAGGGGGCTCATTCGTTCTCTATGTTATTCTCTTCACCTTGATCAGTGATTATTGCTTCTCTTTCAAACATCACTCTTTTTTTCAAGCATCACTCTTTTGTTGCCCGTGCTCTCCCACTTGAATTGGAACCTCCATCTTGACCATATTAATCCAAACCCCCATCACATTTTCTAGCGATGTCCACCCCAATGGCCCCCACAACCGCCATCCCCTCCAAATTCCTCTCCCTCCCGGACCACCTTGGCGTCGTTGCCGTCGGCTTCTCCGGTGGGCAATGCAAACCCGGCACCGAAGCCGCCCCGACCGCCCTCCTCTCCTCCGGCCTTCTCACCCAGCTCTCGTCAGATTTGGGCTACACCCTCCACCACGACGACACAGTGCACACCTACTCCTCCGTGCTCCCCGCCTCCGACCCGCCGCACCGGGGGATGAAGAATCCTCTCTCCGTCTCCCGCGTCACGGAAGCGCTGTCGAAACAAGTCTACGAGCATGCCAAAGAGGGGAGGATGGTGTTGACGCTGGGAGGGGACCATAGCATTGCCATTGGGACCGGGAGCGGGGTGGCCAGGGGGGTGAAGGAACGGTGCGTACGTTCTCTGATTTCTTCATTCTCTTCACTTGGGGAGCGTCACACACGAAGATATGCAGACACAAACGCACACAGAGGGAGAGAGAGAGAGAGAGAGAGAGAGCGAGCGAGCGACAGAAAGAGAACCATGCTCCAGCCCACTAAAGAAGATCCACGCTGATTGTCCCCACTCCACAGAACCAACAAAGACATCTCCGTCATCTGGGTCGACGCCCACGCCGACATCAACACCCCCGAGACCTCCGACAGCGGCAACGTGCACGGCATGCCCGTCGCCTTCCTGACCGGTCTGGCGCGAGATGAGAAATTCGGCTGGCTGGATGAGACGATGGCGGTGGGGGGCCGGTTGAGCACGAGGAAACTGGTGTATATCGGATTGAGGGACATTGATCGCGGGGAGAAGGAGATCCTGCGGAAGGAGGGCGTGAGGGCGTTTAGTATGCATGATATTGATCGGTATGTTTCCCTCTTCGACCATGTCGCTGGTTTTGCTACGGCTGGGGGATGACGTACAGACTCTGAATGAGAGGATCGTGAGACGCTAACAGGGATGTTGGAACAGCCACGGCATCGGCAAAGTCATGGACATGGCCCTCGCCCACATCGGCGCCGACACCCCCATCCACCTCTCCTTTGACGTCGACGCACTGGATCCGCAGTGGGCGCCCAGCACGGGAACCCCCGTCCGCGGCGGGCTGACGCTGCGCGAGGGGGACTTCATCTGCGAGTGCGTGCACGAGACGGGCAGCTTGGTGGCGATGGATCTGGTGGAGGTGAATCCGATGTTGGAGGAGCAGGGGATCGATGCCACGGTGAGGGCGGGGGTGAGTTTAGTGAGGTGTGCGTTGGGGGATACGCTGTTATGATGGCATGGTATGGTATGGTGGGGGAGTGGATACGGTGTTTGGATAAGGTGTTGGGGGGTGTGGAGTTCAAAAAGTTACGATTCAGGAGCTGAAGTCAATGATCAGACACAAAACAAAGATGTTGGACAGGTTTTTGCGAGCATTGCATGTAAGAAAATCATAGCTTGTTAACCATTCAGAATTCAGCTTTCTACCATGCCCATCTATCTGTTTCGCTTTTTGACGCTTTTTCTATATTGATTGAACGGGACAGACCTCTAGACGCCTCTAATGAATCGTGTCTGTCCAGGCTCTGCCCTGTCGCTACCGCATACCACATCAAAACATAACATCGTTCCTCATCACCAAATCCATACCCATCAGACATTTCACCCCTGCCGAACCTACAGCTCGTCCTTTTTCCCCGTCCTTGTCATCGATGAAGCCGCCTGAAACGCCCTGCCCTGATCTAGAACCTCGTGATATCTCTCCCAAACATCCAATTCAGCAGCCTATCCGCCACAAATTAGCCCACACCCACACCGTTTCATGCCTCTCTACCCCCTTGCCAAAAGTAAAACAGAAAGAGAGAACTCACCAATACGTCGGGATCAACACCCGATTCCTCCAGCTCACACTCATCCCCAAGTACACCCCCCTCCACACCAACCAGGCGCTCCGTCCACTGATATCCGGCGTGCCCTTGCCGGGGGTATCCACGATCGCGCGCGCGTTGCCCACATACGCCATGATGCCGTTGTTCCGGAAGGCGAACGGTTTGCCCTCCGCGCCGCCGTTGCTGAGGGCCTTGGCGAGCCAGACGGCCTGCTGGGTGGCCGTCTGCGCGGTGGCGGGGAGATTGGCGTTGGCCATGGCGGCGTTGTCGCCGAGGGCGTAGACGTCGGCCAAGGCGGCTGTGTCTGCGGGGGGCGGGGGCGGGGGCGGCGTGGTGGAATCAGAGGGTGAGGATTCTGTGGTGGTGGCGGCAGCGGCGGCGGCGGTGGGTTGGGAGTGCACGCGGACGCGGAGGTGCGAGTCCACCACGATAGCGCCCGAGCGAGGATGCGACTCGATCATCCATTCGCGGGAGGGCAGCGTCTCGACGGTTGGGGGACTGCTGTCCGGGGCGATGATGGCGGAGGAGGAAGAGGGCAAGCGTTGGGTCTTGCGCAGGCAGCGCTTCACGAACGGGTTCATCATGTTGCCGGTACTCCAGACGCACATGCCCACCCCGACGTCCCCGTCCTCGGCCGTGGTGAGGGTGTAGCAACCCTGCGCGTCGGCGACTTGCTCGGCCGAGCCATCGCCGTTGGTGTGGGGGAGGCCACGTCGGAGTTCGCTGACGGCGGAGTTGGTCTTGATGGCGACGCCCTGGCGCTGGAAGGTCGTCATGGCGTACCGGGCGAGCTTCTCGTCGAACATGCTGAGGACCTTGGGGGCGACGTCGTGGACGGTGATGCGGACCATGGGGGCGAGGCGAGGGTACGTGCGGCATAGGTCTGTGTGGACCAGGTCGGAGAGCTCGGCGGCGAATTCCATGCCCGTGGGACCGCCGCCAATGATGGCGAAGCGGAGGAGTTGCTTGCGTAGGGACTCACTTGTGGTCGGGAGGGAGGCGATCTCGAAGCACTCGAGCACCCGTTTTCTGATACGGCGCGCGTCACCGACGTCTTTCATGAAGTAGGCGTTTTCGCGGACGCCCTTGGTGTCGAAGGTTTGGGAGTAGCAGCCGACAGCGACGACTAGCTTGTCATAAGACATCTCGAACCGCTTCCCCTCCCGACGTTTCCCGAACTTCTCCATCTTCATGTCGGTGAGGGAGGAGTTGCGGTAGGGGTCTGGTTCAGAAAGGATGCCGCCCTTGCCTGTGCGCTGGTCCACCACGGACTCTTCCACCGTGACGGTCTTGGCGGAGAAGTTTATGTCATCGGCCCAGGCTTGCATGTATTCCACATTGGGCCTACGACGATTGCGCACGGGTTCGAGGGCGTTGCGGAATTCGAGGGTGCCGACGGCGGCGGAGTTGAGGAGAGGGGTGAAGACGAAGTAGTTTCGGGGGGAGATGACAACGGTCTGGAATCTGGAGGCCAACTTCTGGGAGAGGACATAGCCTGATGAGGAAGACGGGTCAGCCTTGTCTTGAATGGACATGGAGATATTTGTAGTAGAGACCAGCCCATCCGGATCCCAGGATGACGATTCGCTCCCTATCGCCCTTGCTTGCGTCCAGTGCATCCAGCCCTAGGGTTGCCAGTCGTCTTGTGCTTGAGGAGAATGACCGCGTTGCGATCTGTACTGAACGACTCTTTTGAGGGCAGACCTCGAGCAACGAAGCCGAGAGTCTTTTGAAACGTGGGCAAGCCATTGAGAGGGGAGAGGGGGCCACGAGCCCAAACAGCGCCACAAGCACACACAAGACGAGCAACAGCAAGCAAAATACAAGACAATACAACGCAAACGGAATATTTTGATAGACAGAAAATAAAGGCCAAGAAAGAAGAAGCCAAGATATGCAGGCCGTGGGAAGGACCCCGAGATTCGAGGGAATCGGTGGGTTTTGCATTCGCCGGATGTCAGGGTCTTGGCATCAGCCGCCCAACAAACGAAAGGTTCAGATACTGCCCGGACCGCGACCCAAGCTGTGTAGGCGGATGAAAGATAGGGGACGGTTTGGGTGAGAAGTTTGTTGTGGAAGAATCGACCATGACCCAGACTCCAAGCTCTGGAAACGTTTCCACCATGCCCAATCACGGCCATGACTCCGAACCATACATACTCGGGCCATCCCTGTGGCTTTGTCAGACTGCACTTTCCGGTCTTTCGTTATCGGCAACAACGGGAACATTCAGTCCCCGGTCGGGGCTTGCAAGCACAATCTGCTCATGCTTGCGTGCCTTGATAAAGTCGCTGACCGCTCTGATCAGAATGAACCATCCAACAATCATCAAGGCGTAGGCAATCCAGTCAACGCCACCCCCATTGCCGGTGGAGGCAGTCTGTGCTGACTGTGTCATTGCTGCCGCCACATTGTCTGCCTGAGCATTTGGATCAAAGTCATGGCTGTTGGGATCGGATGGAGGAGCGAAAGCGGGATTATCGGCACTGGGGGGTTCAGAGCCGCTCTTGTGAGCCCCTGCGCGCATTGAAAAGCCGTACTTGACCAGTGTGACACCGAGACCGCCGCGAGATCCGTTCTTAGCAGCGTGCGTGGTGTGTAGGAGATAGGTGAGGAGGAAGCCGACGAAGCCAAAAGAGATGCTGATCATGCCGTTCCACATGAAGGAGAAGAGAGAGCCGACGGGTAGTCCATCCACATAGACTTCGTCCGAGGAATTGAGATGTCCTGGTGCTAGGATTGTGGTTTCCCAGTAAGGAGGGGTGGCATCCGCTGCAGCGGCTTCGTAGGACTGCCTGATGCTTAGCGACTGTGCGAACTAATCAATGACCTGAGAATCATACCGGTGGCTGCTCTTCAGTCTTCTCGCCTCTTTCTGGCTTCGCACTCAAATTGGCAAAGACACCATCATTATGTTGAAAGGATGAAAATGGATGATTGGAAGTATGCGGCCGTGCTGGAAAGTTGACAGAGCGCGGCGCCTCTGGACCAGGCTGTGAAGCAGGTGTTGGCTGAACAACACGACGATCACCGTCAAGCACACTCCTTGACCCTGCTGTAGATGCTATAGTATTGCTCCGCATCAATCGCTGCCTATCATCTTCTGCTCGCCCATCCTCATCAGACTCCAATCCATCATCAAAAGTGTCATGTAATGTTCGTTCGGCGTCGGTGGCTATCGGATCGTCAGACGTCAAAAGTCGTCGACTTGACGGAGAAGACGTCCTGGATCTGAAGGAAGGCGGAGGGGAGGAGGGAGACTGCTGCCGATCATCTGAGAGGTGAGGCGTCATCGTAGATTCATCATGATCGTCGTGGGATATCTGTTGCACATCAGAAGATGTTCTCTCGGACGGGTTGACTGTTTCATCCGTGACATGAAGGGGTCCAGGGGTGGTGACAAACGGACCCTTTCATAGCGCTGTGCGCTCATTATTGCCTCGGCCCCTGTAGGGTGTAGGTATGCTAGGGGTCTGTAGGGTAAGGTGGCTGATCTCGAGATTGAGGGAAGAGCCAACAGGCTTCACGAGATTGTGGAAGCCTTGTGACAGGAACGGGTGCACGTGGTGGATGGTCGAGGTGCTTCTTTGCCATTCTGGCTGGCGGCTCAAAGCAAATCGAAGGGTCATAGCCCCGGGAGCGCCACCCAAAGTCTTGGCACATCACTTTGCTTTCCTTTTTGGGTCCAACACTTTCAGATCTCATTCATTGCGATCCGTTTCAACGGCCATCACAGTTGTATTTGAAACCTTTACTGCGATAAGTCAGATGCAATGGCAGCCAAGCAAGTATGCATCCAGCTACTGATCTAGATCCGAATGGAGACGATATTGACTGATTGCCAGATTATGGTCAAGCACTATCAACGCATCATCACATCATGGCCAAAGGATCTTTTACGGCCAGAGGTCTCCTTCCAGAAGGCACTTCGCCATCGAATGGATACGCGTCTGACGCCGTCAACCATAGCAGCATCGGACAACATTGTCGCAAATCAAGCGCAGGCCACCGTACCAGCACCCAGACCGTTTGATGAGAAGGGAGAGCTGGAACAGGTGAATGTTTTGTATTCCTTCCTCGAGAATCGATATACCAAGAAGGTAAGCGATTGGCAGAGCCTCTCAACAGCCCACATAATCCTGATTGAGAAAAGTACCCATTGTCTGAACGAATGCTGCAACCCTCATCGAACCCGTCACATTACAAGGACCTGGTGAAGGAGCTGGAAGAAGCACCGACACGATCGTGGCTGGGATCAAAGCTCAACAAGTGGAAAGGTTTCCTACGCCTTTCGTGAATGCAAAGGCTTGGATTGGTGACGGGGGGGTTGGATCTCGATGAAGTCGGAATGAGACCCTGACAGCCAAGCCAATGAGCAAGAGCATGGAAGAAGCCGGATGATTGAATCAGCTGCTGCATGCTCTTTCATCTCGATTGACAACGTCTTCCAAGCATAGTATCAATGCTGGAGCAGCCCCGAAAGTTCAGGTAATGGGGCACACCTCAGTCTAGACCTAGCGAAAGCCCGCAGCGCAAGAGGCTCGTTGCGGGACAAGGAGCGCGATCGGGGCCGTGTCAAGATTTTGGTCACGCTTGTGATAAGCATGGCCTCCTGTGCTCTCCACTGCGTGCTAGTCGGGGAAGGCTCCTTTGAGTGGAAGCCTGGAGGTGGATCAAGATCTGAGAAGCGACAAGCATGGTGAGCTTTGTATACTACTTCGGGAGGTGTCGATCAATCAAAACATGATAAGCACAGGGGTCAAGATACCATGAGACTCAAATATACAGGCTTGTGGGAGCCAAGTCACTTTCGTGATCGACGCATGCTTGTATGTCTGTACTTGATTGACGGGTGCTTGTACATCTGTCCTTGATAGGAGCCGGAGGAGGGTCCGATGGTGATCCACTGATCCCAGCTGTTCTGCGGCTAAGAACAGCGACCTGCTCCTACGGACGCACTCCATGGAGCAAGGCACTAGTAGGAATGCATCATCTCATACGGTCCCTACGGTCCCTACTGTCATGGCTGTCAATTGCGCAAGAGCAGTAAACGGGCGGTGTTCCTGCATGGCCTCAGCGGTTATATCATCATCGAAGATGACCGCCAGGAGACGACCGGGTTCGATCCGTCAAAGCTGTTCCTTGTGCCTCTCATCAAGACTCATCGACGATGCCCTACAAACGTCCCGACCACGCCGCCTAATGCTGGGCTGAGTCAGCCCGCATCGCCAGCTGATCATTGGTTCGATTCCGGCATATCACGCTAGACTCGAACATATGCCTACAGATCGGACTTCATCCACCGCAATGGAATGGGGCAAAGGGCAGCCAGCAGCCATGGCAGGAGCAACGCGAAACGCTACCTCATTCAAACCTGAGACCCTTGCAGCCTTGCTGCCGTGGGGAGGAAACAATCGAGATCCAAAAGCCTGGACCCCGGGCAATCATGTTGCTTCGACTGGCGGTGTCTGGAATTCACCGCAGTGCCTGTTTAATACGGACTGTTGCTGGATTGCGGTGCGGGCATGTTTGACTCCTCTCTCACTCTCACTCTGCCGTCTCCTCCTTTTACTCAGACCTCTTCTCCCCTGTTGCTGCACGTTCTTAGCGTCGTCTCTCATCTTGGTCACTGCTTTTCGCACTCTCCTTCGCCTACGTTGGCCTGCTGCAAGAGGCGTGCCGGTCCCTCATACATCCCTCAGCCCTTCCTTTTTCGGGCAGGGTTTCATTGGGGCAGCGCAGCTCATCCCGGTACATCATTCCAGCCCATCTCGGAGGGGATCTCGATGACGGAGGCAATTATTCTGGGAGGATAGACCATGCTTCCAGCATGAACCACCAGCAGATACGCGCCATCGGACCCTGCTCCGACGAATGAATATCAAGCTAGGCCGGTTGTGATTGCATTTACACTGCTTCCACATCTCCCATCGTCATGCAAACGGCCATGCATCGAGGGGTCCAGGAGCCCACACCTGCGCTGGCTACCCGCAAAAGACCCGCACAGATCTCTGGTCGGCCCTCCTTCGATCAGACGAAACGGCTCAAAACGGATTCTGGGTCCTCGAATGACCCTTCTCCGGCACTCATGAATATTGGTCAGGCTGGGCATCAGAAGGCCGATGAATGGTTCGATCATGCCAATAATGATGCCACCGCCACCAAAGATATTCCTTTCATCGACAGTACGTGGTCTGAACTGGTCCATCATCTTCCGTCTCGGCTGACAGGATCTCAGATGACCCTCCCTTTTTTCTAAATCGGGGTGATTCGACGGAAAGCAGTATCCTTGCTCACCAATCGGATGGATCGACCCCAGCAGCTCCATCCAAGATTGGTCCCACTGCCCCCACTGCCTCCCTTCTCGCCCGCATGGATGCCAATCCTTACAACGACAGCGAAGACTTTCGCAGCGTGATTGATGATCTGACGGTGCAAAACAAGAAGTTGCGGAAGAAACTCATGAAGTATGAAAGATTGCACTGCTCACATCTGCAAGAGGAGAAGCTGTTCGAGGTGCGGATACATGGGCTAGCAGCGCACAGGAAGCGAGAATTGGAACAGGCTCTCCGAAGCTTTGCCTCCAGCATCGAGGAGGAATCACCGCAGACAGCCCCGTTCATACCGCCTCAATCGACACCGGCCACCTCCCGAGTTCCCACCAACAAGCCATCCTCATCCTCGACATCGGGATCGAGGCCCATCGATTCGGCATACGCTTCCATGTCTGGATTGGGTACCGGTATTGGGACCCTACAAGGCATGCTGGATCATCCCCATGCATCCAAAGCAACACAGAGAAACGTCAACTCCTACCTACACAACATTCCGAAGCACATGCTGCCAAAGGACTCGATGGCAATGTCTGGGAAAGCCAGGAGTAAGCTGGTGGTACGACGGCTGGAACAAATCTTTACCGGCCGAGGAGCCGCCTCCAACCCGCAACACCAATCTCATCAACAACAGGAGGTCTCCACCGCGGCAGCCGAGGCAGACAGAACCAAGATCGAGGCGTGTGGTCAACGGGTCTGGAATGAAGGCACCCGCGAAGCTCACATCCTGCCCACGAATGCTGACCTGAAAGTCGCCACGACTGAGGAGGCTAACACACTTGCACAACCAACAAAGGACAATGCGGAAGACACAGGCGTTGATCTGAAGACCCAGGACCTAGCTCGTACAGCAAGCCCTGAACAGCGACCTACCCGCCCACTGGATCTAGACTTGCAGCGTGCCCAGGTGCCGTCAGACAACATCGATTACATTCGTCATCTGGGTTTGACGAATCCTGAAAACAAAGATGAGGTCATGTCGGACGGCGATGGTGGATGGGTCTACCTCAACCTGGTCACTAGCATGGCGCAACTGCATACCCTCAATGTGACGCCAGAATTCATCCGCAAAGCTGTGGCGGACTACAGTGCGAAGTTCGAGCTCTCGCCGGACGGCACCAAGGTGAAATGGCTCGGTGGTACGGAAGGTACTCGCCTGAGTTCTGATGGTGAGGACAGTGAGGCTCTGGGGAACTGGAAATCGTCAGAGACCAGTCTTTCCGCCAGCAAGCAGGCATCCACGGCGGAAGTGTCCTCCCAAGATGATCAACCCGATCTGTCGTCTGTTGCGCCTGAGACTGGTGCCAAACGGCGTCCTGTGCAGACGGCGGGATCGGGATCTCAAGCCTTTGATTACAAGCCATTGTTCTTTCACACAGCTCGGTCGACCTGCTCCGATGGCTCAGACATGATGAGTGAATCAGTCTCCTCGGCAGACTCGAGGGACTTTGCTACCGGTAGAACTGGCAACATCTCCAGCTCGAACGAGATTCGAGAACGGCAGAGTCGACTGAGAGCCCGAAATCACGAGAATGGACCTATCATCTTCTACAATCGCGCCAACTTCTGCACCGACCTTGGCGGGGATCCTGACAGGCCGATTCGAGATGAAATCTTCTACAACAAGTATACTGATCATCCGATTGGTATCTCGCCCGCAGCATCTTCGTGTGGGCCATCCGACATTGGTATACTCGGAAAGGCCAACCATCCAGCCCTGGTGCAACTGGCAGAGAACGACGAGAGCCGTGGTGACGTGTCTCCACCGACCGCTCTGAACCTCGAAGATCTGAAGACGTCTTTGTCGGACGTTACCAGCGGTCACAACACGCCAGTGCAGATGGAAGCGTCTGGCATTGGAGGTGTTGTCCCCGAGGACAACTTTCTCGTCAGAGTGCAGACAGAGTACAAGCCCAGACGCAGGTCACTGGGGAATTCTCCTCGGGGTAGGGTACGGAGGATCTTGCATAGCCTTCCGCAGCAAGCATTGGAAGCTTTCCACAAGTCGAAGGAAACTCCTCGCAGCGCTCCGGCGAACGGCAAGGTCGTCTCGACGGTCCAGACGAATATGCCACCTTCAGAGCTCCCACCTCCGTCCTATCTTCACGCGAGCTCCAGCTCTTCTGAGTCTGAAGATATGAGCGACATTGACGATGGTGATGATGAGGATGATGCCGATGAAGATCTATCACTGGAAGACGCTGCACCCAGCCATGCCCCACCGCTGTTGCCCGGCGTGCGCAATTCCAACTTTCAGACGAATGGCTATTATTCCCACGGACGGCAGGCAGACAGCTCATCTCCAGAGTCCTCGGTTGTCGGGTCCGATGACTCGGACTCTTCAATCGACTTGCTGGCCCACGCAAGGGTGTTGGATCCTGAAGCTATCAGGGCGCAGGAGAGGGAGTTTGAGGATGGACAGTTGAATGAGCGCTCAACCTCTTCGGCAGCTGACATCTCACGGGCTGTGCCAATAAAAGATGAACCGTCTGACGAGGATGAAGAGAGTGATGTGGACAGCATGAGCGTTGATCGTGAAGCTAGCGATGATGAGTGATGTTTGATATGACTTTGAACAGGGCTGGATTTGAAGTAGAACCCAAAAATCAAGATACAGCTCTCCTGCTGATATAACTCTACAACTCTTCACATGGCATGGGTTCTTGCTCGGCAGTCTACAATTCTTACCCTTCTTTTCATTGTCATCCTGTAGCGAGAAGGAAAACCATGTGGTAGAACAGGGGTCCTGGCCAGAATCCAACCTTTCCGAAATAGGCATCACGAACTTCCCCTCAACTGCCGCCCGACATTCCGAACCTCTGTTGTCGTCAAGCACCAATTGCGCAGACATTGATCGTGATGGCCACCCCTAGACGCTCGTCTCCACCATCTAGAGCAACACCCATGATCTCTCTGTCCTCCTGTATCAGTCCTCCAAATAGATCCGCACCGAATGACTGAGGGTAGCCTAACAGATGGCATCTCCTGGTAACATCCACAGCATCTGGCTTTCTAGTCTGCAGCTATGACCAACATGGCCAACCCCCGGATCCCCTTCAGACTCTCTGTGACGGCCATAAGGCCAAGCAGCGTCACCCGCCTCTACCTCCACGTTTACAGACCCTTGCTTTGTTACCCTTCACGACATTCCTCAACCGCTCTCAACACGCCTCAACCCCCCCACCACCCCACCCCAACCGACGCCAAAGCCATCAACAAACTCTTCACCTCCCCCTCCACCGCCCTCCAATCCCTCACCCCCACCTCGACCCTCCTCTGCGGCGGCTTCGGCCTGGCCGGCGTACCCGACACCCTCATCAACACCCTCCTCCTCCCCCAATTCTCCCACATCACCTCCCTGACCGCCATCTCCAACAACGCCGGCACTCCCAACTCGGGACTCGGTCTCCTGCTGCAAAAGGGCATGATCAAGCGGTTCATGGGCAGCTACGTGGGCGAGAACAGGTTGCTGGAGAAGATGTACCTGGACGGCGACGTCGCGCTGGAATTGGTGCCCCAGGGTACGTTGGCGGAGCGGATCAGTGCGGGTGGAAGGGGGGTTCCTGCGTTCTTCACGCCTGCGGGGGTGGGGACGGTGGTGGAGAGGGGGGAGATTCCTATTAAGTACCGCAAGGGAGGAGGAGGAGGAGGAGGGGAAGTGGAGGAGTGGGGTCGGAAGAGGGAGACGAGGTGGTTTGACGAGCCGGCGGGTGGTGGCAGGAGGGAGTATGTGATGGAAGAGGCGATCCGGGCGGATTTTGCGTTCGTCAAGGCATGGCAGGCGGATCGGCTGGGGAATTGTCGGTTCCGGTACGCGGCGCAGAATTTCAATGGGGTGATGGGACGGAATGCGCGGTGTACCATTGTGGAAGCGGAGGAGATTGTGGAGGTGGGGGCGATTGAGCCGGGGAGTGTGGGATTGCCGGGGATTTATGTGCAAGGGGTGGTGAGGAGTGAGGTGGCGAAGGGGATTGAGAAATTAACATTGAGAGGGCAGCCAGGGCAGACAGAGGGAATGGGGGAAAAGGAGAGAGTGACCCTGGACAAGAAAGCAGCTGCAGTGTTGGGGCAGGGCGAGACGGCTAGGAAGAGGGAGAGAATTGTGAGGAGGGCGGCCAAGGAGTTCAAGAACGGGATGTATGCGAATCTGGGGATCGGGATGCCAATGCTCGCACCGAGTTTCCTCGACAAAGATGTCAGTGTGACGTTGCAGTCTGAGAATGGGATCCTGGGATTGGGGCCGTATCCGCTGCCCGGACAGGAGGATGCGGATCTAATCAATGCTGGTAAAGAGACTGTGACGCTTGCGCCGGGAGCGTCGACGTTCGGGAGCGAGGAGTCGTTCGGTATGATTCGCTCAGGCAGGATTGATCTGACGATCCTAGGAGCGATGCAAGTCGGTCAGAATGGGGATCTGGCGAATTGGATGTTGCCAGGCAAGGTCAAGGGGTTTGGAGGCGCAATGGATTTGGTCAGTCGGCCGGATAAGACGAGAGTGGTGGTGGTGATGGAGCATAGTGATAAGAAGGGCAGACCGAAGCTGGTCAAGGAGTGTGAGTTCCCATTGACTGGACAGGCATGTGTGAGTAGGATCATTACGGAATTGGCCGTGTTTGATGTCAGGGAAGGCGAATTGAGGTTGGTGGAAGTGGCTGAAGGTGTAGAAGTGGAAGAGGTGAGGGCAAAGACGGGGGCAGATTTTGTGGTAGAAGATGGATTGAGAGCTATGCTGTGAGATTGATAATGGTTGAGAACAAATATAGCAGTCTCGTACCGGTGTACAAGTCAAGCAGAAACCAGATTGCTCGCGACTGAATGTGAATGAAATGGAGGGTTTTATATCCAATGAGTTCGATTCTTATTGGCGCTACTTTGTGGTCAAAGTGGATTAGGGCTTTTTCTGTGAACGCGATGTCACGTGTCGATTTATTTCCCATTGAGGCTTAGCTCCTCTGTTTGTATGAATTTGAACAATTCTCTCGAAATCTACATCCATCATCATGAATGCAGCTTGTCTTCCGGCGCGCACTAATCTCGAGAGCAACATGGACTGTGTTGCCTCTAGGGTTGCGGACCTCGGCCAGCGGTATTCTCTCTCCCCGTCGAACGCTGTTTGAGCTTCACTCTGGCCGTGAAGCTCGTCCCATTCCTTCGAACGATGACCTCGAGACCGTCGTCCCCCCCATTTCCGACAAGAACCGAGATTGGCATTCAACTTCCGAAGACCTGATCGAAGCTCTTGGACCGATCGGTCAAGAGTATGCGAAGCCCCGGCAATATGCCACGAAGCTAGACCTCTCGTACACAGATGCATACACAGCTACCCACGACGTCTCCACAGCCGCGCAAGAGGCAGCTGAAAAGGAAGCGCTTCTAACTCATGAAGAGGCCACTCAGAACATCCCACACAGGACTCTGAAAAGTGTGCTTGCAACGTACATCAGCTCGCTCGGGCCAGTGGTGGACCATTTGGCCGCAACGGGCGTCTCCATTGGCACTTCGACGGAATTGGATGCAGCTCTGCGGAAACTCCATGTCCGGATGCTGCTTCACTGGCTGGAGAGATACACATGGGATATCAAGGACCTCATGAATTGGGCTTGGATCTTACAAGCCAAAGATGCCGATCGCACAGCAACGAGGATGGCTACGATTGAACGGTATGGGTCTGAAAGGTCACAAGGAGGTCGGGCGGTGCCTCCCGGCATCTACCTCTTCATTCTGCGTCGTAGAGACTTCACTGCTCGTGGCTTGAGGCTTTTGTTGATCCAGGCATGGAAGCTCATGGAGCACGCTTCGACCTTGTCGCCAAGTGAAGATAAATCCGCACCGACTCAGGACAGCCAGGCTGAGACGGATAATTTCTTCCGAAAGACTATCCCGGAACCCAAGGAACACCGTTCAGGCTTGAAGGAAGATGTCTTCATCATGATCGTCGTCCGCCTACTAAGGCATGCGAGAGGGGTCTGGCCAGCGGCATGTGAGAATATCATATCGTTGTTTTGCCAATATCTCAACGGCTTGAACTTCTACATGAGGAACGGCCACGATGATGCACGACTCGCCTTCATCTACAACACAGTGCTCAAGCTTCTCGCAGACCCTGCCATGACCCAGCCTTTCATTTCCGCAACCCGGCAGCAACGTGCCCAATTTGCTGTGCTGCGGAGGATGAACCAATTTGACCCTCCCCTCGTGGTGGACAGAAGAGGCTTCCGCGCTGTCATCAAGATGCAACTGATGCACAAGAAAACAGCGAGGGAGCGGGAATGGGCGCAGATGAAATCGCACTCGTGGCCCCCATGGAAGGAGGAGAAACTGGGCATCGATGCTGATACTGGCCCTGAGCACGGTGTTAGTAGAGCCAAAGAGGCGTTGCAGAGGGCTGCGGAAGCCGGATATGCCATGAAAGGCTGGGAGCAGTCCGCATCAATCCTAGCTGGATGGGATACGGATGGGAGCCCAACCATTCAGACCCGGCACATTTTTGATCTTTCGCTCGAAGACGACAACCCGGGTGTGGACGATCAGGCAGCACACCATCAATGGGCAAGCCGCATCCGAGCCACCAGGACGCTCAACGAAGGGTGGGCATTGTTTCAACAGTGCAAGAGTGAGGTCTGTAAGCCAGCCGAGATGGTGTACCAGGCAATGCTCGGAAAGATCAGCTTCGACGCCAAACGATCGAAAAGTGAGTCTTTTGGCCGATCCGCTGCTCCAGGCGTTCTTCCAGGAGATGGACCAGAGACGCACCCTGAATCACCTGTAGGGCGCGAAACTGTATATCTTCGTACCAAAGCGCCTGACCTGGATGAATTTGTCGAGCTCATACTCGCTGATGGAATAAAGTCTAGAGGCCCTCTTCTGGCCATGGTCCTGGCCAACAAGACATCATTACAGTCGAGCTTTCGTAGTCTCATTCAAAGCGCCCTCCCTCGACGGCATCAGGCAGCACTTATCGAGGAGCCTTCTGGCTCTGTGAACCCCAAATTAGATTCAACAGCCCTGCGAGAGATCCCAGCATACCTATTCGAGGCCGTGGTTTCGTTTCTCACTCGTTTTGCTTCTCGGGAGATCAAATTGCGCAGAGACGACCCTTTCGCCGACATGTCCAATTTCGCCATGGCTCGAACGCTTCGTATCAGCCCGCTGCTGCACGCTGCATTCCTCATACGACAATATCAGCCTCGCAATCGGAGACCGTGGACATACCTGCTCCGAGCCCTTGCATATGACAATTCGCTCATTGGATTCGTGCCCAGCAGGAACTTTTTGCGCACCAAAGAGTCCGACATCGCAGGTCGGGACATCAATGCTTGGCATATTGCACTACGGGTGCTCCATTGGATGAATGAAGCAGGTGTAACACCGGATCTGGAGTGCTTTATGCAGCTGTGCAACTGCCTCGAACGAGCTACCATGACTGCAGAACGGCTACCTTACCTGGACCACAACTCAGCCGGTCGTCAAGACCTTTTTGAAATGGCCATGGCAGTCCTTTCCAAGGGCCCATCTGTCGTAAAGGAAGTCTTCAAAGAGTGCATTCGAACGGATGACAGTCAGGAGATGGTACCCAAGCCATTGCTCAAGGAAAAAGCGACCATCGAGAGGGAAGTGCAGGGTGAGATTGAGCGGGCGGACTTGAACCCACGAGCTGCTGAAAGCGATAACGGGGAGGACGTTGAATCGCCAAATCCCAACGAGCACAAGAACTTTCTCCCACCTTCCTGTCTCCTACCACGCCTCATCGAAGTTCCGCGAGCAGCACACCTTCATCAGTTCATTCGCGTTCTAGGTCTGGTGCAAGACTATGGCGGTCTTCTAGACCTCATCGAGTGGATGGCCCTGTACGCAGAGGAACTCCAGACTCAAGCCGAGGAGCAGCGAAATGGAGCAAGGATGTTCCGACGATGCCTTGTAGCCACGCGGGTGTTCCTCGAGCGAAGTTGGAATGACTTTGAGATTGAAGATCGGGAGGACCACGTGCTGCTGGAACAGGACGTCGAGAAGGCGTCCGAGGAGGTCCTGCAGAGCGTGAGGAGCGTCGTTCAAGAGAATCCTGGCTGGGGTGGGTGGCCTGAGGATTGGGAGGTCCAGACGTATTTGCAGAATGGTCGGTTTGTCTGAGTGAGACTCGGGTCTCTCAGCGCCGAGTCTTCATCACCCCCCTCCCGAGTGTTGTAGATCGTAAATCTCCTCCTCTCAGCTCTGATAATTCATCAATATCCCTGAAACACCGCCCTCCTCTTCTCCCCAAACGCCAGCAACGCCTCATCCCGATCCCTCGTCCGCCTCACAACCTCATACATCTCCCTCTCCGCCTCCCCCCCCTCCCCCTCATAAGTCCCCGCCCCCTTCACAGCCCTCAACCCCGCCCCCACAGCCAGGGGCCCCCCCTCACAAATCTGCCTCGCTAACCCCACACTCTTCTCCAAAACCCTCTCCCTAATCCCCTCCCCCTCCTGTTCCTCCACCAACAAATCCCCCACCCCCTCCCCCACCGCCTCCCTCCCACTCCTCCTCTCCCCCCCACACACCCACCTCACCGCCCTCCCCCTCCCCACCAATTTCTGCAATCTCCACGCCCCCCCCGCCCCGGGAATAATCCCCAACCTCGTCTCCGGCAGGCCCACCACGGCCGTCGCAGCCATCACACGCATGTGTGTCGCGAGCGCGAGCTCCAGCCCGCCGCCCAGCGCATAGCCGTGTATCGCCGCGATGGTGGGGATGTTGAGGTGTGATAGCAAAGTCAGGGTGGAGCGGAGTTGGTTCAGGAAGGAAGATGTTTGGGTGGGGGTGAAGGCGCGGCGTTCGTGGAGATCGGCGCCGGCGCAGAAGGTTGATGGGTGCGATGATGCGATTATCAACGCTCTGGTGCCGGTGCCGATGCGGGGGCTTTGCTGGGCTGCTGGGGCGTTGGTGGAGGGATTGGGGGAGGAGGAAAGGCGGGACTGATGGTCCAGTAGACGAGACCATTCCGCTTCGGTTTCGTTGTGGATTGTGCGGATGGCATGGGTGAGGCTGGATAGGAGGGAGAGGGAGAGGGCGTTGCGGTTGGTGGGGGAGGAGAGGGTCAGGATTCGGATGTGGCCTGTGTGCGGGGCGGGGATGTCGGTGGTGGTGAGGAAGGGGGTGGGGTCAGCAGAGGAGTAGGTCCTGTGGCTGTGGGGAGGGAGGCGGGGATGGAGCGAGCGGGAGAGGAGGAGGAGGAGTGGGCGAGATGATGAGGCGGTTGATGAGAGCATTGTTGGAATCTGGGGATGGTGGATGCGGGGGTGGTGAATTTCTGGGCAGGGGGGTGCGCAGTCCTTGGGGGCTTCTCAGAGGACTCCTGCAGGAGGGACTGCTCTGATTGGATCGCCCCCTTGCTGCACCTCAAACCCCAGAGTTTCGACGCTGGAGGATATGGGTTTCACCAAGTTGGGATCTTTGTGGAGACAGCAAAAGGCGTGATTCTGATTGGATCGCCCCTTGCATTACCTCTCCACCCAAACTTTCGACGCTGGAGGTCATGAGTTTCATCAAGTTGAGTACTCTGATCGAGGTACGGCTGCCTGAAGGTCATTTGCATATCAGGATACAAAGAGCAAACCTTGAGCAACGAAAAGGTGCATCATTTCATTAAAACAAATATGTACTGAAGTCCTCATAACAATACCATGTACAGCCCAGGTCGCCGGTGCTCCAAAAGGATATACGAACGTCGCTCAGAAAGCCAGAGCAAAGTACGAGATCGCCATATCACATCCCCTTCAACTTCGCCACAGCCTCACTCAACTCCTTCGGATCAACGAATGTCTGCCAGATCGACCGGTCCACCCCCTTGAATGCCTTCTCAAACCGCTCATCCGTGTTCTTGTCCGTATCCTTCATCTCGGCCACATCCACCACCTTTCGAATGAAGACCTTCTTCACCCATCCAGGGTATTTCCTGCAAATATCTCCATACGCCTCCGGATCGCTCTGCGTGCTGTCGCCCACACAAAGGACCTTGCGCTTCGGTAACCAGGTATACAGCTTATCCATCTTCCCCCGCTTGTAAGCCTCGGTGCCCTGCGTGAGCGAGGCGAGGAAGCCCCCGAGATCCATCCAGGAAGCATCGCGGAGGTAGATGGGTCCATGAGGGTAATGCGCGTGCAGGAATTGGCGCAGGAATGGGTAAAGGTTGTAGGGTGAAGCCGAGAGGTAGAACCACGTGGGAGATAACAATCCACGGATCTGCTCATAAAGCTCCGGCATTCCTGGAATGGGTTTGGGGTCGTCCACAAAAGTGGTCTGCAAGATGCCGATGGGTGAAGGGGTCATGGTGGTCTTGATGGAGTCGTCAATGTCGGAGATGACCATCCAGCCGTCGGTGTCGGCAAAGTGGGTTTCCATCGCGCCGTGAGGGAGGACTTCCGTAGGGTCAGAGTAGATGTTGATGTATTCGCCGTCTTTGTGGGTGTCGGGCATGACGAGAGTCTGTTCGCTGACGGCGCTGCGACCGCCGGGTCCTAGCTTCGCTTCTCGGCCAGAGGGAAACTTGATAGAGATGTAGCGGGCGGGGGCGATGGTGTCGACGAAAGGCTGGAGGCGGTCGGCGATGCGCTTCTTGCTGGCCTGAGAAGAAACATCATCGCCCTTCAGCCCGATCTTGTCGGCAATGTTGGCGACTGCCTTGCTGACATCCTTGCCAGTGTTCTTCTGGAAGTAGGCCGCAACGAACTCAGCTTGGTATGGTTGGGGGTTGTGTGGATACGGGTGCTCAGGACGATATGCAGTGTTGTCGAGCAGCCAGACCTGCTCTGTCTTTGGATCGACTTGACGCGCCATGGGATTGTGGCCACCGAGGAAGGAGCTGACATTGTCTACAAAAGGGATATTCCATCTTGAACCAATGTGTTTAGGCAGACTTCCTTCTGCTGCGTGGAAGTCACCAGTCTTCCTCGTCTCGTGCTCAGGAGCATTTTCTTGCATCATCTGCCTGGCTTTGCCTACAGTAGCTTCCATATTGAAGGGGGGAACAAGGTGAGAAGAATGCGGGGACTTTTATACAGCCAATGGAATACTGCGCCTGTCAGTCCACGATGTAGGTAGAATTATACACGAGCGAGGAAAACAAGGGAGAACACTTCAAGGTATAGACGGGCGATAGAAATAAGAAGTGAGTGACAGGTGAGCAAGTAGTCAGGTTTCAGGGAGCGTTGGCAGATGCTGAGCACCAGGCGCATCCATGGTCAAGCTTTGTTCAGGTCAGTGAGGTCAGGTCAAGTGGGATGCGCCACTTGGAGCATGCGCTGTGGTCCAGACTCCTGGTTGGCAGGTGGTCGTCGCAGCAGCTGCAAGGGGCCTGCATAGGGCCAAGCATGGGCCAAGTGTTGGCATGTGCTAGGCACAAACGGGGTCAGGCACCGTCCTTAGCCCCACTTTTACCCCACATACGAGCTTCCAGTTGGGCTTGCAACAAACTGGACCGATGTCATACATCTCATGTGCTATCCGGCCTCGCGCTGATGTATTCCTGTCACTCAGCATTCAGGATCGTACGGAATACCATCCAACCAGTAAGGCTCAAAAATATTCACATACGAACTGTATCCGACAGCTCCATCAGCCACTCCTGAGCTGACGAGCTCCACAACGGGGGGCTGTCTACATTGTGACACTGTTTGTCTCAGGTTGTAGATACGCAGCTTGAGGTAATCCCTTGCCGGATCATGGATGTCATCGAAATGTCCGCCCATGCGGAGGAATCCATAAGTAAGAGCGCCGAACGCAAGCAGCTTCAATCTTGAACCCTCTTCTCCGTAGCGTGTTTCCTGATAGTGATGCAAGATTTGCTGTGCTAACCCTAGGAAATGGAAATCGCCCAGTAAGCAGGGTCTTGACTCAACGGAATTCGGCATGTTCCTGAGGTTCAGGACCTCAAGTTTGCTCAACTTAGATAGCAGCTGCATCAACTGTAACAATCAGCCTAGTCACCACGGCGATTGGGAAGAGGATACCCTGCTTATGACTGGCCGTCCCCTGTCAAGAATAGCATCTTCCCAAGCGAATGAGACACCTAATGCCTTGAGATTGACACAACAGCGTTTGATCGTTTGGAAATCGTCACTCCATCGCTCAGGATCCTCGTACGACTGGATATCGCACCTTGGGCCCAAACGCGTATCCCAGACAAGGCTATCCAAAGAAGTTCCGTGTCTCTCCAAAACGTCTTTGCTTACGATGTCTTCATATACACCTTGGAACAAGAAATGCAGCGTCTTCAGTGGCTTGATTATCATGAGGAAATCTTTGATAGCACACATGGTGTTATTGTCGCCGTCCTCAACTCTCACTGAAAGATTGCGAAGATTTGACAGACCTGCTACGTTGGCATTAAGCCTTTCCCGCTGGAACTGGAGTTTAGGAAGTGCTGAAGGCAAACTCAAACAGGATTCGAGCTTTAGCGAAGTCAAGCCACCATAGTTGAAATGTATGGGAGAAACCTCAGGTGCCAAACGATTCAGGTCCATTCCACATAGGCTGAGCTCTTCGAGTCGGAGTGCAGTAGGCAACGCACCGGTACTGTTGATATAATCATTCACAACTGACATGAAGTTACCGGTACACTGCTCGAATTGTGATGACGGGAGCCGCATTGAGTCATTGCGAGCGTAGTTTTTCGCCAACGTGTCCTCAAAACCGAGACGAAGGCGTTTGAGTGTCTGCAAGCTCTGGACAAGCATCTCCGCTGAGCCATGGCTGGCATCCTTCTGATAGCGGCCCCAGGAAGCCACTTCGAGTGTCTCGAGAGATATGCGTCCAACAAGCTCTCTAAGGATCTCAGTGTTTCCCACACATGTGCGTAACTTTATCGTTCGAAGAGACTTGTGCTGCATTGCTATTAAAAGCGCCATTGTATTCCTCATCAGTTTAGTATGGTGGTCCCAACTGGCAAAGCTTTGGGTCAGCCACTGGCCTAAAATACAATACTGACAGCAGATTTGTTACCTGAATATTTGCAGAACGTTGGGAGGAAATCTAAGTAATAAGAGCCGAACGAGGCTGTTCAGGGCGTTCGAAGCCCATATGCTCGGCTGATGCAACAAGAATCTTGGGTTGGACTCGTCATCTCGCGATGACTTATATTTGCGGTCAACATGTTCTAAATAGGGTAGAGTTTGCTGAGTCTTGATGCTCAGGCTTCTACAGTATCCAAGTTTTGTCGAATCCAAGCCCACTTCTTGATTTATTAGGATCTCCAACGAGTGGAGACAATCCCACTTGAGGGGTACCCTTATGATAACATGCTGATAGAGGTGGGGAGTCACAGCTGAGTAGAGGGCTCTGCAAGTCAGACACAGTCTGGCAAGACCCACAGGTTTCTCAACCTGCGAAGCAATGAGTATGACAGTCGTTTCTCACGCGCGCCATGAATGGCAGCACACCTCTGCAAGGATGTAGCTTAAAATTTCAGCCGGCAAGCGATCCAGTCGCGAGGGGCGTGGATGATTCGAGACTGCCTTTGAAGGCTTGCGAGGAGCTGGCTTTTTGGATTTTGCCATGGGAATGTCGATGATAAAGGAGATGAGTTGCGAGCTGATATGTTCGCGAGCTTGACGTTTCGCGAAGATATTTCGACTCACGCTAGCTTCATAAAGTAATTGTGGACGGCGTCGACGGGGGCCAAAAACACGGAAAATCAAGGCGTTTTCCAAAGGCTATGCTAGAGACGATAGAGCTTTTCCAGCCAGAGTAGTCGGCAGTGTGCATGGTCTGTTCTTGCTCGAAGATGCCTTGAAGACCACTTTCAAACCTGCAACCCGAGGGATGCAGTGGTCACCCGAAGTTGTAGCTCCCAAGGTGGTTCCTACACCCCTGAATACACGGCACTGCACATCCTGCCACACTCCACTCTCTGTTCCATGCTGACTTTGCGACCGCCGATGTTGACATTGTGTCTTGGTGTGATTTGGAAGCGATGCTCTTCTTTCCGCTTTGCCCTTTCCCTCTCGGCAACGCTGTCGAGAGGGGCAATATAGCCCGGTACGGCCAGGTTGTTCCTTTTACCCATGCCAAGCTGATAGTACTCATTTCCACCCCACCAGACAATATCAGCGCCCCAATTGGTATCATTGGGACTATCACTCGAAGCAGCTCCTGCTTGCACGTGCGTGACATTGTCCATGGTAGCACTGGCATGTGTACTGCCAACCACGAGTTGCTTGAGGCGAATGGGGATGACCATGTTCTTCGCTTCGTCGTACTCGTAAAGCCCGCTCAGAGCCTTGATCTTCATCGGCGTACCTTGGACATGACTCCAGCGGCCTGTCCCAAGCTGACCAAGGATGCCTTGCCCGCAAGCCCAAGTATCTGCAGTCACACGACCTAGCGTGCTGTTACGGCTCTCCGGTTCACCGGGCTTGCTGATACCAGTCGCATCGACAGTGAAGAAAGAGCTGACCCCGCCCGCGGCGACGGACGTGACTTTGGGGGAAAGATTTGTGCCAGCATAGAGACGAGAGATCGGTACCAGAGAAGGCGCATCTATGTATGGCGACTCATTGTTGGGGTCAAAGCCCAGCTGGCCAGAGGTATTGTCTCCAAATGTGAACATTCTACCCTCCTTGTCTAGTGCAAGGGAGTGATAGTCGCCAGCTGCAATGTCGCTTACTTCAAATCCTCTCAATGTGGTGATTTCATGCGGCTGGTCGTAAGGACCTTCCGGGCGTGTACTCCAGGTAAGGCCTGGCACTCCCATTTCTCCGCGAGAGGGAAAGTCTTCGCTGCTCGAAGCTGCACTGAATAAGCGTCCTGTGGATGTCAGGATAAGGAGGTGCTCCAATCCGGAGCTGATAGACGAGACCTTTTCACTCCAGGCGAGGTCTTTCGGGGTGATGGTTCTATAGCTCAACTTCGAGGACGAAGGCCAGAAGGGAATCCAAGAGCCCTCTGATGCCTTGGGACCGCTGACCTGATCCTCTTTCGAGACTGGTAATGAGTATACCGTCCCATTAGAGCCTAATGCAATGATACGATTCTTGGACAGTGTCAACGACTTGAGATTCTTCCCAACCAAGGTCTGCGTCGGCTCTTTTACGTCCCTCGAATAGCCGGTGCCCCACTGGACCAGGTCACCCTTCTCTGTGATTGCTGCGCCAAAGTTTCTGTCAAGCTTCAGGTCACGTAGAAGTTGTCCATCAAAATTGGGTATTCTTCTCGGTGTCTTGATCGTTGTCTCTTCAGAATCAGGCGCGACCACTCTCCCGCTGTTAGAGCCCCACGCATAGACTCCCGGATTCTCCCAGCTCTTCTTGACCTGCAAATGCTGAGAGCTTATGACATCGCGAGTCTGTTCTTTAGAGAGACCCTTTGTCTTTTTCGTCTTTTCAATTGTCACTTCCGCAGGAGCCGGAGGGGCATCTGCATATAATCCGTTGAAATGTAGACTTCCTGATCCTTGGTACACAGCCGTTCCCAGTCCAACTCCGAGCATGCAACGTAACACGAGCTGGCCGGTACTGATGCCATGGTGTGACAACGGGCTTCGCCACTCATGGATGTCTCGTTTTTGAGCGATCCTTGAACGCCGTATTACTCGGGGAGCCGACCTGGTAAAGCCTCCGACAGCAAATCTGAGGTTCTGTGACGCCTGCATGGTTGATGAGGGCTGGATTGACGTACTTCGCTCCGGCGTGTCTGGATGATAATTCAGAGTCGAGACAAGCTTCTGAGGGTGCACTTAGATTGGCTGGAGATGATGGTTTCGGTGTAATTCTGCACGATTGATGTGAAGTGCATTGACTTCAGATGATGTGCGTCATAGCCTCTCACTTGTCGTGTGCCGTAAGGCTGAGAAATGAGCCAATAACCAAGCCATATTCCATAGAAGAATGTATCTCATTCCTGCGACAGCATTGCAAGCCATTGAATAGCTTTTCCCAAGGATGGAGCTGGAGGAATCTGGCGCAGAGGTCGGCGGATTCCAGAGAACTCTGAAGGATCTCTTCGCCGGTGCTGCTGGCGGCATTGCTCAGGTATTGCTTGGTCAGTTGGTTCCAATTTGTTTGCTATGATTTCTACAAAGTGATCTTGTGGATTTGATAAACGAAATGCTTCTGTTCTCCTCATTTTAGACTCTGGAAGATATGCTTCATCTATACTTAAAATCTTGAGTCCTGTCCCAATTGGTAGATTCAATCCTTTTATCTTGAGGTTCATAGAATATCTCAATACTTCAGTGGCCTCTAGATCTGTTGCGATAATAGATCTGGCTGCTGGGCAATGTAAAGCATAATGACTTTGACTGATGTGCATTACTTTTCAAGACATTCATGCGTCAGATACAATGTAGCTCGTCATGTCACAGATATCCTCTACCTAAATTCCCGTCACGAGAAGATATCAAAATATGCAAACTAAGGCTCTTTTCAACGCTGACCCTAGGATTGTCTCACAGGACAGCCATTCGGTATAAAAGCAAAGCCCCAGACCCGTCAGACCTAGACATCTTACCATCATCCCAGATATCGTCAAAGTCAGACTCCAGACCACCTCACAATACTCCAGCGCCCTCGACGGCGCCACCCAGATCTTCAAGAATGAAGGTCCCCTCGCCTTCTACAAGGTCTTTCCCCCTCCCATTGCAGCTCTCCAAATCATCATTACCCTCACCACCATCAACAAACATCACTGACCCCACAAACAAATATCCAGGGAACCCTCACCCCCCTCGTCGGCATCGGCGCCTGCGTCTCCATCCAATTCGGCGCCTTCCACTACGCCCGCCGCCGCTTCGAAACCCGCAACACCCAGCTCTCCCCCACCACCCCCCCAACCCTCTCCTACGGCCAATACTACGCCTCAGGCGCCTTCGCCGGCGTTGCCAACTCCATCATCTCCGGCCCCATCGAGCACGTGCGCATCCGGATGCAGACCCAACCGCACGACCCGGCCAAACGCTTCTACACTGGCCCCATCGACTGCGTGCGGAAGCTGTCGGCCCATGAAGGTGTGCTGGCGGGACTGTACCGCGGGGAAGCGGTGACGATATTGCGGGAGGCGCAGGCGTATGGGATGTGGTTTTTGACGTTTGAGTATCTGATGAATGCGGATGCGGCGCGGAATGGTGTCAAGAGGGAGGAGATCCCGCAGTGGAAGGTGGCGACGTATGGGGGGTTGGCGGGGGAGGCATTGTGGTTGGGGAGTTATCCGTTCGATGTGGTAAAGAGTAAGATGCAGAGCGATGGGTTTGGGGAAGGGAGGAGGTATGCGGGGATGAGGGATTGTTTCGCGAAGACGTATCAGGGGGAGGGGATGAGGGGGTTTTGGAAGGGGATTGGACCGACGTTGTTGAGGGCGATGCCGGTTAGTGCTGGGACGTTCGTGGTGTAAGTGCCGTGTAGATTCAGTGCAGAATTAATTACTGACGGGGAGACAGGGTCGAGATGGCAATGAGGGCGATGGGATGATGAGATGATGGGATGATGGTGCGGCAGCTTCGTTTGATGATGTACAATGGTCAATGTATATGCGGTGGCTATAGACATAGACTTCAACAGCCTAGTGAGCTTCTCAACAGTCAGGATATCTATATTTTGTCAACTCCCCAATTCAGCCCTGTGATAGCCCAGATTCGTATCAATTTCCGAATTCCTTGATCTGTTCGCGCCCCCATCAGCAGCAGGACCCATCCCGCTGTCCCCTGTATCTGCCAATCCCGTGGCCGCTTCCACCGCTCTCGGGCTGGCATTCATTCGGTCTGCGATCCGCTTCGGCCTATTCGGTCTATACGTGACCTCCCCAGCCAGGGCAGCCTCCCTCCTATTTGCCTGACCCTCCTGCCCAGCCCTGCCCAATGCCCCCGCAATAACCTGCACACACCTCAAACTATCATCATTCGCTGGGATCGGATACGTAACCCACGTCGGATTCGCATCCGTATCAATGATCCCGATCGTAGGCACACCATGCATACCGCACTCATGCAGCATGACCCAATTCTCAATCGGATTCATGCAGACCACGAGATCCGGTTTCAGCGCCGAGGCATCCTTCAACGCTGCGCCCTGCTCAGGCACCTCCCGGTCGAATTCATCCACGACTTGTTTCCTACACGAGCGGAGGATCTGGTCGCCGTTGGTGATGCTCCCCGGTGTCCACCGATCAAACAGGTGACACCCCCCGGCCATCGTAGCGGCGGTGACGACACAGCGATCTTGGCCCGGTCGTGTGCCGACGAAGAGGATCAGGCCGCCGCGCTCGGCGACGGAGGAGACGACGCGGCAGGCTCGCCGTAAGTGGGCGGCGGTCACGTCGAGGGAGATGATGTGGATGCCTTGCCGGATGCCGAAGATGTAGCGGGAGTTTGCGGGGTTCCAGTGGGATGTCTTGTGGCCCAGATGGGCTTGTGATGCGAGGAGGAGCTCGAGGGTGATGTCGGAGGGGCGGGGCGGGTCGGTTAGGAGGCGGTGGGGCTGGTAGCCTTTGTCGACGGTGGTGCCGAGCGGGTTCTGTAGCTTCTCTGAGAAGTGTCAGTAAAGCTCAGTAGTGTAGGAAGGTGGCTGGGGTATGGGGGGACGGAGGAGGGCGTGGAGGGAGGGAGAAGGGCATACGTTGCCTGCGATGGCGATCATAGACATATTTGGTGCCATCGCCCAATAGCTGCTGGGACATTTGTGTTCGAGGATCGATTTGGGGGACGTATTGGACGCCTGACTCCTCGGCCTGTGATTCGATTGATTTGGTCTGGAGAGTGGCATTGCTGAGGGAATTGTCGATGGCTTCGGTGGTGTCTTGTAGATCATGGAGGTCGGTCTCGGTGGCTAACGATCGCGTCCATTGTCGTGATGATTGAGCGAGTCGACGGCCTGGATGTCATGAGACTCGAGAAGATACTGTTGCTTTCCAAAGGCTCACCTTGCCGTATCAATGCTTTCCGGACGATCATTATTGAGGTTAAAAGCTTGAAGCAGGGCTTGAAAAAGATATCTCACATGCGACTACAGCGGAAACTTTTCCGCACGAATATTGAAGCTCAAGCTCAGACCCACAACTGTGTCCTCATTCCTAAGAGCAATACAATTAGTACACCTCAGATCATGTATGATGATGCTTCATACTATTACGCAAATTACGAAGCTCCCAGTCCACAGCAAAAACAATCCAAGAAGACTGTGCACAAGAGGAAACAGTCGCTGCTCGAGCAGCCCAGCGTCAGCAATGTACTGAGAGCCCCTCACCTTGGATTCCATTTTCTGATTGATTGCTGCAGGAGGACACACACGCTGATGGTCGACTAGATGGCGCCTCACTTGATCCTATACAAGAGAAGCAGCTCTCCAGCCCGCCCCAGGCCACGTTAAAGAAACGTGCCCAGTCGTATACCGATTTTCATTACGCAGTCAGGGCTGTTCTAAGCAAGGAGCAGAAGGACGTTGAGCGAAGAAATTCAGTCTCAAGACTTGGCGACCGTAAACGGAGTTCACTGGCAGAAGATGGCATCGAAACCGATCTGGATTTTGCGGACTGGTACAACACCATCGAAGAATCACTGCTTGATTCCAGTCATGATGAGTTCACGTATGTTCATGGTATCATGCCGCTTGCAGGGCATATCTGATTGCTATGTTCAGAGAGCACCAGAAGCGATTGGCCCTCTCAGAAAGTCATCTCGAAGGCCTCTTGTCAGACACAACATCTACGCTGGACCTCCTCGACGAGCTGGCGAGATCGTTCAAGGCGGTCGAGGCACAGACGTCCACGTTCCAGAATCAATGCGAGGGTCTGATCAACGAGCAGAAACGAATAGAGCGACTGGCAGATGATTTGGAGCACAATCTGAAATACTACAACTATTTGGAACCTGTGACGCGGAGACTGAACGCTCCAGGAGCTGGAAGCCTCGTGAGGGGCAAAGAATTCTCAGAGATGCTTGCACGTATCGATGACTGCCTGAGCTATATGGCAGCCCATGTGAGTCCGAAAGTCTTGTTTGATTGTCTGGCGCTGACAGCCGTAGCCCAAGCACGAGGAATCGGCAACGTATCTGTCCAGGTACCGGCTCCTGATGACAAGAGGGCTGACATTGATCCGTGTCAATTTCGTCGGCGGCCTTCGAGACATTGCCTCAGATGTCACGAGGCGTATTGCTGACAAGCAGCTGAATGATACTACCATGTCTGCGCTGCTCTACGCCAAATTTCGCGTCGGAGCCGCAGAGCTCAAAGAAGTAGCACAAGAGATCCGTAAGCGAGCAATTGTCCCAACTGGCGGTAATGCTACCCAAGAAGGAGAGTATCAGAGCTTAATGAATGAGCTCTATACCAGCTACTCGTCAACTCGTGGCAGATTAATTATCCCATTAGTCAGGAAGAAGATTAATGACATAGCCATGGCTCCAAGTACTTCGAAGGACTTGGTGGCATTTGCCCGAAATGCCATTGGGTATATTCGGGGCATCTGCGCTGACGAGTATGAGCTGTGGCGCGAATGGTTCGAGGGCGAAGATGGGTTGTATGATTTTCTGGAGTATGTTTGTGAGCCGCTGTATGATCACCTGCGTCCTCGTACCATTCATGAAACACAGCTGTTGAAGCTGTGTGAGTTGTGCACTCTCCTTCAAACAAGATATATGCATGATCAAGACGAAGAAGCCGAGCCACTAGAGGCCAATCAGCTGGATTTTTCACTCTTGATCCATCCAGCTCTCGAAGACGCCCAAACTCGACTTGTCTTCCGCACTCAAGCTATCCTACGAGATGAGATCGAGAAATACAAGCCGAAGAAAGAAGAGCTCGACTATCCCGCCCGCAATCGTCGCGTTTCCCTGTCTGGCACCAAATCAAAGGCTCCAACATCCGGCCGCAAGGCTTCTTCTGCGGCAGAGGCTACAACCCCTATCCCAAAAACCCCAACGGTGGTTGAGGAAGACGACTCTCCCTCTGGTCGATGGAACTTCGACACCGAAGCCGCTCTTGATGGATGGTATCCCACCTTACGCAAGGCCATATGGCTTCTGAGCCGCATCTATCGTCTTGTCAATGTAAGCCTTGTTCTCATTCATCGCTCTTTTACCCCCTGGTCCATTTCTCAGGACTAGTCTTCACTGTAATCTGCCGAGCCTCATGTAACCTCTAACCAACTCCTAGTCCACGGTCTTCGATGACCTCGCCCACAACATAGTGCACACCACGACCCAGTCTCTGCTCACCGCCTCCTCCTCCATCTCCACCCTCCCTCACCGCACCCCCGCCGACGGCCGCCTCTTCCTGATCAAACACCTGCTCATCCTGAAATCTCAAATCGTCGCCTTCGACATCGAATACACCACCCCCGACATCACCATCTCCTTCCCTCCCACCCTGACATCCACCTTTCACGAGCTGCGCGACCGGGGCGAATCCCTCTTCTCCCCACTAGCCTGGCTCCGACTGATCCGCTCCCTCGGCTCCGCAGGCTCCCTCATGCCCAGCGTGGTCGAGAACATGTTCGACGCGAAAGTGGAGCTGGACACCCGCCTCCGCAGCGTCATCAACGAATTCGTCGCCAGCTTCGCCAATGCCATCACCGCGCCCATCGACAATTCTGCCACGCAGTCCCCGCGCTTTGATGCCCTGACTGCGGTGGCCAAGGTCAAGGAAGTGGCGGAGAAACGCGAGATCCCGACCCTGAGGAGGAAATTGGAGGAGTACATGGATGACGCGAGGACGAGGGAGACGTTGGCGGCGGCCGTGGTGGAGATGGTGGTGGCGAATTATGAGGGATTCTATGATGCGAGGATGGAGCAGTTGGCGAGCGAGGAGAAGAATGGTGGGGCGAAGGGTCAGGGTGCCGCGAGAAAGAGCAAGAAGGGGAAGGGGAGGGACGATGAGGTGTGGGATGTTGATATGTTTTCCGAGTGGGCCGGGGGTGCGTTTGGGGTGCAGCAGGGGAGGTATCTGGGGGATGATGGTGGGAGCAGTATTGCTGGCAGTAGTATCAGGAGGGCGCGAAGTGTAAGTTACACGGGAAGTATTTGAGTAGATCAGTGATCTAGGTAAGGGAAAAGCATGTGAGCTGTGAGACTAAGGGTAGGCACATACTTCATCGCTCCATTGCTCAGAATAATATCAGCAATTTTGGTGAGAATTGTTGCTCGTGCCGCAATCACCCATCAGTCTTATTTCTCCTAGTCATCGATCTCAACAACGGCCTTCTCCAAATCAAATATCTCCTCATCTAATCCCCGGCTCATTTGTATACCCCTCCCAGATCTCTAGATCCTCATTACTTCCCCCACCCCCCGGGAAACAAGCCTATCCCTCTTTGGCAAATTTTCAGCCCCTCCAGCATCGATTCTCTGCTCTCAAAACCCGCTTTGCAGACAATTTCATGTCAAATCAGCCACTCCTGGATGTCCTTCCTTTTTCCAAGGAAATAGTTTTCCCACTCCCCACGTTGTCAGATCGGGCATCATCCCATTACCACCCCAATTTCCTTGCCGGCGCCCCAATATCATGAGATCAATTGAACCATCTATCACCCATTACTCCTCCCCCTCCCCGATTTTGATTCATGCACCACATCGCCACAATCCCCAACTCAGTACACGCACAGGCGCGCCAACCCTGTTCAGTCACGCAATGGCACCCCTTGTCGAAGGGAGAGGATGGATCAAAACGCTCTCCTCCAGCCCTTAGGCGGGGGTATGACACAGATTGCTGGTGAGTGAGTGAGTGAGGATGGGAGACCGAGACCCGGGTCCAATTATGCATAGCAGTTGTGTTTTCGTTGATATTTGGGGTGAATCTGAGCAACCTGGGGCCTTTGCCGATACGGAAGATTTCTCGGGATTGTGCTTTCAGGGCGAGAGTCGGTTGTGAAGTAGCAGAGACTGGTGAAATGTGCGAAAAGATATTATTCCTTCGTGTGTTGAGAACGTTGCTGCTCGTACACGTCCGAAAGCGCCTTCTCCGACAACAGTCGATGGCGATGATCTTCAGGAAGCACGTTTCTGCGTATTGCTACGACGTACTCAAGCAGCTTGATTGCTTTTTCAATCTGTCCATTTGAGGCATATGCTACTGCGAGCACGTGCTGTGACGCCAGTAGGCTGGGATGATCTTCCTGAAGCACAGTTCTGCGAATTGCTACGACGTGTTCCATCAGCTCGACTGCTCTTTCAGTCTGTTCATTTGAAGTATATGCTACTGCGAGCAAGTGTTGTGAATTTAATAAACTAGGATGATCTTCCGCAAACACCTTCTTCCGCATTGCGAAAACATACTCGAGGAGCTCGACTGCCTGGTCAATGTTTCCGTTCTCATAATATGTTACTGCGAGCGCTTGTTGTGATGTTAGTCGATGAGGATGATCTTCCGCAAGCACCTTCTTCCGCATTGCTACGATATACTCGAGGAGCTCGACTGCCTTTTCATTTTCTCCGTTCTTATAATATGCTCTTGCGAGCGCTTGTTGTGACGCAAGTCCAAACGGATTATCTTCCGCAAGCGTTCGTTCTATCGTTACAACCTGTTCGAGGAGCTCGACTGCCTTTTCATTTTCTCCGTTCTCATGATATGCTACTGCGAGCACGTGTTGTGACGCGAGTCGAGAAGGATGATCTTCTGGGAGACGGCCGCGGCACCATAAGAAACGCTCCAACAGCCAACCCATAGCTTCTCCAATCCGTCCATCCATCCTTAGACACATACCAACCGCCAGACATAAGTCGTATCTTGCCTCGATATCCAGCGGCTTGGTGTTTAGCAGAACTTCCACAGCGTGAGGGAGGTATGCCCGCCAGGTGGCCCGATTGGAGTAGTCATCAGATGGAAAGATCTTTGCAAGGTGGGCGGCCGCCATATCATTCCAGTCATTGGTGACGCTATGTTCCCCCAGCCAGACCTTAGTTCCTAGGTGGACGAGCCGGTGCATGTCGTAACTGTTGGCATCATCTCGTTGTGTCACAAAGGCATATGCACGCAGTATCCCCAGAGCGTGCACCATGCGCTCCTTCGGCTCAACCTTAGGCAGCATCGACTGAGGAATCGCTTTATGCTCAATGCACGACATGAATGACAAAAGGTCGGCCGCATCAGACTCCGACCGGCGAAGATGATTGAAAGATACAAGCCATGTGGCAGCGACAGCGTTCCTAGAATGCTCCGAGTTCGCATACCGCGTCTCATCGTGGAACTCCTGACTCAGCAGGCTGATGGTGTCCTGCTCGGTGTTCTTCAGAAGAGACAGATACTCTTGAAGCGAGATTTGCATCGCATTAACATATGCCGCCGCTTGGGTGATGGCCAGGGGTAAACGCGTTAATTCGTTCAACAATTCGGCAGTGACTGCTCGGTCCTGCATCATCTCTTTTTTGATTAACGACTCACCTAGGAAGGTTTCTGCTTCCTCATCGTTCATCTCCTGGATATTAACCACGTCCGTCCCAGCTAATGAAACTGCCATTTGTTGGTGACGGGTCGTGAACAATGTCAGTCCATCATCACTTCGCGGAAGATAATCCATCACCCCTCCAGATCCAGGGGGTGGTCCAAACAGAATCTCTTTGTCATCTGCGTTGTCCACGATCAGGAGCCATTTGCCCGCCGACTTACTGTTCAAGTATCGCTGGACTGATTTTTTAGGATCCTCCTTTGTCGGATTGAGCGTGATCGAGCAGTGATTTGCAACCTCTTTATAGGCTTGCTCAAACATTTCGCCGCTCACAGCTGGCACCCATAAGATCGAACAATCAGGCCAACGCTCTTTCACTGTGTACGCAAGTTGCAACGCCACCTGCGTCTTTCCGACCCCGCCAAGGCCCACCAAGGCCAGCTTCTGACAGTTGCTGCTAATGATCAGCTTCTCCTCCAGCTCCTTCAGCTTCCCCGTTCGTCCGATGAATCGCCGATTCGGAGGTGGAAGTCGGTAGTACGGGGAAGTTGCACAAGCTTTGATCCGTCAGCGGTCGGTGGGCGGCAGAGGGCGACCAGAACAGAGAACCACTAACCGGTGCCCGCTTGCTGTTGTGCGCTTGGTCTTTCTTCCTGCTGCGTTGGTTGGACTGGTCTGAGTGGTAAATTCGCACTGGAAGAATCTCGCTTCAGAAACTGCTCTAGCACACCGACGATGGCGCGATAGTTTTCATCTGATCGATCCTTGCATCGAGCCATTTGCCTGTGATCCAAATCAAGGCTTTCGGTTGTTTCAATGTTCGGCAGATCGAGCTTTGACGAGAAATCGGTCACGATCTGGATATGCCAGTACGGATTAATGAGGCCAATAGTTGCATGTTGCAGTAATCGAAAACGTACCTTCCCATGCAGACCTCGCACTCCGGACATCCCTCGCCCCTCCTGAAAGGAATGTATGCGAATACCTTGTTTGATCGCAATCTTGACGAAATCGCCATGGATGTTGTCCAGCACTTCGCTATCCACCTTTAAGGTCTTGACGATCCCCTTATGCGAGTCCTGCAAGGCCAGTCGCGCGAGATTCGACGCCATTTCTCCCCAGTCCGCTGATCCACTGCCTCGATGTGGTGTTCCTAGGAAGACGATGAATCTCGTCCGCAAACAACCAGTTTCAGATCGACGTATCGCCTGAAAGCACTGGTCAGTTCTCTAGACCATCAGACAAGGGAACAAGGCGGTATCTCACATCTTTGACAATGATGCCGCCCAGGCTATGGGCCACGAAGATGATAGGGTCCTGAACCCTCTCTATCAGCTCAAAAGTTGGGCTTCTTCGAAACGGGTAAGCTTCACCTCATTGTCTATCTCTCGCTCAAGTCGCACTGCAAGGTTCCCGCCGTGCTGTGACACACTGTTCTTATTGCTCGCCTGGAAAAGACCCCCAATCACGTCTGCATTGTAGCCATACGTCCAGACTCTTGCGTGAGTAACGTCCTTGGCCAGATACTCGTGCGGCCAAAAGAGCTGTCCTTGTGTCGCACTTGTGCCGTTTTCTCTAGAATCACTTTCCGAAGGGCGAGCTGAGGATTTGAAGATTGATCGCAAATTCAGACGCAAACCTGACGAACCAACTGCGGATTCGTTGTCGGCTTTGTGACTGCTCATCCACGTCTTAAGTGGATGTCCTCTCAAGCCGTGTACGAGGACGATGCTGCCTTGCGTCAACCTAGAAGATTTTTGTATCGATCTATGTCCTGTACTTGACTTTCTTGATGCCCTGCGAATGATCCCTGGCGCCCTCGCTAGCATCAAGCTCTGTAAACCCGATCCTGTGTACTTCCAGCATCTCATCTCACCAGGTTCGTCTCACCAGGTTCCAGTCTAAGGGCTGGTGCTTTTTGTATCAAGAAAGTCGGCACGCTTGTCGAGAGTGAGCGCAGTAGCATTGAAGCTGGTGTCCTTGACATAGAGCATACATGCTGTTGCCTTATCAGCACTGGACGAACAGGCCGAAATCAGGCTAGGCCTTGGCGGGGTCTGCATCTTCTGAGGGAAGCGACGTGATTGGGTGACCTCACGCCGTCTGCACCAGCAACGAGATCAAATGAGCCCTAAACATCAACACGACCTACAAAACAGGGTCTACTTCCGGCTCGGGCCATCTGTCGCCCTTATATACCGCCTCCCCACCGCTTTCTTGATGATCTCGCAGAGTCATCACTCTTGCCGTGCCGGACATTCTCAGACTTTTCCTCATTGTCTGCTTTGAAAATGAGTTCCATTGCATTCAGGGAGTGTCCTATCAGCAATCACACTCGTTCTCTGCTGCACTTCTCGCTTCCGAACGTGATGTCAGCGAGGTAAAGCAAGTTCATGTGATTTGTCTTCAATAACGGAGGTAGCTTTCGTGAATTTACTCAAGCTTTCGGCTGTCACCGGCGTTCTGCTAATTAGCTCATAAGCCATCGCGGCGACTTGGTGACGGCTGCCGTTGATCCGCCCGCCTGGGAGAAGTGTAATCTGGAGGATGAGGTGGAATGATGGATCTCTACATCTCATGCCTGCCTGGAAGTTGGAATGGGATTTCGTGGGCAGTGGTTGACAAGGTAGTCATGTTGATGATTAGGGTTAGAAGATCTGAGATCATGACGACAATCATGCTTGAATAGTTCCATCCAGGATTTAAGGAGGCAGTCAACCATGGCATGACAAAACGGGCAATGTGATGCTCATTGTGGATTGTGGATTACATTTGGCTTTAAGCATAAGAACCCTGCCTGCATTCCACCGGCTCCCTATCAGTGTGTATATCTTGAAAGGTAGAGCCCATGACTCCTCCGCCTATGGCAAAAAAAGCCAGAGTCCCGTTACTCCAATTGCACGAGTCTCAAGTCTAGCATGAGCGCCATTCTCCTTCAAATCACCCCGTGTTTCATTTCAAAATCGTGCCATAGTTGACCCCATTTTTATCTCACCGATCGCTCCCCCATAACCCCTTCGTCGTCTCCTGCACTCGCCTCTGCTGCTCCCGTATCATCTCATCCGTCTGACCCTTCGCATTCCCCCTCGGATCAAACCCTGCCATCGCCTTCCCCATCCCGCCCAGCCCTGCCCCAGGTCCCAACGCTCTGCCCCCTCCATTCATCTCCACCCCCTCCATCGCATCCTCCGCGGATGCCTGGGCCCTGGCTCCACCACCAGCATCCCGTTTCGGATCCTCACTGGCAGCACCATCCATCAATCCCTGTGCGCCTCCCTCCCTCAGCTTGTTGATCGCACGAATCGTATCGATGGCCGCATGCAACGTCCTCCTCGCATTGAAATTCTTCTTGATGACCGGTAGCAGATCCCCGCCTTCCTTGCCCACCGCCTCCGGGTCGACAAAGGGGTGGGAGAGGGCTTCGTGGGCGGTCATGCGGGAGCGCGGGTCGGTGGTGAGGCAGCGCTTGATGAACTCTCGCGCGGAAAGGGAGACGGAGCGCCAATATTCGAGCGGGGTGAAGGAGTAGTCGGCCACGAGGATGGCTTGCATTTCCTCGAGGTTGGATTCGCGATCGAAGGGGGTGTAGCCGCAGAGGAGGAAGTAGGTTATCACGCCAATGGCCCAGACGTCGCTGCATCGATAATGGTAAATGGGTCAGCTCTTGCAGGAGGGCACTGTGCTGAGAAGAGGTAGGGAAAACATACACTGGTTTGCCGTGGCCTGTCTTCTTGAAGATCTCGGGCGCCATATATCCAGGTGTGCCACACGTTGTTGTTAGGACATGGAAAGCCTCTTCATCCATAATTCGGCTTAGGCCGAAGTCGGCAATCAGGAGGTCAGCATTGTCTTCTGGGGTTCTGAAGAGTAGATTTTCGGGTTTCAGATCTCGGTGTACGATTCCGTGATCATGGAGGTAGGCGACGGCGCTGAGGGTGGCTCGGATCAGGTCGGCGGCGTCAGATTCGTAGTAGGAGCCCTTGCGGCAGATGCGATCGAAGAGCTCGCCGCCAAGGGCGAGGTCCGTGACGAGGTAGACTGTAAAGAGAGAAGCCGGTTAGAACGATCGAGGTCATTGGGTGCGAGGCTACAGCAGGGTAGCAGGAAATGGAGACACACGGTTGTTCATGGTCTCAAAATAGTCGACCAGGGTGAGGATGTTCCTGTGGCCAACCGAGACACGTTTCAAGACTGCTATCTCATTTCGAACCTGGAGTATACACATCAGACATCAGCCTCCGTCGTCCCACACCCAAGTGTGCTCGAATAAAACGATCCTGAGCTACTCTTTCTCGGTGATGGATGACTACCCACCATATGTTCCCTCCCTGCCATCATCCTCTTGTTGATGACCTTGGCGGCATAGTACCTCCCACTGTCAATGTGCACACATTCCTTCACCACCGAGTAGCTGCCAGCCCCCAATGTCTTGCCCGTTTTATATCGACATGGCTGTATCGAAGGCCGAGCACCTGATTGCCCGTCTGCCATAGCAAGATTGTGTATTGTCTAGTCTTTCTCTTCAAAATGCCTCAACCTTGCTGGCTGAGAGGCAGCCACAGGATCGTTGGTGGAGTGGGGTTCGGCGCAATGTGTGAATGTACGTCGAGGGCAGATTGGCTGTAGAGGATTGGATGGTGCGCTGACTCTCAGGGAGGTGTGGGGTAGGGGACCATGGTTCAACAGATGGACTACTTTGTCAGGAATAAATGTAGTAAGATTTGTACAGAATGATCATGCGGTCAACCAAACGATAGGATGCGAATTGTTTGTTTCTGTCAAAAAAGGAAGTTCGGCGTATGGGCCTAGAAAACGGCCAGGCGGGCAAAAGTGTGGGGCTGAGGGTGGATTTTGGTATCTCATTTGACCATTGCGTGGATGTATTGCCCGCAATTGATACCCAAGGCACTGCGTGAGGCATTTCAAGTGGAGGAGCTCGAATAGCGTCTCCGATTGCTATTTGGGATAGTCAATCCAACTTCCAATCGCCCTCGGAGGCATAATTTCTCATCTATTCGTCAAACATCGTTGAATATCATCCCAAGACATCCACTCGTTCCACATCCATCCCACACCCATTCCACATCCATTCCACGTCCATTGCACATAGATTCCCATCAGCGATGTAGGCAGACATAGCGTTCACTTCTCTTCCAGATCCGCCACCCAATCCCTCCACTCTGCCCATTCTTCCCACCCCAGACTCGCCTTCTCGCCCTCATACCTCACCACACTACCCTTCCCCTTTTCAAACACATCCCTCCATTCTCGACTTCTCCCGCTCCAACCAGCCTTCCGCATCAAGCTGACCATGGTCTCCTCCTTGGTCCAGCCTTGCTCAACAGCCACGTCCGGGAGATAGGTCGCCCCATATCTTCTGCTGTGATGCGCGAAGGCGATCTTGATTCCATGAGTACCGAGGTCCCAATCAAGGGCTGATGCACAGGGTGTGAAGTTTGTAAGGAGCGTGACGGAGCAGGAGAGCGTAGGTAGCTCGGAGATGGCGATAGGCGGGAAGCGAGTATCGTGGAAGGCTCTGTGTGATGAGTAAAATGATTCGTTAGTGGATGTAGCATCAAAGAACAACAGTATGGCGGGTTGGAGGGTGTCGAGGGGAGACGCACGCCGTCAAGGCATAGTTCTTCAAGCCGCTCTGCATTTCTTGTGCATCAAAGGTACCGATACAGCCTCGCAACGACTTGTGCCGGCTTCTTGGAGAGGTCGTGTTCCACGTTACGAAGAGAGGGTGCATCTCGGCCGCATGTTGCACCGGAGCGGCCGGCGACGGTTGTTTTGACCGACCAAGGGAGAAGAAGGAGGAGTTGCTGGAAGACTTCGAATTGCCAGCCAATGCCACGCTTGAAGACGTTGCCGACGACGATGATGGTGTTGAGGATGCAGAAGACGCGGAAGTCGGAGATAGTGCCTGCAACCTTGAGATGCTGGGAAGCTGTAAAGGACCAGAGGATTGTGTAGCCAGCTGTGAACTCAGATCCTGTTCATGTGCCGGCGGTAGACCACTCTCATCATTGTCCTGCTCTTCCTGGAACAAATCCTCATCTGGCTCTGTTACTTTACCCAACCGAGGGATCCCATCTGCATCCGTCTCATCCGCCTCGAAAGCCTCCTCGCCCAACAGCTCGTATTGTATCCATAGTTGTTGTACGGACTGAAAGTTCAATGGCTTCCGACCCTCAAGGTCTGCAGCGAGATTCTCAAAGCAATATGCACAATGGGCGGCTTCTGCCATAAGATCAAGCGACGGGGACGAGAGGAGCTTGAGGGGACCTGAAGTCGTACCGCCGCTGTCAGATTCCGCAGACGCTGTGACCTATTGGTTGGCCAGACTGTTCCAGCTGTCGTATCTTGAAAGACAAGCTTGAATAAGTCGGTCTCAGCGCCTCAGCGTCTCTCGTGGAATAGACGGTGTGGGTGTGAAGAAGCAAGGATGGCCAGATGAGAAAGGGGGACTGATGCAGCCATGAAGTCTTGTTTGCTACGAGGCGTCATGCAATCTTGATCTCGGCAGCCCAAGCCGATAAGGTACCTTAGAGGCGCAGATCGATACCTTCAGGCTAGACCTCGCTGGAGGCACGGGCGGGCATGGCCGTTCCCGTAAGAGTTTTCAACGAGATTTCCACCTTGGCAGCCTTAAGGTTTGGGCACAAGGGGAACAAGCCAGCCGAGCCAGCCTCGTCTTTCGCTTACTCACAGGGCTGTTTAGCATACTGCATTGAGACACATACTTTCTATCAGACAACGTTCGAGATGGACCTCTCTTCCTTGTAGATTCAGTGGGCTTCTCTCGGTTCGTGGTCCGAGTTTGAACATGTCGAAATACGATTTGTATGAGAATCCGCTGCCTGAACGCTATGCCAGTAGGTGTCCCCTAACGCGCACAATGCAATTAGTTTTTTTCTCTATGACAAGAAAACACCCTGACTCATTAGTCAAGGTCGCGAGATAACCAAAATCTTCTCGCGGCGGACAAGGGTGTCAACATGGCGGAAGCTCTGGCTCTGGCTGGCTGAAGCAGAGAAGGATTTGGGTCTCACTCAAATCACGGACGAAGCCATCGAGGCCATCCGGTCGAACCTGATCGTGACCGACGAATCATTCCGGGTTGCTGAAGCGGAGGAAAGGATCAGACGCCATGATGTGATGGCCCATGTCTTTGCGTTGGAGAAGGATGCTCCTGCTGCCGCTGGAATCATCCATATCGGAGCGACCTCTTGCTATGGTATGCTTGATGTCCGCACATTGCAGATTCAGTCCAGCGAGAGCTGACAGGATACCCCAGTATGTAGTCTCTTCCAATTGCAGCAAGGTAGTGAAGCAAGCTGATGGGTTGATCGAGGTAACTGACAATGCCGATCTCATCTTCATGCGCGATGCTCTAGCTTTGATACTGCCCAAGCTGGCAAAGGTCATCCACAATCTCTCCCAGTTCGCCCTTCAGTTCAAAGATTTACCAACCCTCGGCTTCACGCACTATCAAGCCGCTCAGCCAATCTCCCTTGGTCGCCGCGCAGCTCAATGGGTTCAAGATCTTGCTATGGACCTTGACGACATCGAGGCTGCTCAGGCAGGTCTCAGGCTGCGCGGCGCTCAAGGAACTACTGGCACGCAAGCCTCATTCTTGGAGATCTTTCACGGCGATGCCGCGAAAATTGACCAACTCAATGAGATGTTGTGCGAGAAAGCGGGCTTTCCCGCCTGTTACGACATATCGACCCAGACGTACTCGAGGAAGGTTGATTTACGGATTGCTAACACGCTCTCATCTTTCGGGGCTTCAGCGATCCATATCGCTACGGTACGGAACAGGATACTCGTGATAGCATGCCAAAAAGCTTCCAGCTGATTTAGGCGCTCAGGATCTCCGTCTCAACTGCCACGACAAAATCGTAGATGAGCCGCACGAAGCGACACAGGTAGACTTTTTCAGCCTGATCCAATCGCAAGAAGAAAGGCTGATCATCTTAAGACTGGTAGCTCAGCAATGGCTTTCAAAACCAACCCCATGCGGTAAGCGCAATCATCATCCTCAGAATTCTACCAGTACAACGCTGACCCAAAGCCGAAGATGCGAGCGTGTCTGCGCCCTCGCCCGCAAGCTCTCCAACCTCTCATCCAACTTCTCGTCCACCTACTCATCCCAATGGCTCGAACGCTCTCTTGACGATTCCGCCATCCGCCGCATGGACATCCCGGAGATGTTCCTGCTCACCGATGCCATCCTCATCACCCTCGACAACGTGACATCAGGTCTAGTTGTCTATCCAGCGATGATCCGGAGGCAGATGGATGAGGAGTTGCCGTTCATGGCCATGGAGGGGATTATCATGAGGCTTGTACATAAGGGGGTGAGCAGACAGGAGGCGCATGAGCGGATCCGAGTCTTGAGTCTAGAGACGGTGAGGGAGATGAAGACGGAGGGTACCAATAATACGCTCATGGAGAAGATCAAGGGAGATGGATTCTTCGTAAGCCCTTCCTTTCTATTCTTCTCTTCTCAAGATTTCTAGCAACTGATTGAATGTTCCAGAAACCCATCTGGGCGGACCTTGATGAGCTCTTGGACCCCAGGAAATTTACGGGAAGGTCAAAGGAGATTGTCGAGAGGTATTTCGCACCTGGGGGGCCAATCGGAGGCAAATTGGAGAAGTACAGAGGGTATATTGATTCTACAGCTACTGCTACGCTTCATGTCTGAATTGTACCATGGTTGGATAAGTGCAAGCAAATCACATGCGCAGGTTCAGCTTTTCTTCCCTGTATGATCCCAATCATCATCTCCATTGCAAAGACTGCAGCTCGTGAGTTGTCACAGCGTGTACGTTGTCGTGTACCGCTTTCTACCTTTGCAAGCGTCAATTATATCGAGGACAGCCTAGTCTCGCAATCAGACCATCCTTGACGTCTTCGTGAGATTTTCGCGGTCATCGATTTCACTTCCCTACCTCTGCTCTAAGAAACGATGTCTGGTTCTCGCTGCGAGGGCAATTTATCACCATGCCCATGCTTTCTCCTGAAAAGAAGCCTGGAATGTCACAGCGCTACATCCGCTCAGCAACCGCGCCATCCATACCGAATTAATCACACGCTGCCCCCTTTAAGAGTCTCCTCCTTCACTAGATTTCCTCCCCTCCCTCGCTCATCTTAGCCTCCACGGGATCGAAGTCCGTCACGGCTTGTTCTTCCCATCCAAGCCGTGTGAAGCACTCTTGCCCCGTCATTCATGGATGCTAGACACGCTTTGTGTGAACCCTATACGGATCACTTGCATTCAAATTCACTCACCCACGATCTTCTGTGTCATCGTTGGGCCTTCCCATCCATACAAGACTTCTCTGGCCTTGACAAGCTACTTCCTACAGAACTTCACCCAGCCATTGAGTCCTCTTCTAGATGATCGCTCATGTGACACTTTTCCAGCAATTCAATCCACATAAAAGTGAAGCTCCCCAAGATTCCATGCTCAGCGAGCGTAAGTCTGCTTGACGTGAAGCTACACAATGCATTCCTTGAGAAAGTGAAGAAAGCTAGATCACGGCTTCACATCTCGGATCCGTTACACCAACTCTTTCACAGCCACATCAACATCGTCATACAGATCGACGGCGCCTCCCATCACCAACGTCCCATCACCGAAGTGACTGAGGCACGGTCGATGCAATCTACCTCTACGACTAGCCAACTAGCCAGCCATTCAGTCAGCCGTCCTACCAACAGTGAAGTTCAGTAACTAAAAGAAACGTATTGGACCCCGCAGCCCAGAATATCCTCCAAGCACACCTGTGCGCGAGCTCCCTTCCCTTCCCTTTCCTTTCCCCTTCCCTCCCCTACCAAACCCCACATGACTCCTTCCCCTCCTCTTCCCCACCCAATCCTCACGCCCCTCAATCTCCTCTATCCCCTTCAAACGATATATCATAAAGTCCCTCGCCCGCTCGCTCTGTACTACCTGCTATTGTATGCATCAACCCTTGGACCCCCCCAACCCCCCACCTTCAATCCACACACCACAAGCCTGGAATTACCCCAGGCGCCCCGCTTCAACCCTTTTGCACCACCCAGCTCCCCTCTCCCCTCTCAACGCACCAACTTCTCCTCTCTTCCCGCACCGCACCTCACCACGCCACTCCCCCCCCCCCCCCCCCCCCCCCCCCCCCCCCCCCCCCCCCCACCCCCCCCCCCCCCCCCCCCCCCCCCCCCCCACCCCCCCCCCCCCCCCCCCCCCCCCCCCCCCCCCACCCCACCCCCCCCCCCGCCCTCCCATCCCCCCCCCAACCCTCCCCCCCCCCCCCTC